>JAOVVB010000011.1:1407625-1418638 GCA_028570985.1 Heterobranchus longifilis | reverse complement strand
AGGTGTCTTTTATACTGATAACAGATGCCATTAATACAGGTAACGAGTGGAGGACAGAGGAGCCTCTTAAAGAAGAACTTACAGGTTTGTAAGAGCCAGAAATCTTGCTTGCTTGTAGGTGACCAAATACTTATTTTCCACCATAATTTGCAAATAAATTCTTTAAAAATCCATTCAATGTGATTTTCTGGATTTTTTTTTCTTATTTTGTCTCTCATAGTTGAGGTATACCCAAGATGAAAATTACAGGCCTCTCTCATCTTTTTAAGTGGGAGAACTTGCACAATTGGTGACTAAATACTTTTTTGCCCCACTGTACTTGTCCTTGGCTTGATTTATGTGTCCTTCACAAAGACAAATCTCCCTGACTCAAGCCTTGCTGAAGCACCCCGGATAATCACTGATCCTCTTCCATATTTCACAGCTGGTGCAAGACACTGTGGCTTGTGTTCCTCTCCGGGTCTTCATCAAACAATAAGATGTATACACCAAAGCTAAAAACTAAACAGAAAAATATAGAGATTACAACAGTTCTCTATAGTCAATTCCTGTGGTCTGTGCATAACTCTGGGTTGTCTGGGTTTTTTTTGCTTCTCATTGGTAATGAGTTCTTTTCTTGCTTTGAATGACTTCAGCCCCACCTTTAGACACCCGTTTTAAAACATCCTCACAGTGCTCTTCAACTACCTTCAGTTTTCCACCATGTTTGAAGGTCACTTGATGTCATCATACAGTTGTTGAGTAATATTGAAATAAGTTTGCGGCCATCCCTGTCAGTGGAGATTTGTTTTGGCCCTCTGCCAGTTTTGTTGTGCCCAGTGTGTGCTGCTTGACCTTGTTCTTGTTTACTGCTGTCTTTGAAAATTTAAGGATGCAACCTGACACTTATTATATCCCTGTGTAGGTAAAGCTAGGATTGAACCCTTCTTTTCCTTGTTCAACCCTTTATCATCAATTAGCTGATATGAATTAGCTCTGAAATACTACTAGCAATGTTTTTGCAGAATGAGGTTTGCTTGTTTTGGAATTCAACAGACACTGGAATAAAAATGGTTGCCATACTTGCAGAGATGCTAATTTGAAGAAGAAGTTACAGGTCTGCGAGAGCCAAAAATCTTGCTTGTTTGTAGGTGACCAAATACTTATTTTACCGAGGAATTTACCAATTAATTCATTAAAAATCCTACAATGTGATTTTCTGGATTTTTTTTTATTATTTTGTCTCATAGTTGAGGTATACCTATGATGAAAATTACAGGCCTCTGTCATCTTTTTAAGTGCGAGAACTTGCACAACTGGATGGCTGACTAAATACTTTTTTGCCCCACTGTACATGTACTGTATGTATATATAAATAATGTATATCTTTCCTAAGAATAATAATTGGATTACTTCAGTACACAACTCCAGCAGTAAATTATGCAAACCTGTTGCCCATTCCACCTTAAAAATAAGATTTACATGTTAAAAAGAAAACAATAAAGTTTTTAGGCTGCTATATATAAGAATGGAAAAAATCTGTCAGTTCAAACTGTACTAAAAATACCTATTACTTAACACCTTTTACTTAATTACATAATGCCTATTACTTAATTCCATGCTGATTACTAAAATGCATTAGTTAGAATTCCATTAATATTAATTATAATAATAAAAAATGTTACTGTAATTTTATTTTACAATTTTTGGACATAATCTCCTTGTCCTCCTCTCCTAATCTTCTAATCACCTTTTCAATACACTTGATCCATCTTTCAACAAGCTTTTGTATTTAAATGTTTTTAGGCTGAGCTGCGAGCCATGGATACACCACTGTCTTCACTTTTTCATCAGAAGTGAATCTTCATCCTCATAGGGCTACTTTCAGGGGACCAAACAGGTGAAAGTCCAAAGGAGCAATATCATGCATATAGGGAGGAGACTTTAATGTCTCAAAATGAATTTTTGAGAGTGTCTACAGTGTGGGCAGAAGTTTGCGGACGCTTGTAAAGCTGTGGACGTGGACTGCCATCCGACTCCTTCTTGGTAGCTTTCTCCATATTACGCACAAACACAATGCTGCTCTTTTTTCATCTTTTGTGATTGTGGCTCAAGAGTCAACAGTGCTTTGTTTCAAAATGCCTTTGGTTTACGTAGATACCAGATAGATACCAGATCACATAAATCAGAAGTTCACTTCTGTGACATTGTTTTAGGTAAGGCTTGCTTCTGATGAGTCGTGGCAGATCATGTTTGTGGAAGCAATGCTGCAGAGTACAAATGTTCAATTCCATTCCTTTGTTAGCTACAATAGTCATATGTGGGTTTATCTTTCTGCCTTGCCCTTATGGCTAACATACAGTCCTTCCAGAGTATGCCTTGATAACCATATTTCTCTTTAATTGCCATTTCTTAATGACATTTCAGACAGTGGAAATTGTAAGCCGGAAAGACTTTTATACCTTTTTACAGCCTTCCTCTGCATTGTAGGCATCAATTAGCTTCATTTTCTGATCCAGGCAGCTGCTTACAGGAGCCCATTGTGGTTGAATGTTAGCACAATGATTGAATAGAGGATTTATTACACTTTCAAAATTGCTATTTCTAATAAAAATTCATGATCTGCCTAACATGTGCTAATGAGACCTGACAAGTTACACACCTAACTTACACAAAAGTTTGCAATTTGTTTTATTTTTATGTTTATGCTTTACCATTTGTAAAAATATTTTTTACTAATTTACAATAAATGCTGTAGCATTTGTGTTTACTTCTTTCTTTATGGATTAGATTAGGATCAACCTTTCTGTAATTGAGGAAAGTACCTTTAAAAAGCCAAAAATTTTTGGCCAAAAAAAAAAGCACTTTAAATTAGCATGCTTAGCGTCCCTGAGTGAGAAGTTTTGATGTCTTGTACACCTTAGTGATTTCTAAATACAGTGGTACCTCAGCATAAGAATTGAATCCATTCTGGAGGCGAATTCTTAAGGCGAAATTTCTTATTGTGGACGTATTTTCCCATAGTAAAAAATGTAAATGCAGATAATCCTTTCCCGCAAACCAAAAATATTACAAATATTACCAATTTCCAACACTATAATCATATTTTTACATATAAAAACAATTAAAACATTTAGAAAAGCCATGTAAATAAAGTAAAATATTTAATAAATTGACTTTAAACCTCATTTAACCGTAATTTATGTTTCCTCTTGGCAGCAGCTGCTTTAAAAACAAAACTGAAAGTGGCACTATTTTCTTCTTGCTACGATCCTTGCTAACATTCCTGGGACTCGTGGAGCTAAGTCTTTACTAAATTTTGCACAAAATGGCAAAGAAAAATATTCATACACAAAAGAATATGTGAACTTGCTTCGCTTGGCTTTCGACTGACTTAAATAACTTTAAACGGCTCCTGGGCGTACGTACGACTTAGCCAGCGTTCGCTACAGCTCGGTTTGTTCACTCATATGCTAAAAATGTCTCTCATGCTGAGGCAAATCCCTTGCAAAATTTTAGTTTTTAAGGCAAGAATTCTTAATGTGGGATACCACTGTATATAATGTTATAGTATATTTATGATTTCTGTTAGGATTATTAAGTTAATGTGTTAGTATAGTGGCAGTATCTCAGCCTTTCTTAAGGAAGACCGGGTTCGATTCCAAGATGATGAAGCACTGACATGGTGCATAAGTCAGTGCACTCTCTGTGACAGGCCCAACCTCAGATAAAGTAGGGAAGGTTTGATCAGGATTTGACAACTGGCATAAAAAACCAGTGCCAAATAAAATATACAGATTGGATAATCAACTTTGGCTATGCCTAATGTAAGCAGCCTAAAGTAGATCATTTAATTATTTGGTAGCATATTTGTGGCGTACTGTATGTGACTTTGAACTGGGTTCATACTGTAGCTATACTATAACTATGATATCCTATTTAATCAGGCTGTGAGGTCAAAAACTGATTTTGTGTTTCAAGAAGTGTTTCATATAGAGATGGCTTTTCACAAAAGATGGTGCTTGTACATAATGAATCCAAGCATGAATCCAAACTTGGTTTGGCCTTGAGCATGGTACAGCGTAAAGTTTGAATCAAATATAAAAACTAAGTTTACCCTAACACAAGCAGTGGAATGCTGTTTAGAAGGTGACATCATCAGCACCTTCTGCCTCCTCCAATATCTGCATCTGAGAGAAATCCGCAGTGTTCTCTTTCTCTGAATTGCACAGCCATAACTGTAGGGTCATTCTTAAGATGACCTGTAGGGTCATAACACAAGAAGGTCATTCTTGACTTTTCACCAAAATATCAATAATATTAGGCATAGTTTGAAGAGTGAGAGTCTTCCTCTTCTTCTTTGTGGGTAGTAGTGGGTTGCATACTAGGTGTGTACCTAATGTAAATATGCAAGTGTACTCAGGTATAGAACAATATTATTAATGTGAAAACTGACCTATGGTGGAGAGGGGATGGGAAGTAATTGTACTCAGGCACAGAACAAAAGCGATCATGCCTAGTGTGAAAAGTACCTAAAAGGTGGCAATTTGCAATGATCTAAATCTTTTCATCCAGAAATTGGAGAACATTGGACAAATGGTCTGTACTTTGTAGAATTTGTGGAAAGCATTCACTATAAGCATATTAAATGTGTGATTATTGTAAAGAAAACTTATGAAGAGACATTTGATGGTGTTTGCAGTATATAAGCTACTACTGACTATCTTAACACTCTAGCAAGAATGTTGAAGCAAAAATATGGATTTTTCTCAGACTACAGTGCAATATTATGTTTTTAGTATGTGTTAAGCAAGTATGTGTAAATGTTAGTTGCACCACAAAGTTAAATAATAAAAATATTTAAAGTTGTAAATTTCTGAAATTATGTAGTGCTACATGTTGGTCTGTAGAAGCTTTCAGCTCATTCCAGCAGACTTTGCTGATGTTTCAAAACATTTTTTTACTTGTGTGTGTGTACATGTGTGTGGGTGGACATGAGTCTCATCAAAGATTGACCAAGCCGGCCCGACAACCCCCAGACGTTTTTGTGTCCATGTCCCTCAGAGTCACCTTTGTAGGTCTAAAATAATTAACAATGGCATGAGTGGTAGAACACCTAAAGTGTGTGGACATGTCCTTGAGATGTCTTTATTACAGGCATCATCACATGCACTCACACACACAGACATACGCACACACAGACACAGACACACACACACACTCATCAGCTCATCAGAGAAGTCAGCACTGCTTGAGGGGATGACTTCTGTCCTCCTCTCTCCTCTTCTGTCGTACTTCCCCGCTTCCATCTCCTCTCCCCTTTATCTGTCTCTTCTTAAGGTGTTCTCCTTAAGGGGTGAGACTGACGGAGAAGTGGATAGAAGGAGGGGGAGAGCACCGTAGAGGAGCGAGCACTCGACTTGAAGGCGGGAGAGATAATTCGACGCTCTGTTTAAGGTTACGGTGCCATTTGCATTTCAAAAGCGAGCAGCGACGTCTCGAAGCTCAGGGACGCCGGCCAGCTTGTGGCATGTCACTGAATGTCAGCAGGCGTCTAGGCCTTGATGAAATTAATAGAGCGGCCCATGATTGATAATACCTCTCATCTGCCACACTTTAGCCTGTCTCTCTTCACCTGCGCTCACCCTGAGTGGCCTGTTTTGAATCCTCAGCCATTTACGAGGTCTTGCATGTTTATGCATGGGCCTTTAGGTGCAGCAGGCTGCTGATGCAATGATCTTTTAGTCTCCTGCGTTTAAGAAGCCATTCCAGCCCAGCGTGGCATTATGGAGAGAGCTCTAGTGCTGTGAGCGTTGGATAAAAAGCAGAGATGGGGAGTGCATGGGTGGATGCACAACAGCAGGCAGGAAGCAAAGAAGCTTAAAACTTCACTCGTTTTTATGCAGGTAATTTTGTGTTCTGTATGACGTTTGTTTTGGGTTCTTTGAAATACTTTTATGTGATTATTCATTTTTATGCATCATTAATCTTCGGAAGGGCCAGTTTTTCTTCTTCTTGCAAAGTATTATAGTTAAACTCAGTGCTAATTACACCAGCACTAAGTATGAAGTAAAGTTGAGAGTTACATCAATATCGACACAAGGAAATTTACTTAGAGACCTGTTAGTTAATTAGAGACCTGCTTGATTTCTTTGGACAGCCCATTAAAATTTTGTTAATTTATTTTATTATTTTTTTCATTGATAAAGTATTTCCCATTCTTCAATGTTTACAAATTAATTCTTCTTTGAGTCACAAGGATGCTACGAAAACACAAATAGCAAAATATTATGTTAATGTTTTTTGGGCTATATAAGTGGGAATTTTGTGTAATTTTTCAAAAAGCTATAAATTCACCTCCCAGAGTTTGGTAAGAATGGATAAATCCTACAATTGTGTTTATAGTTACTCAAGTTTTAAGTCAAGAAAATGAAGTCAAGGAAAAAAGTGTTGGGTTTGGGTCCATACAAAACCTTCTTATATATCTAGATTGTTGATGACCATCAGAAACATTATAACCAATACCAAAACTTCATTTTGGGTCGTCAGATTCAGTTTCACATGCACCATTTAAAGTCCGTTTATGCATCAACTGACCAAGTATCTGTCAGTCATCCCATATGGTTTATAACATTACAAGTATAGTGTACAGAACCAGTCAAAGGTAATGCAACAGCTTCACACACACACAGAATGTGCTCATGCAAATTTTTGTAAGTTTTGTAACAGTATTTGAACAACATTCACATTGCATAATGTTCGATTTCACAAAATGTATTGCATAAGTTAAGCGACACATACATGCCATTTATTAATACTGGAGTAGGATGCCTGCAGTGGAGTGTAATAGCAGTAAGAGAGTGTAAACGTCCTTTTCCTGGCTTAAACATTCTTTAACAACCCTTTGAACTCATTGAGACCACCCACAGCAGATGCAGTGTTGGACGGGAAGTATTTTCACTTCACTGATCGTGTGACAGAAAGATGTGATTGGCTGATTGGCAAAAACAGCCTCCAACCCTGGATGTGTAAGTTGACATTACTGTTTTAAGTTGATGATTTGATAACTTCATCATTTGATAATCATTCATTCTGTATACTGTTTATCCTATACAGGATTGTGGGCGACCAGGAGCCACAGGGAACTTGGGGCATGAGGAGGGGGACACCCTGGATGTGGTGCCGACCCGTTGCAGGGAAGACAAGCACACACACTTACAGCATTTCAGCAGAAACACCTCATACCCACTATGAAGCACAAGCGGTGGAGGGGTAATGATTGAGTCGAACATGAACTCCTCTGTATACCAGAGTATTCGAGAAGCAAAGGTGAGGGCATTTGTCTGACAGCTAAAGTTGAGTCATGCAACAGGACAATGATCTGAAACAGATCAGTAAATTTACATCAGAAAGCCTGTAATGAGCCAAATTCTGGGCCAAATTCTTCCATAATGATGTGAAAGACTGATAAAATCAAGCAGGAAGTTATTGCTTAAAAGTGTATGTTCAAGCTGTTAAATCATGGGAGTACTTAGTATTGCCAATTTATTTTTTGGGGGGCTTTATTTTTGTGAAATAAATAATGTTACGGTGAAAACAGTTATATGTTATTGTTCATCTAAGATTGTATTCGTCTAATACTGAGACTGATTACAATCAAATTTTTATTATGTTTTTAAACAAAAAAACATAAATTAAAAGAGGGTTACTAACTTTTGGACATGACTATAAGCTCGTTGTAGGTTCATGTAAAGGTGATTGGGAATGATGATAGAAAAAGTCATATGGAAGAGTGATGGATAGAAGAAGATAATGAAATGTCTAAAATTGCGGATTCCAAAGTTAGTCTATGTGCGAGAAGAACTTCTTTTGTAACTGAAAGAAATTTAAGTAAAGTAGTTCAAAGGAAAGTTATCAAGGATACGATTGAGCCTAGCAGTAGTTAGTTAGTAAATTTTCACTGGATTATTCAATTTGTTATAAATTGAATTGAATTGAAATACAAATGAATGATCTTTCATTCATTTACCAAAAAAAATTCTTTCTTTCTTTTTTTTCAGCCTGGCCAGTCGATAAGACGACGAGAAGCAGCACATCTTGTGAACATTTGTGAAAAAGTCAAAGTTCTTCTTAAACTCCATTCTTTTTTCTCTAATTCCGTTAAATCTTTAAATCAGCTATAGTAGCCGGATTGTTCTTTAAAAAAAAAAAAAAAAGAAAAAGAAAAGAAAATTGAATGGTGTGTGTTTCATGTGTTTGACCAGAGCTTTGAAGAGTTCAACGAGATCACAGGCAATGTCAACCAGTTTCTCTGATCCATCCGCTTCACAGCTTCAGTTAACAAGCACTTATTGTTTTCTCTCCTCTCGCTCGGCGGCCCAAAAGATAAAACTAGAGAGACTCTCATTCTTTTTGTCTCTTCGTCTTTTTTCCGCTTTGCTCACTTATTCACTCGTCTGTGTTGCCCATTATCTAAATGTATTGAAGGTGTTGAGATAAAGAGAGGAAGAAAGTGCAAGAGAGAGAGAAGGTGGAGGGGAAAAGAAATGAGTGAAAAGGAAAAGGGGAACACTAAAAAAAAAAAAAAAAGACGGCAGGGCGAACAGCGTTTGAATCAATTACATCCTAAAGAAATTTCCATTTGCATTCTTATCTGCTCAGAAGCTCAACAAATGCCAGCTGCCTTTGTCCAGTTATTTTTAGTTTTTTTTTTTGGGGGGTTGATAATTGTGTAGGAAATATCAAATTTGCATAGAGTGATTATTGTTGATTGTTTATCTAGCCGTCAAGATGGCTCTATATTCCGAGGCTGACAGGTTGTCAAGCACTTAAAACTCATTTATTTGTCAAAATTTGCATGTAATTTGGTGTTAATGAGGGGGTGGTGCTGGACATGATTAAAGCCCAGTTCTAAAGGAAGAGAAGCCTAGCTGTCATCTCTCCACACACACACACACACACACACACACACACACAGATGTGAATCCCTGAACACTGTCCTTACCTGTTTACGAGAACAATAGCAGGAAGCGAGCAAACCCAAACTAAACACACACTTGTTTGTTGTCATTGTTATTCAAATCAGAGCAGCTCGGTGGCTCGCTGGTTAAATTAATAAAGAAGTGTAGAGGACAGTCCACTCTCCTTTCAAAGTGTGATTAATTAGATTTTTATTAACAGAGAGCAGATGACACCCCCGCCACAAGTTTGGTTTCGAGCGGTCTGTCCCAGCGGGCTGCCGTCCTTGTTTGTTGTCATTTATCAGCATTGTCTTTCATTATCTATCCTCTCAGATAATCTTTCGTCGGTTCGCTTTCGGGATCGCGCCAGGCAAATCAGCACACATCACTTCAGGGTGAGTGAAACTTTTCAGATAACGTAAGACACCGTTCGAAATGTGTGCTTGTGTATTTCCCCGAGTGAAAGCACAGCACTCACTGGTTAATTTGTAACTCTGATTGAGGAACTCAGTAAGAGAGAGAGAGAGAGAGAGAGAGAGAGAGAGAGAGAGAGAGAGATCCAGCAAGTCAGCGAGAAGGAAAAAGTCCCACAAAAACAGAACAGTAGGTGAAGTTCTCACATAACAGTCAATTTTAACAAGCTGTGGCCAGATGTTCTCTTAATCCTGAGGAACACTACAGAGTTATAGCCCAGATTTTCCAAATCATCAACTTTTAGCTATTACTTACTCTGAGTTCCCAGGGTTTTCTCAGCCTTTGAGCAAATGTAGAAGCTATCAACAATTTTTATCATTATTTTCTGGTAAGGGCAAAATGCGAGCAAAACAAACATGCTGTAAACCACTGGTTGTTAGAAACAGCAAAAACAGCAAAAACAAACACAGCATGATTTCTGGCAGCAGACAGTAGAAAAAGAGCTACCTGTTGCAAAGTACCACCAGAATGAGCAAACCTCACTGTTTGGATCTCCAAAATCGAAGTTTCCACCACATTTCTCTTGTTTTTATGGGGGATTTCCCCAGTAAAAAAAAAAAATACACTTTAATGTATTACAAATATATTGAAATCCTCGATAGGACATTATAAATATACTAACAAAAAGTTGTACCATCAGTTAATATATAGAAAGTATACTAACATCATGCTTTTACCAAATTTTGGAATTAAACTTTAAACATACTTCAAAATAATTGTATTATAGTACACTTTCCAAAAATATATTATTGGAAAATATATTTTAAGTAAAAGGTTGTGCTTTGCATTTCCAAAGCACATTTATTTAAACTTTGTTTTTCAATTTATTTTTGGTATATATATATTTTTAAATATGCTCAAAATAATCATTGTACAAATACAGAAAGTATACATTAGAATACACATTTTAATATACGGTAGTCTCAGTATTTTTTCAGTTACATTTAAATGTACTTATTCATATGTCCTTATTTATGCTTACAAACTCGTTTTTGCGCGTTGAAAATCACTTTTGCAACCGGCGCAACACCAGCCTATCAGAAACTGAAAGCGGGCAGATTCGGACTGTCTGTTTTCTACTTGGCTCCCCAGTCCTCCGCTTCTAGTTTGAATTCACGCCTGGAAGCTGCATCATTGCGTGCGTTATTTTGTATCGTGATTATTTTATTTTCATCGGCATAAGGTAAATTTATGGTTTTTGTTAGGTAGTTTGTAATTAAGTACATAGTTTAAACTATAGAATGTATTGTCTAATGTGTTATTGCTAAATCTTATGTACTATACTTTGCTTCTGGTATAATTGGCCTGTTTTCAGTCTCTGTGTAACAACTAGAATCAACAAATAATACTTTACCTGTATATTCTAATACTGATGTCTGTCTTTGTTCAGACAACAGTTTATATTTTAGTTTGTGTGTTTGTAAGACAACCGGACGTTTTGTTGAACACAAATCAATTATAGGACTGTTTTTTTGTAACCTTGTGCAAATTAAATATGTTGAACTCAAGAATAAAATCTGCTCCATAATTACTGATGTAATGTGTTTTAAAAACATGTTATAGTGTAGAAAATGCATTTAGCATTTGTAAATTATCCTAA
>JAOVVB010000011.1:1394590-1407525 GCA_028570985.1 Heterobranchus longifilis | reverse complement strand
GGATGAGGGCAGTGCTGTTTGAGAGTGCAGCTCTTTTCCCCTTTACACCACACACAGCCAAACAGCGGATCAGCCTTCAGGCACAGACCACAGCTCTCACGCCTCGCGTCGCACTTATACAGGTGTACTGAAAACACACACACACACACACACAGAAAAAGAGAAGGGGGGGGGGGGTTAACTTGCAGCCATTAAGACACATTTCCCTGCGAACATGTTTAACGGTAAAAGACAGATCAGATAACATCAGCAAACATTTATGGGCATTTAATTTTTTATTTATTTAAGGATTTCAATTTAAAAACATTCGCAATTTCCTTCCCTAATCGCTACTTGAAATACATGTAATAGTTGGCCTAATGATAGTTAGCCTGCCAGCCACCCTGGATACAGGAGTACATAGTATTATAGTCAGCATAATCATATCTACATTGACAGCAAAACAGGGTAATCACATAATATTCTAATGGATATGCGAATCGGATTGTCCTCTGTGGCGCTCTGTGGCGCCCCCTCTACGGGAGCAGCAGAAAGACTAACGACAGTTAACTTGTTTTCTAGTGAACTCAGACAATTAACTTAATCACATAATAGCTAGTCTATTTTATAGACTATTTTATTC
This sequence comes from Heterobranchus longifilis, assembly GCA_028570985.1. Taxonomy (NCBI): domain Eukaryota; kingdom Metazoa; phylum Chordata; class Actinopteri; order Siluriformes; family Clariidae; genus Heterobranchus; species Heterobranchus longifilis. The sequence goes on along the minus strand of JAOVVB010000011.1, from coordinate 1,406,903 downwards.
TCACTCACTTTATTTCATTTTTAAAAATTAAATTATTTAAGCTTGTTTTATTTTTTTTATACACTTTTTATTGTCACTCACTTTATTTTATTCTATTTTATTTCATTGTAACAAAAGATAGTAGATCTTATATTGTAATTTTTTTTATTCTTTCTTGTTAGCCTTTATGCCTCCTTACTTCCTTTTTTTTCTTTTCAAGGTCACAAGCATGGTGTGTTCAAGGTCGTGTAAGCATTTCACTGTGTATGGTTGTGTATGCGGCAAATAAAAAATTGTCTGGTTAACACACTATAATAATTTACTCTCAGTTACGTTGCTCAACCTTGGAAACCTTGATTATTAAAACATAATATTGCAGTGTTAGCTTGCTAGTAAACACAGCTAATACTTTTCATTAATAGCAAACTAATAAATCTTACACTTGTTACCTTTCTAGCAACCCAGCTGATTAATTTAAACACATACTATTTGATCTAATGTCTAATTTGCAATGAATTTTGTTTAGCCCAGCTAGTTTTGAATACTTACTGTAGCTAGTTCACTAGACTATGTAAACCGATATACAGAAAACAATAGCACAGTGTTAGCTAATTTGCTAGTGAACCTTGATAATCATTTTAAAGACCTAGCCTAGAGTTAACTAGTTACAATATGATAGCATACTGTTAGCGAAACTGGCTGATGGTGTTAGCTAAAAAAACATTTCTACTGGTTTATACAAAAAAATAGCACAATGTTAGCTAACTTGATCTCTTTTGTAACTGGTTTATACTATTCTACAGCTTGTACTTGGATTTAATTTCAAGCTAATTGGTTAGCTAGCTACTAAAGTGGCAGGCAGGACTGATTAACACACTGGACTACTGAACACAAGGTTGTGGGTTCAAACCCCACCGCCATCAAGTCGCCAATATTTCAAATATTATGTGTTTAAATTGTTGGACCCTTGACCGACGCCCTTAACCCTCAACTGCTCAGATGTACTGTATAATGAGATAAAAAATGTAAGTCGCTCTGGATAAGTGCCTAAATGTAAATGTAAACTAACATCTCTTAACTGAACTACACTTGCGTGTCTTTCTTGTGCACGACGCCGGTGATGCAGCCACAGTCCTAAACGAAAATTGAAACTGCTCTTTGTAATTACCAGAACATGTAAAGCTGACAATACACCGCAACATTAATAAGAATGCATACAATCATTCGCAATTCACAACTGGTGAACAATTTGACCATTTGAAACACGGTCTAAACAATAAAAAACACGTGTGTATATACATATATTTTATTGCGGGCTTGTAAGTAGCATACATATTTCATATTTTAACCAATTTTACTCTTGCTGGCATTTAGTATTTTCCAAATGTACATATAAAATATAGAGCAATGATGGTGAGAATAAAAGACTTACTCGTCAGGAATTACATCCTCCGTTGAGTCCAGATGTTGTTCAAAATAAAGACGTTCCTCGTCTGAGTCTTGCTCTTCCTCTGATGAGAAAGTACATTCTTCACCCGTGTAGCGTGCCATCATTCAAACGCGCAGAAAAAGTAAGTAACTCTATGATGAAGCTTGTTGTTTTATGCCATGGGGGCGTGTACATTATTACCTGGCTCACCTCAGTTCATTTCCATGAACAGCGCGCACACAGGGAGGCGGGATCACATTAGCTGTAATGAGCCAATACAGGAGAATCTGTACCACTCCTTACTTTCATACGGATTACATAAAAACAGATTATTTGTTTTCGAGTTCTTATCGAAGTTCTTATTGGCGTCATCAGGGGAAGACGCCTCAAAACGCATATATGCGTGCGTGGACCCCAGAGGGTTAATAGACAAAAACGTCATTTATCGTGCACTGTCAGCGTCACAAATAGTGCAGATAGTTTATGTTCACATACAGCTACATGACACTGCATGAAAGATAATATTTGAAAAAGCATAATAGTGGCACTTTAAGCACTGACTCACCACAACTAGCCCAAATAACCTTTTAATGATTCACTAAAATATTTTAGTGCTTTTAATTAAGTGGTAGAAATGTCTGTAATTCTACTAAAAGTGCTAACTGTGCTGGTTTAGAACTTAAGGCGTTGCATTATGTCAGACGCTGGTGTGGTAAGGTCCTAGCATCACCAAACAGGAATATCTGCATCCTGGAACAAGACTTTTTAACTCAGTTGTATCCTACATTGAGGAAATATACTGGATTATGTGTTACTTTAGATTAAATTAGATATTACAGTCTTTATTGTAAATATATTTTAAGTTTTACCACACATTATACATCACTTAACTGGCAAATATGATTGTCATTAAATTACTGTACTATACATTTACAGCTTTATTTATTTATTTATTTTTAACAATGTAGCTGTGAATAAAGCAACCAGCATTAATGTTAAAACCTATATACATATTTTATCTGGGCTTCAAACCGGCACGGTATTCAGTGGATAGGGTTTGTGCATTGGCTGGGAATCAAACCTGTGCCTCCTCCATGGTATGTGAAAAACCAACCACTGAGCCACCAATGCCCTATGTACAGATTTACTGTATGTCGTAAACAAAAAGTGTTAAACAACGCAGAATATGTTTTATATTTGAATTTGTCCAAAGTACAGAAGGTACATTTAGCTTTGATGACAGCCTAGCACATTAATGGCATTCTCTCATCTGATTCATGAGGTAATCATCTGGAGTGGTTTTCAATTCACAGGTGTGCTAGGTCAAGAGTTAATTTGTGACATTCCTTACATTCGTAATGTGCTTTACACCATCAGTTGTTTTATTCAGTGGAAGGGTGGCTCAATAGCCCTATTAGTGTTATCATAACTACTGTACTAATCCATATTTTTTCCAGAAATACTCAATTAATGAAGGTCAGTCAACCCAAACAATCTTTAGAACTTTGAATGTACAGTATGCCAAAAATATACAGTAGTCACCAAAACTATCAAATGCTATGATGAAACTGGCTCTCATGAGGACTGTCCAAAGAAAGGAAGACAAAGAGCTACAGTACCTCTGCTGCAGAGGAAATTTTATTAGAATGACCAGCCTCAGAATCCGTTAATTTACAGCACCTCATGTTAGAGCCCACATAAATGCTTTTTGGAGTTCAAGCGGCAGACATGTTTCAACATCCACTGTTCAGAGAAGACTACTGTACATGAGTCAGGCCTTCATGGTCAAATTGCGGCAAAGAAACCATTACTTTGAATGACAACAAGCAGAAAAGACTTGCTTGGCCAGAAAAAAAAAAAAAAGAATGGACATTATATCAGTAAAACATCCTCTTTTGTTCTGGTGAGTTAAAATTTTAGATTTTTCTTTTTAACCACCATGTCTTTGTTAGATATCGAGGGTGAATAGATGGATCCTGAATAAGTGGTTCATTACATACTTATATTTGTCTTCTGTCATCATTTCTAAGTCTTTACAATGTAAAAAACAATAAAAATAAATAAAAACATGTCCTAGAAACTTAGCTAATAAGGTCAATATATCAGTCGTTTTGGCCGTAACTTTTTGCCTTTAATCCAGACAGATCTCAGCAGATGTGAGTGGAGCACTAGGGAAAATAAATTATCCGGATATATACGGTACAATTTCTTTAATAAAGAACCTAAAAGACAAATGAGTTCCACAGACAAACCAATGGCATTGTTCAGGGTGATATGAGGATCACCACAGAAGGGAAGAGGGATTTTTTTTTGTGTGTTATTCACTGTTCATTTCATATTTATATTTTTATCAGCTAATGTGTACAATCCTTCACAATTTTGCAAGCAATCATCAAAAAATATGATTTTCAGTTTTAAAGTAAAATGTACTGTTAAAATCGCACAACCTAAGATTTCATTCAAGCACTGCCTGTAATTGCATAAATAAACCTTGCTATGTTTTAACTTCAAAATGTTTGCCTTAAATAAAACACTTAACATACTGTGACATTGCTATTGGCTTTTACTTCCTACCTGATGTTAGGGAAAAAACTCCACTCAGTGCAAAGATTTTAAATGTATTCACTTGTTCTCACAGTCTGATTCTGATTTAGCTTTGATCAAAGCACACAATGTGGCCAGTTCATGTGTGAAAATGATTTCTCATGCTTTTAAAACCACTCATTTGAGTCCTGGAATATGTCTGTGCCATCAGGGAATGAAAACTCCATTGATTTGATAACCTGGCATTCAGTGCACTCAGGTCATCAGCTAACTACATTTTATTGACACACAAAGTTTTTGAGCTTGGACCTGACCAACTGAAACCACCCCACATCATAACATTGCCTCAAGAGGTTTGTACAGTGGCCACTATGCATGTGCATTGCTTCTTGTGCTTCCCTCCTTACCCTGTTGCACCCATCACTTTGGACTCATCAGACCACATAACTGTTTACCATTGCTCTAAAGTCCAATCCGCATGCTCCCTAGTAAATTGAAGCCTTTTTTCTGATTAGTGTCACGAACAAATAGTTTTCTTATAGCAACAGTGTTATTCTATCTCAGTCCTGGGATTGGGTGCACAGGGAAATAGTCTGACTTTAACTATTATATGGTTTTTACTGTTAATTTTTATATCATGCACAATTTTACCAAGTGTTTAAGTGATCTCCATTCATGAGGTGCTTTTTGCCCCCCGACCACATTTTTTTCACAAAGTTGATGGTTCAGCAATATTAATCCAGGTTTTGATAATGTGCTGCAAGGGTCTTAACCCTGTTCCTTTAAAATTGTTTTCTTTGCTTGATGCAGCCCAATAGTTTGACCCTTTTGAAATGGTAACTTTTTGACCAGGCAGTGTAATTGCATGTGTGTATGCATTAGCTAATAAGGTCAATATAGTCAGTCATTCTGGCATTAGCTTTAATATGTGAACATTTTGTCTCTTTTACGTGGTATCTGTGACAATAAATCATTGGTTACAATAAAGAATTGTTAAAATCAAGCATTGCTATGTTTTGACTTCAAAATGTTTGCCTCAAATAAAACACTTAACACACTGTGTCATTGCTATTGGCATTTACTTCCTACCCGATGTTAGAGAGAAAAATCCACTCAGTGCAAAGATTTCCTTCTTGCATGGGATATTAAATGTATTCACTTGTTCTGACAGTCTGATTTTTTCTGCCTGGACCATTGTATCTATTAATTTTTTTTTGTTTCTTTTTGGGAAAAAAATCAGAGCAATTAAAGGTGGTTGGTCCAGAAGCGTCTCTTCATGCTGTAGCTGGTGAAAATCTGGTCCTTCCTTGTTTCATCAAACCTAACATCAGTGCTGTGGACATGACAGTGGAGTGGCTGAGGCTAGAGGAAGTGCCCTTATTAGTGCATCTCTACAGGGATCATGCAGACAGATATGAAGATCAGGCTCAGTCATACAGAGGAAGAACATCACTGTTCAAAGAGGAGCTGCAAAAAGGCAACGCTTCACTCAAACTCTCACCTGTTCAAGCCTCTGATGAAGGAAAATATAAATGTCTCATTGAGGACAAATCCTGGTATGATGACATAATTGTTCACATCATGGTCGAGGGTAAGAACCATTTTTGCATTAAAGCTTTACACAATTAACTTCACAGAAAACCTTATTTTCAGTGGTTTTTGCATACATAATCTGTATTTTACATGGTATTTTTTTGGTATGTTTGGCTTTTAGAATGGGAGTTAGCTCAATGACTGACTAAATCACAGGTTTCAAACCATAGTCCTGGAGAACACCCTGCCCTATTCAGGATTTTCCTTTTTTAACATTTTTGATTAAACTCAGGAAGTGTTGGTAAATAGGTTAATAAGAAGACAAGGAGTGAAAGAAAAGGGAACTCGTAAAACATGCAGGACAGAGAGCTCTTCGGCACCAGGGTTGAGAGCCTATAGACTAGTAAAGTACAGGGGTTGGACAATGTCCACACGTGGGCTGGTATTTTTTAAAACGTAGATTTTTTTCTGCGGTTTTCGCCTTTCGTCCACAAACAAACACTGTTTTGGTTATTGAAAACAGAGTTTTTGGAAAACTCCTTTTTCAGTGATTTAGACAGATGTAATTGTCTGTGTGCCAGTCTACTTGAGTTGACGTCCGCTTTGTTTATGAGGATATTTTGTTTAATGGTGGACGTACGAACAGTAAACTAGTGAATGTGTTTGAACCCGTCAGATTTCTACAAAGCTCAACAGGTAATGACATTTTGCTTAGGCTTCTGATTGGCCCCCTGTTGATTAGGGATGCTCCTAACAGCACTTACTGTAACAGGGCGTTTTGCGCTTTCATGTGGACAGAGATGTCTTTAAAACGTAAGTTGTGTGGGCGGAATTATTTTTAAAAACGAAGAAGAAAATTCTCTGTTTTTAAAAATACCCGGCTATGTGTGAAAATGACCTGAAACATTGGCCAATTTAGTGTTGGAGGTTTTATGGCTAAATTTAATTGCACATTCCACCAGTACGATCAGAGTGTGAAGGTTTCATTAGCAGAATAATAGCACAGTTTTGCTTAAAATTTTGCAATGCACACAACATTATGGGTGACATATCAAAGTTCAAAAGAGGACAAATTGTTAGTGTGCGTCTCGCACAAAAAAAGTCTTTGTGATGTATCAAGAGCCATGGTATCCAGGGTAATGTCAGCATACCACCAAGAAGGACGAACCACATCCAACAGGAGTAACTGTGGACGCAATAGAAAGCTCTCTGAAAGGGATGTCCAAAAAACATACAACCACAGCTGCCCAACTCACAGAGAATGCAGAGTTAAATGTGCACCTCAACTCTCCTGTTTTCACCAAAACTGTTCATCGAGAGCTCCACAGGGTCAATGTACATGCCCGGGCTGCTATAGCCAAACCTTTGGTCACTCATGCCAATGCCAAACATCGGTTTCAATGGTGGCAGCAGCACCTTGAAATCTCGGGCTGTGGACAATGTGAAACATGTATTGTTCTCTGATGAGTCCACCTTAACTGTCTTTCCCACATTCGGAAGAGTTACAGTGTGGAGAAGCCCCAAAGAAGCGTACCACCCTGTTGCATGCCCAGAGTGAAGCATGGGGGTGGATCAGTGATAGTTTGGGCTGCAATACCATGGCATTCCCTAGGCCCAAAACTTGTGCTAGATGGGCGCGTCACTCCCAAGGACTAGCGAACCGTTCTGGAGGGCCATGCGAACCCAGTGGTTCAAACATTGTATCCTGAAGCCGGTACCGTATATCAGGATGATATCCCTCCAGCCACTGTGCAGGACTAATATATATATATTTGAAAGTGGATACATTACATCAACAGGGACAAAGTACAAACACTCAGGAAGGTGAAGTAAATGCTTGCAAGTTAAAATCCTGAGTTCAGAAGAGATTTACAGATGTAAGATGAAAGCAATTTAATCTAGGAATGAGATTCACTGGTGTCTGGCACGTTACTGTTTCAGCTCATGTCTAGACAAGTATATGTTATGAAGGACAATATGAATGATGTTACAAAAATGGCAAATGGAGAAAGAGTGATGGAACAAATAGCAACAGCCAACACAGAGGCTTTTAAAACTAATTAATGGTTCTTGTGATACAGGATATTCAATCCAAACAGCTTTCTTCTTTGTTCACATTCACAGCTCCAGCAACCAGAGTTTCAATACAACCCCATCAACAGCTTTATCCTGGTCAGAGTTATGAGTTTTGTTCATTTGCATCCTAAAAACCTAACATTAATATGGCTGATAGCTCAATAAGATTTTTTGAAATAATTTAAAACAATTGAGGCAGATGTGTAAGAAAATATTATCAAATTGAAAGCATTTGGTAAATCTTTGAGTAACATGTTATATAAATAAATGATAATTTGCTTACTGCACTGTATTGATGCTGTACTCATCTCTCAAAAAGTTAAACCCTTTCATTAAGCAGTTTCAGCAAGTTTTTGACCATTCCCCAGAGAGAAAGGAAACAGGGGAGCAAACATTTACACTGCCCTACAATGTTTTAATGATTGATTGACAACATCCTTAGGGACATGCTAAGCCAGTTTGTAATAGCTAATATTGACAATATACTAATCTACATCTCTTTGTACAATACCCGCATCGACCATGTAAGACAAGGGCTCTAGCGACTACTAAGGAACCAGTTCTACGTCAAGTGTGAAAAAGTGAATTTCCCCCTTTCATCAGTGCACAGGGAGTCATCATAGACCAAAGAAGAGTCTTCACCAAAACAATGAAAGTGACCTACAAAAGTTCCTCAGCTTTCCACAACTTTATCATGGTTTCATCCTAGGTTTTGGTTCCATTGCACATCCCTTAACCTTCCTGCTTAAAAAGGGGCAGTCACATCTGTAGCTGAGAATGAAGTCCAAAATAATGGAAGGAGGTTTTTGTGACAACTTCTATCCCATTTTACTATTCTGTCCCTATTATTACTATTACTATTATTATTATTATTATTATTATTATTATTATTATTATTATTGTCCATAACAAAGAGAAACTATGACTTATGAGCTGTTAGCAGTCAAATTGGCTCTCAAAGTATGATGGCACTGGGTTAAGGGAGCTAAGTTCCCATTCCACTACATTAACAGGTCATTAAGCCATGAAGTGTCTCAAGACAGCAGTGTTAACTCTCATCAGTCAAGATGGGCATTATTTTATATCCAATTCCATTCAGCATTTACCTTCTACCTTTAACAATACAGACTCTTTTTGCATTTGCAAGATTTGCCAAGAGATGAGTTCATTCTTTGCTGATTGTGCTTTTTAGGCTCATTGGTCTGGGCCATTAACAACAACTAAAGCACAAGTACATGGACTGTTTTTTGGCAGCCTTGAAAACACAGTAAGTGATAGAAGGACTCACTTCAGCCTGTCATCTTTAAGCTGAAGGGATTGATTAAATATTTTTGTCACCAACAAGAATGAGAGATCTCAGTTTCACCAATGGGCCGAATATGCACAGAACTCACTACCTCACTTAGCTACATCCCTCTGCATGGAGTACCAGATCCACTATTTCTTCCTTTGTTGATAACTGGTTTAAAAGTATTAAGCAGGTACATTACAGTATGGGAAACAATAAATCAATGCCTTGAACAAGCTGACAGGCATCAGGTAAGACCCTATTGTTCCGGACAGGTGACGGGTATGGGTGGCACTAAACATTTTTCCAATCCTTTTTTAAAAGGTTGAACCAAAGACACATTGGAATTCATAATTAAATAAATCAACAATGTCACTTACCAACATAATTTACCATAATACTGCAGACTGGCACCCGCTTGCTAATAACATCCCTCACTGCCCCCCATCATAACTGTTAGACATTAATATTCTTTATTAATATTAATCTTCTTAAGAAGCACTGTGCACACGCATTAAATTTGCCATGTGATTATGTCCAGTTAACATGTCTTGGTATCAAAAGTAAGGAAAAATTCTGATTGTGCATTTTGTCTTCAGAATATCATGCCTCATTTAGACAATGCTAGCAGAAAGAGGGCCATTGGAATGCTTCAAGTTTATGCAACCAAGCAAACGCCGCTAGATGGTTTGGTTTTGCCAGGAATCCCATTTTCAGGCTTTGGAACAGATTCCAAACAACTAATTCCACTGATGATCACCCTAAGTCTGGAAGGCCAAGAGTGACAACGCCAAGACATGACAAAGTAATCTGATGCAACAAGTCATCAAACTATTTAGTAACGTTTGGCTGCACCTAGACTTGCTGGACATGAGATTGTTTTGTGGGCCAATGTTGACTCAACGTCATTGTTAACATTATCTGAGTTTTGAATTGCTGGTGCTGATGTACACAAATGTTTGCATAAAATCAAGTAATTTCAAGTAAAGTTTGAATGTGAAACTTTTTCAGTTGGTTATTTTTCTCCTCATTAAAAAACTGCATTTGAATCCACTCTAGTTGTCTTATTCTGGCATTCTGATAATAGTTACGTTGCCCCTAATCATGGAACATGCATGGAAATAGTTTTTGTTTTGTAAAATAATACTACGTTTTGTGATGCATGCAGTTGGCAGCATGTTTTGGGAGGTTCATTTACGAGTGTAAACCAACAGAAGTTGACCAAAGCGCTGTCTGTAATTAGCAATGTATGTTTAAAAGAAAGTTCTAAAAAAAAATATGGTATGAATATCTTTTTCTGAAAAGATAAAGTCCTCTGAAGTCCTGGAAAGAACTTGATAAAAATTGCTATAAGTTGATAAAAAGGGAAAACTTCACAGGGTTGAGTTTTTGGTCGAATATAAGAGCACAGACCAGTAAAACACCAAGATTGTTCACTCGTGGCTTAACTCCTTCGGCCAGTAGACTACTCTTAAGTAATTCAATAGACTGTTAGTAGATTTTGATATGCCGAAGAGAATCTGAATTGATGTATTTTCATTTAACTGAAGAAAATTGATAACCATCTGGTTATTAACATAAACAGTCCATGCATTGGGATATAATAGTGAGAAAGAATAGAATGGGATTTAAAGGGAAGAAGAGCTGAGTGTATTTGAGATGAAGGAGAAAACTAGAGCTGCACACAAATTTTTATTACCCAGAGATCAGGATCAAACCCCGTACTGTCAAGCTGTAAGCTGTAAGCTGTAAGCACCATACCCATAATGTACATGATGTAATCCGTGGGTGGTTTTGCAAACTTTCATATTTAAATAGAAATAGTTTTTTATGATATCATCATACAAACAGGGTTTCAAGAAGTCATAAAGAGATTGAAAGAGCTGAAACTGTGAAGTCAGTCATGGTATCTATCAGTATTTCAGACCTTTCAGCAATGGTGAAGATGAAGTCTCTACTGGAAGTCATGAAAGATTTAAGAACTTTAAACATTAAACACTCAGACCTCACTCTGTCTTTGGTAAGACACTGAAGAGACAGTGCCTACTTTAAAAGTCAAGCTCAAAGGGCTAACATGTTTGCTAATCCTGACTAGGAGAAATCCCTATAAAACAGCTCCTTTGGCAAATCCATTAGTGAACTCAAGGTCCAATGGCAGCTTGATCTCACCACCTCCTCGACTTCCCCAGCTGCGTCCACCTGCAGAGAGTCATGGCTCGACTGACGGCTGGCTAAGGATTAGCGAGGCTAATAGCTCCCAGTGCGGATGGTTAAAAGCCAGAGTCACTGTTTTAAAGAGTACCTGCATCCTAGCCAGGCTCTACTTAACTGCCCAGGAAGATACCTGGGAATAGGAATGAACTCTGGAGAGCCTTTATAGGCAGTTCAAGGAAGCTGATCTGCTGGTCTGCTTGTATAATGCAAGAGCTAGAAAACGAGAGAGAAAGAAAGAATTGAGTTGTATTACTGATGAAGAGGCTCTTTAGTACAGTTGAGCCTGAACTCTTCACTCTCCATTCGTGCTCTCTACTGCAATGCATTAATGCAATCATTCATGTCATGACTGACACTACACCTTCTCTACTTCTAAAAACACCTTAGACAGATTTAGGTTCAGCAGACATCTAACCTCAATAAAGATGTTATCCTCTAAAGATTTTTTAAAATAAAAGGTTGTATCTTCATGTTAAGAAACCTGAAAAAAACATTTTTGCAACACGACATAGATTAAAAAAAAAAAAAACAGTGATAAAAACAGGTTCTATAAATAATATATCTGACAATGACAATCTCAAACTACAAAGTGTCATGAAAACCTACAATGTCATTCAAACTCCGAGGTAGCAGCCAGTAGTAATGTGACTGTCAGCTGTAATGATTTGCCAAATATTCATTCTCATAAGTGAGATAAATCTTAGACACAAAATTGCCGAAATTGCGCAACTGCCCATTAACAAAAACCTGAAAGAAGGGTTTTGAGCCGTCAACTTCCCAGAGAATGTTTAAGTCATCTCCAATCATGAATGCACATGACTGGAGATGACTTAAAAACTTAAGTCTGATAACTTAATCAGAACTAACTGATGATGTATAACCTTGTACAGTATATAGAGTATAACTCAAGTGCTACTTTGTTGACCTCAGGTGCTATACACAGCCATGTTGATTTAATTTTATTCTTTAAACTGGGGGGAAAAAACATGTAATTAGGTATTAGGGGGCATTTACTTTGACTTTTATTTCTTAGATGTTCAGAATTATGAGTTGCAACCTCAGCATAAGAAGATTGCTGTTAAGAGTTTTGTTTAAAAGCCCAGTGATGTGGTAGGAGGTACACACAATGCCCTCTATTTTAAATTTATCCCCCCTTTTTTTTCCTAATTTTCAGATTTTCTCCCCTAATTTTAGTAGTGTCCAATTCCACCCAGTCACTGGAGGCTCCCACATTAAGCTTCTACTGCCAA
>JAOVVB010000011.1:1381021-1391360 GCA_028570985.1 Heterobranchus longifilis | reverse complement strand
TAGTAAACCATTTGTTTCCATTTCTTTAATTTAATCTACCTTAATTGAATTTTATTTAATATAAAGAAATGAGGGGAAGCTCAAAACTTTTGCGCAGTACTGTATGTCTGGTAAATGATATCCCTAATAGTTGTCTGTGACCATTATAATCAATTCACATAGAATAAATGATCTCAATATAAATCACAGACAAGGAAGTGTCTTAACAATGGACACATTAGTACCACACTACATGTTCTACGTGTACGACATCATAATTTAATACAAGTCAGGTGCTTTGGTCTCTATTATAAGGCTGCACTTGATCATTAGTAGATCATGTGAGAATAGGATGTAGAGTATGTAGGTAATACCTGTGCTAGGAATTCAGTTACTTATACATCCTAACTACCACTCTTTTTAAACAACAAGGTTTCTTCTTATTGCTCTGCTTTTTATAGTTAGTCAATAGCTCCTGGAGTGTCCTAATACTTAGGAAAGAGCACAAAACCTCTCTTGGTACTGGATGTAATATAATGGGATTTTACAAAGACGCCAATATAGCCCAGAGGACAGATTTTTCATTTTATAGAAAGTAATACACTGTGTAATATTTCTTACACACTCTTTAACAAACAAAGCAAAGCATGACAATAACAAACAAACAAAATCCTGACATGCCAGATTTGGATCTAAATAAATTGGACAGATTCGGATCTACGTAACTAACACCAAGAGATCCTTCAGTAATAATTACTGAACCCCAACCTGAATCCCAAAATGGTTTCGTTTATTATTATTATTTTTTTTTTTTTGCGATGTTCATTTTTCTTGCATTTCCAAATGCTTTAATCAGAAAACTCAAATTCTCCTAATGGTCTTCGAAAAACAGCACTTTGCTTGTATCAGGAGCTGGTGAGTGCACAACTTTCCTCCGCATTCTCTCCAGACTCATTAGCACTTGGAAGAAACTTGTGGCTCTTTGCCAGTGAAGTGAAAAACGAGGAAGCAAAATTTCGCTGGCTGCTTTGGCGCTGATGAGGCCAGCACACGCTTTTGCTCGTTTCATACAACTCATATATTTGCAGCCCGTGCTTTCCTCACGCGAAGCAGAGGCTGGGAGCTGACGAGCTTTTCAGAGGTAAGACTGTGAAGTGCTTGGACCCAACACGTCGACGGATTGTTAACATATTGGCAGTCAGCGTTAATCCTGGGAAAACTTCAGTGTTTGAGAAATTGATTTTTTTTTTTTTTTGAAGACTCCAAGAAACACTATTTTAGGTAAAATATATGTTTTCCGTCAGCTGGAAAAAGTTGTGAGGAATCAATGTATCAAGGGAGAAATTGACTTCAGCGAAATGAAGAAGCTCAGTATGTCCTTGCTACTGGCATGGACAAAACAATGCAGGTCAGACATATGGCTGCATATTGTGATAATCAGTACAAGAATAATAAGAGAAAAATAAACATAGGCAAAGCAAAAATGTCCAGTTAAGAGCTGGAGGCCTCTCCTGTTCTGTGGAGGCAGTTAGAGAGAGTGGGCGATGTTATCGGGGAGCCAGCAGAGCAGTCACAGTGAGCCACACTACAGCGCATGGACTAAGCATACAGCCCTGAGGAATTTTTCCGTAGACATCTGTTTTAATCAGGAAAAATATTACTGACTTTTATGACTACCTGGTGTCACCAATGATTTTATTTATTTAAAAAAAAAATTTAGCATGATTTTGGTTTGTTGAAAGCCTTCAAGAAGAACATATCCAGACATTTTTTACCTCTTTATGTTTTCACAAGGGTAAATAAATAGTGAGTAAAAGTTCTAGTGTGCTGGAAAAATTCAGACTATCCACCATAGTGACGAATAACTTTAAACATATCTTATATACATAGGTTTTGTTTTGCAAAAATACAATTAGCCCATACATCTGCCTGTCCTGGCAGCCTGAGCTGATGATTTGGCGACCCTTGACTAACCTGATCTTAAACCATTTGTGACTTGGATTATTGGATCTAGTGGATACCTGCCTAATGATCTCCTCAAGGCTAATAAGATGCATTTTCATAATTTTTTTTCTGAGTGAATAGATAGTAAGTGGTTGAGGCGAGGCACAGACGCACTTTAAACTGGCGTGAGAAGCTTTAGGGAAGCTCTCTATGGTGCAGGTTAAGCGAGATAAGCAGATTTCATTGTTGTCCCGCAAAACTCAACAAAGAAAAACATGCGCTGGAAATTTTTGCGCGTCCACGGCGAAAAGCCGTTTTCATGGAGCTGTAGTCTTTAGCCGCATTAAGGTCCCACGATGAATGGGAGCGTGCTACTGCGGACTGCAAGAGCTTATTGTGTCTCTCTCTTTCTCACACACACACACACACACAGTCTGTCTGATCCCCAGAAAAAGGAGAAAGAAAAAGAAAAAAGGCATATCAATGCTTTCTGATATGGGAATCTTTAGCAGACTTTAACAGACTTATGTTACACCCAACCAACACCAACAATGTCTGAGTTTGTACATGTGTGTGTTTGCTTGTTTGTTCAGCTTACATACCACTGTTAATCCATGTCCCTCTGCATCTGATGCAGCTCTTAGATAAACATGTGTCTTGCAGCCCAGCAGGTGTGTGTGTGTGTGTGTGTGTGTGTGTGTGTGTAAATGGCTATGGCATCCTGCTGGACGCTTAGGGAAAAATACACACAGACACATATAAATATATATATATACACATACACGGCTCAGATAATGGACATCACAGGCTCCATGGGCAGCCCCATGGGGTTGGCCTCCTGGCAAGCCAATGATAGCAGAGAGTGCTAATACTGCCTCAGAATAAAGAGAAGAGACAAAGAAAGGACATTTAAGCGGTGTGGACAGCTGATCCTCTCTCACTCAGCTTTAATGGATGATCAGGGCCGGAGGGGTCAGCAGCAGGAGTCCAGGGAGCCATTAGACCACAGCATGAGTTCTCAGGACCTTCAGCCCAGCTATGGTAAGCAGCCTTAGGAGGACCTCACCTCGCCGGGACACCACCCTGGACACTGTCATTTGTCTTCAGCCATCACTGCTCTCAGCTCCATTAAAGACTGATCTATGAGAGAGGCAGCACCTCTCCTCCCTCGTGCCCTTCACTCTAAGCATGAAACAGGACCGTTTGCTCACTCGGCTGATAATTACACTTCTGTTTAAATGGAAGCCAATTACTCAAAAAAAATGTTGCATTCCTCATCCATATTTTGTATATATTAAACTATTCATGTTTCAGGATCAGTCTTGAGCTCAGGTTTCTTTTTGTGCACGATCTCCCCCATCTCCCAAATAAACATTCATCATGGTTGTCTACTGTATTTTGTCCTAGATGTAAATATGTGTATATACTCTGCTCAGCAATGGTCCCATACTGTACATATCTCAGATTATTGAAACGTTTTAATATCACACAGCTGTTCCGCCAAAAGTTGTGCTACTTTGTTGCATTGGAAAACATGTTTTCTTTGTAGCCAAGACAGTCATCAGATCTATTTACACACATCAGATGTGTGGACGTTGCGAAAGTTGAGCAGGACACAGCATCAGCCAGCAACTGATCCATTGCTGTTGGTTTTCTCGCAACTCTTGTTATTGTCGAAGTTCCTAAGACTGGCTGCGTGTGAACATGTGTGCTATTTCACATTATGGGAATGTGCGTGCATGTGTGCGTGCGCGCGTCTGTGTTTGCGTGCATTGCGTGTTACCAACACTCGCACCCCTCACTTTCATCACCTCCTCAGATGGCTGCCTGGTCTCACACCTCTGTTTCGGCCATTTGCCTCCTCCCCATCTTATCTGCTGTTCTCAACACTGCTGTTAGTCAGCATGAGGAAGCCCAATCTGGCCAGGCTTCTTTCTTGTTCTCTCTCTCTCTCTCTCTCTCTCTCTGTCTTCCTCTCTCTCCCCTCCTCTGCCTTTCTCTCTCTCTCTTTCCCTCTCCCTTCCTTTGCCTTTGGTGTTGTACACAGCTTTTCCTGTACCATGTCCCTGGAGCAGGGCCAATCATCGACACTCAACAAGGCTGTCAAACTCAATTGTGCAGATACGGCTGCTGAAAGCTGCCATGACAGGAGTCTCAGGCAGAGAAACCGCCGCCTCACACACTCTCTCACTTTCTGTGTTCTTTCAATAGCTGAGATTGGACTGGACGGCTAGGTCTGTTTTAGCACAATGCTTTTATTACTGTAAGAAAATATTCAGTGTTTGATATGGATTACGACAACACGCACGCTGGTCTAATGTTCAAATTTCTACAAAAATGTAACATAATCCTCTTTATGCAATGAATGGGCCCTTGTTTTACAGACTTATGGTGCTAAATCGCACAGAGCCAATGCATACACACTCTAGAAACACACACACACACACACACACACACACACACACAAAAATGAGGTATTGAGCATAGTTCCAAACTGGACATCTTCAAACTGGGGTTTATCATCTCTTTCTCTCTCCAGTGAATCACCCTTTCCTTTGTTTCGTTCTTCTCTCAGAGGAAATCACATTAAGTGAAGCGCTGCATTTGGCTCGTGTCCGTCCTTCCCTTAATGGCAGTAATTTGGACTGGAAAGAGAAAAAGAGGAGAAGAATTGAGAAGAAAAGAGGCTTTCCAACACTAATTCCGCCCCAACAAAAACAGTCTGCCGTTGCACCCCATCCATTTGCATTCAGATCTAAGCCACGGGCTAAATATAACATGCGGAAATCTCTGTGCTATTTTTTTCTCAGAGCAGGGTTCCTGGGCGGCAGTGACACGATGTATTTTTATCTCATTCAGAAGACACGAGGCAGAGACAGTGGGAGCAGCATGCAAAAGAAACAGTAGTGCCAGAATTGGAAAAGAGGGCTCGTACAGACAGCGACGGGCGTGCGCGAACAGCAAGAGAGCAGAATAATTTAATCTAATGAGGTTAAAGTCAGGTTATGTGCGGAGGTGGGAGGAAATCAAACATATGCAGGTCTCAAGTTAGTACTCACAGTTAATAATCACATTGTTAATTTAAACAGTTTTACAGCTTTACATTACTTAGGCCCAGCTGTCACGTACAGTCATTCGAGCACTTTATTATTCAAGTCAATTCATTTTCAATGGATCTGTGGGAAAAGTAATGATTGGGTTAAATCAAATAAATAAATAAATAATCAAAAAATGAATCATCTTGTTATATAAGATTACGTTTATATTTGCTCTTGCGCGTAAATTAGTATTTTTAGTGCGATACATTTTTTACAAACCCGTCACAGTGCGACGAAGAGCGTGAAGTTCCCACTATGTCCCAAAAATATCGAAGAGCACAGCTGTAATGGGGTCAAAATGAAAAAATGTGCATTTATCAAATTCATATTACTTCCTAGCCATGTCCTATCATGCACATGATCACATGCTCACCATGTCCGATAGGATCGAACCAAGTTATTACTGTGCCCAATCAGTGCTCTTGCCAGGCACCCATTACTGTATGTGCTTACTATGTTGTCATTGTGTACATGGCTATGGAATAAGTATCGCAACATCACTTTCATCATGAAGTGATGGTGTGAGAAAATGGATCCAGTCTTTATACTATATTATCTGAATGTGACATAGACGGGCTAATATCCTGCTGCATTCAGGCCATAAACATGGTAAACACTACAAGAATGTAACATGCATGTAAATCATTCTTCTACAACGCGGCATAGACCTACCATGGTCATATATAGCACAAGCCTGAAGAGGTCGTTGTGAGAACTCCCAACAATGCAGTGACATCCCAATGACAGCTCATTCAGAATGCCATCCAATCTTTCCCGTCTGCACCATACTTGTAGTGCATTAATGAAGTCTCTAAGAGGCATTAGTTATGCCATTAATTGGTCAATGCCATTGTTAATACATCCTTATTAAGTTCTCAAACCACATCCCCACCAGAATATGTTTTTAAGATGTTTCTACATCATTTTTGCCAAGCTGTACAAGTTCTCACCGCGTTCATCTAATTTTTTGTGGGAGAAGTGGGAGCATGGCTCTGTGTGATGGGGGCCTTAACTAAATCAGCAAAACATTCATACCAATTTATTTACTGTAACACAAGTCATTTGAGGTTTAACTAACCAAATTAGATTGGTGTGCCAGCATTTTAATGCTGAAGTCTTATAAAATTTACAGTAATAAATTAAGTGAAAACGTAATACATAATCATCAATCCCTAGCTGGCATCAGGACAGAGTTTGTTCCGGAGCCGCGATGCTGCTGTGAGTGCCACAGGATCATGGTGACCATGTTTTCTTGTTTTCTCTGGACTTTCCATTCAGTAGGCCATTGTCACCAAAGATATCCAGCTGGTATTCATTCTGCAGACATGTTCAAACCAATACCAGCAATACCAGCTATGCACAAAATCTAGCAGTCATGAGTGAATTAAATGCATTTAATAGACATTAAAGAATGTTAAAGCCAAGAAAAGGAAACTTTAGTCACTGAAACTTTCAGTCTGTTGACTGCCAGTGCAGTTTCCCCAGCAGTTATGAAATTATGTGATAAGGTGCTATACCACTACCAAGGTGAAACTGAAGGTGAGAGAAACTGGAAGGACAAAGAGGCTGATGTGGCATCATAAATTAAATAATTTGCTTTGTTTTTCTGGCATTTTAAATTAAACAATTTGCTTTTTGTTTTCTCATGATCTTTAACAATTGGCAGTATGACTTACTACAAAAACACAATCAAAACATGAGATTGATATATAAAAAAAAACAAATGATTGAAATTAAATTGCATATTTACATAATATAAACAGTTTTGATACAAAAACAACTGCAGGCTTTGCCCTTTAACACCCATGTGATCCAGAAAAAACATGCACAAAATATGTTCAATCAGTTTCTAATACTTCACTAATAATTTTGTCTCAAAACTGGCAGAAATTATTTCCATGGATTTATATCATTTTACATTGTAAGCCTTCATGCCTTCATTTGGCAAATTACTGTACTGTATGTGTCTTCATGCTAAATTATTTAAATACAAAAGATTTAAATGCAAGTAGATAGTATAAATAACAAAGTGATCTAATATGTAATACCATCTACAATCCAGGGGTGCTACAATCACTAGGCATAAATTAGTAAGTCAAACTATGGATGACAAATGCTAAATAAAATAAGAAATAATCGAAGAAATAAAAAATTAAATAACGTTATCCTGATAAATATTAGGACAGCCAAACAACCCTCAAATAACGCCTTCCCACTCAACAACAGTAATGAAATGGGGATATAGCTGATTTCTTGACAAAGAATTTAAAAAAAAATTAAGCACCAAATAACTACTTGTTCCAATGCTTTACAGTACATATAGTAAAATGGTCAGATGGCATTAATCTACAAAAAACTGCACAGTTTTGGTGACTATCCACATGGTTTTATTAGGCAAATCATGATTATTTTGCCCATTGTAATTAGCATATACAGTGAGGAAGTCTCAGCTACTTAGCAAAAATTGTCTTGAAACAATAAAATCAAAATGCATTACATTGTGGAACCAAATTCGTTTGATACATCCATCCCTTACCTAGTTATTAGTAGCTGGAAATGTAACTATGCATTGAAACCTTGTCTGACAGAAAAGCGGAAAGTAGACAGACATACATGCTGTGAGGGAGAGAGCTGACGCTGAATTCAAATGTAGTGCAGATTAAACATCAGAGATGAGGGCAGTTATCAATGAGTATTAGTCCCATATAGACGCTTTTCTAAGAAACCACAGGATGTGAATTATGACAAGTTAATACATAGGTCATGATTTTAAATAGTTCACAGCATACACATAGAAAGTGTGATTGTGTGATTACTGTGAATTTATATGCTGTTTATGCATCGCTTATATGTAAAAAAAAAAAATAATAAAAACGATACAAGAGAATTCTCAACGCACTACTTTATGCAATTCTGACTCAGCTGGCGGAGATTGAAACACTTGCTAAAATGGAAGCATGACGGTCTTGTGTGTGACTATCTCATGTTTGTAAAAAAAAAAAAAGAACTCTAAAAATGTGTCCAATGTGATTTCTGAGTAATTCTGCATTAATATTAAACTGCTTACTGAAGAATTCAGTCTTCAGGCCATGTCTCGAAAGCTGTGGCAGATGGGAAATAAGCTGTGTGATTCACTTCTAACCACAATTGATTACAATTATTTCCTAACACTAATTCCTAGTGACAAGACTTTGGTACACTTCAGTAAGAATAGACCAGTATGAGCAGTTTTTTTTAAGCAGACGTGTGCGATTTTGTTAGCAGATGGGTCGCATTAAAGGCACTTGATGCAGATGGGTCAAACAGTCTATCCATCCTTTTAATGTCATATACACCAACCAGCCACAACAATACAGTGCAGAACATTAAGCACAATATTGTAAAGGTTCCCCTTTTGCCGTCTGTGCTGCTCTGGACCCTATGGTGGGGTATGGTGCCACTGGGGCTCTGGGGGTATGGTGTGGTGTGGTGTCTGGCACCAGGACATTAACACCAGATCCTTTGGGTGACGTGAGTTGTCATAGGAGCCTCCATGGATTGAACTTATTTATTCAGCACGTCCCATGGGTGCTCAATCGGATTAGGATTAAGCTTATGTATATGATGCCTCTTGTTCGTGGAACCACTCTTTCACAATTAAAACACTATGAATCCTGGCATTATCCCCTTCTAATATGTCTGTGCCATCAGTGAAGAAAAGAAATATTGATGGAAAAACCTGTTCATTCAGAATATTCACGTAGTCGGCTGACCTCATTTATTGGCCACATAATGTTGCTGAACCTAGGGTGCATCACTTTATCCATTTGATTTCTCACCCTGATGCCCTTATACCTCTGGAACAGGGTAAATCTGGACTCATTAGACCACATGGACTCATTAGCATTATTCCAATGCTCCACAGCCCATTATTTATGCTCCCTAGCAAATTGAAGCCTTTCCTATTAACCTCACTGATAAGTGTTTTAAGGCTACACAGCTGTTTAGTCCCAATCCCTTGAGTTCTCTTATATATATTTACACTACCACTCAAAAGATAGGGCACACCTTCTAATTCCATGGTCGATTCTGATTTGTATTTCTCCTTACAGTGTAAAATAATTCTGACGACATGCACAATGCATCCTGTTATAGAGGTGTGTCTTCTACTCATGGCCTATAAAGCCATTATAATAACTCTTTTCTGAGGTGTTGTAATTTTTTTATTTTTAAGGTTGGTATCTCTAAATGAACTTCTCCTCTCCAGCAAAGGTAAGTTTTGTTCTTGCTTTTCTGGTATGGTCTTTATGAGGTTCAGTTCCATCATGGTGCTCATACATACAAAGCCTGCAGGCTGTTTACTGAATAGACCTGCTGGAAATAGTTTAAAACATTAAGGCTGCTTGCCTGGATTGAGTTGGAAATGACTAAAACTGGGACTCAATAACGCATTACTTTGTTAACTTGAAGATCTCAATATGTCCCTGCTGTTCTCTAAATATTTTTTTTTTTCTATAGCTACAACTTGAGTCCGATTCTGTTTACCACATATGCTATTCTGTATGTAGGCCATCACATGCATTGACCTCTAGCATCAGCAAGAAAAAATGAAATATATAAAAGTCCACACAACGGTTAATGTTGCACCGATTTCTGTTATTTGTGTGTAAAATGCCGTGATAGCTGTCGAATCAGCAATGGGCACCTGAAAGAACAAAATGACTGCTAATTCAAAGCTTTACATTCCCAGGTCCTTTCCCTGCTTTATTTCCAGCACCCATCTCTCTGCCTAATGCAGCAATTTTATGGCAATTCTTACCACTGAATAGTGGGAATGATCCGTGTTAATGCTTCTTTCTAATGCTACAATTAGGCTGATAATAGCATTATCTAATCCCGCCACTGCATGCTTGTACCTTTCTGAAAGAGTTATCCTGATAATACGGCTAACTAATGCTGCCAGACGCTCCCTGTTCTAAACTCTACACCGCTCTGTTGTGGCCTCATATCACACAGCAAACACATACACGCACAGCGAGCCAAAAAAATGTCCCTTTTCATTTACTCTACAAGTATAAATGCTTTTACTCAGACTCCAGTCCAGTGAAAGCACAGCAGCATAAAGTTGAGTGTCCTCCTTAACTAAGTATTATAGCTTGGCTGTGACATTCTTTTGCTCAATACTGTGCCAAGTTATAAGTTTTACACCAACACAAAATGTAACCACAGATATATACTCAGCAAAAAAAGAAACGTCCTCTGACTGTTTTTACTTTCAGTAAACTTAATGTGTAAATATTTGTATGAACACTAAAAGAGTCAACACCATAAGACATAAA
>JAOVVB010000011.1:1348782-1369266 GCA_028570985.1 Heterobranchus longifilis | reverse complement strand
GGACGCCTCCTGACACACACACACACACACACACACACACACACACACACAGTAGTTTTGCTATACTTGTGAGGACCTTGCTCCTTGCAGTTGACATAATTACTAGTGTATGCCTTTAATGCCTACACCTAAACACAAGCTCAATAAAAAAAACAAAATATTAATGAATAATATATATTTATTTATATATATATTTTGGGGCCAAAACAAGACAATGTCCAATTGGCAACACTAATTTTCATGTCATTATGGGGACATTTAGTCCATTTTGGTCCTCACAAAACCATTGAGGGAATTACCATTTGTAAATAGGTGAAACTAGGAGCTCGGTGGGTCAGAGGTTCGCATTGTCACCTCAAACATTCAGGATTGTTAAATCTTGTTTCCTGTTTGTGTGCATGGACCTTGCTTGGTGGGTTTCCTCCAGGTACTCTGGATTCCTCCACAGTCTAAAAACATGGACTGAAGGCTGATTGCTGTTTTCAAAATTCAAAGCGTGTGTTTGTGTGCTCATGCCCCGTGTTGAGTTGGCACCCGATCTTGGGTGCCTGCTGTTTAGTGTCCTGAGTTTCTTAGGGTCAGCTCCAAGACCAAAAAACTACACAATGAAAAATGAATGAATGAATGAATGACCTAATTGAAAAATATATACGAATAATGAATTAAATCTGAGAAATACAAACTAGACTTTAATCCTTGTAATACTTTCCCTTTTAAATAAAAATGTAGTTGAAAAGACAAAAAGTAGTTTTTCTCATTGGTACCAGCCAAGTGTCCCCACAAAGTCAAAACTGTCGGATGTTATTATACTTGCAAAAATAATCCATTGTCTTAACTGTTAATACAGCTAATTGGTGCAAAATGTAAGTCTAACAAAATGTTAACTTCAGTAACTTAAAGAAAATGTTTTTTGTGGGGACATAGTCATTATGAGGACACATTATGAGGACCTTTTATTTCGAGGACAGTTAATTCATGTCAAGCCTCACAAAGGGCTAAACACACAGATACAGACATGGACACACTGATACACACACACACACACACACACACACACACACACACTGAAGCGGGCAGCTGGTGTTGCGTGTAAACAGGCATGCACACAGTCTGGGTGGATGTAGCTTCATATGAATTCTTAAGCAATCAAGCCCAAAGCTCCTGAGCTCCATTCAAATGCTTAGCAGATGCTTCTCTCTTGTTCTCTCTCTCTCTCTTGCTATCTCTGTCTTCTGTCTATCTGTCTCTGTGAATCACCTTCTGTTTCTTCATGATTTATATCTATATTTTATGAAACATTTTCCCTGGAAACTCCTGAGAGAAGCAGCGCTCCTCCACCAATCCATCAAAATGACTTTGAGCTCTGCCTTAAAACAATATCACCTGCGTCTGGCTTTTTAATCACAGGTTCCCTGTAAATGGTGTGTGAAAGCGTAGACCTGGATTAAGTTGGAGACTGACCACACACACACACACACACACACACACACACACAAATATTTATCCAATGGAGTGTATGACTAAAGTGAACCAAAGTCTGTTTCATTATTTTTAATTGCCATTGTTTCTTGTGCGTGTGTGTGTGTGTGTGTGTGTGTGTGTGTGTGTGTGCGTGTGCGTGCACATTTTTCTCTTCAAGCGCTCACTGTATCTTAATTAGATTAAATCAGTCCAAACTAAAGCTTTGCTCACCATGTCCATCAGCTCCTGGAACAGTGAATCTCCTGTGGATCTTTCTAAAGCACACTAGTCTGACTCATCCATCAATCAAAATCTCTAGCAGGAGCTCACACTCAAATCCTTAGACTGGTCCAGAGTTTATGTCAGAGTTGTTCTGATCATCTGTACACCACCTTTCGGCGCAAAAGCACCAGAACTGTTAAGGGACCCATCTTTTCAGCTGAGGACTCAAAAAAGATTTAGAGGAATAGAGAAGGTGAGGCAGCATGGAGAGCAAGAAACAAGTCTACCACAAAGATGTTTGTATGTGTCAAAAACATAGTGTTGTCTAGATTTTGGCCAAAGTCTGGTTGAACAAACTAGAGCTAGAACAGCTAGTATAAACAGACTGTACTGTACAGTATGTGACCGTCACCAGGAATGTGGAACATCAATGCTAGCCTGAAGCATCATGGAGATTTCTTATAGTATGGAAATTACACTCTTGTTTTTAAATAAATTATCAAGTGCTTCATTTCCACTGTGCCATTACAGTGCAAGACATAAGACCTTAATCAATAATGGTAGCCAGTGGCTAGTTTGTGCTTGTCCCTATATTGTAGGTTCACCACAAAACCATTCTCATGGCTTTAACCATATAAACACTAAGCATGTTTGTTCGCCATTCCATGCCCCAAAAGTCAAATTCATGAGTTTTATTACAATTAGGCGCAAAACCATACCAATCATGGTATCTGATACTGCTCTTGATAGTGTAATCATTTATTCATATGTGACATTAGCCTATATGTTGTCATACTACAGAACAGATGACACAAAAGTACTACGATTTTGTTATATTTAATGATTAATGATGGCAATCAACTCAAAGCAGACAGCAAAATGAGCTCTGCAAAAACACCAGGAGAAGCTATCACAGCATCTTGTCAGCAATACATGTAACCCGATATCATCAACATCTTCAACATAAGACTAAACCTCAGTAAGCGGAATTCATTGCACACCAAGCAGTAACCTTGGCTAGGCGAGGAAAATGTATACAGATAACCATAGAAAGTAATGTACCTAGCTAATTCATAACTTCATTTAAAAATCATCTAGCTATTGGTCCATCCATTAAAACATACACTGTACATGGACACTGTTTTAAACCAGGGAAAAACATAAACAGAGCCAAATATACTCCCTGGCCAGTTTTAGGTCTGGCTTCTATAATGGCCAATTCACAAATTTCAATTATTCCTCATGTTCCCAGAACCACTCTTTCAAAATTTTTGAGCCTGATGAATCTTTGGCATTGTAATCCTGGAATATGCCTGATGAAAAAAAAATCAACAGTGATGAGATAACCTGGTCATTCAGTACATTCAGGTCATTAGCTGACTTAATTTTATTACCATATAACATTGCTGAGCCTAGAGCTGACCAATGAAGTAACCCCAGATCATAACACTGCCTCCAGAGGCTCATATACTGTAGCAAGCATTATACCTGATGGGTGTATCTCTTCATGTTCTTTCCTTCTTACCCTTGTGCACCCATCATTCTGGTATAGGGTAAAACTGGACTCATCAGACCATATGACCCTTTTCTACTGCTCCAAAGGCCAATCGTTATGCTCCATAGCAATTTAAAGGCTTTTTCTTGTGTCATTAACCAGCAGTTTTCTTATGACCATGGACGCCAATACTGTGAGTTCACTTTCTTTTCACTTTTAAAAATACACCAGTTGGCCATAGCATTAACAACACCACCAGGTGAATTGAATAACATTGATTATCAATTATATATCACTAAACTGGTTACATGATCATGGGTACCCAATTCTTATTTATGACTGTGGTGACCAAAGGCTAGCCCATCTGGTCCATAAAAAAGCCCATTATAACACAAATGGCTGAAAAAAAAAATGTTAATGGTGGCTATAATAGAAAGGTATAGGGACACTCAGTGCATCACATTTTGCTGTGTATTGGGCTTAGCAGGTAAAGAGTTTATGGTTGTTGATCTGGCCTTTAAATTCCCCAGATCTCAAACTGACCAGATACCACAGGACACCGTCTTGTGAAGTCATACCTCGAAGAGCGTTTTTTGGTGGCCCAGAGGAAATCTAAATGTTATTGGGCTAAATGTATTGGGGTTTAATGTTATGGCTGATAGATGTAGCTGTGATTTCCACTGCCATTTCTTTACAATGCAAATTTATTAAGCATTAATTAAGTCATCTCTAATCACAGTCATTTATGTGTTTTTTTCTGACCACATTTCTTCCACAAGATTGACAATTCAGCACTATCCTTCTAGGTTTTAATGTTTTGGACAATCATTAACCTAATTCCAGTAATTTTAGCAATCTCCTTAGTTGTTTCCTACAGGCCAATAATTTCACCCTTCTGAAACACAAGAACATTTTTTTTATTACCAAATCAATAGTATCATTGGAGTTAAAAGGATTGTTCTGTGACAATCCTGTATGATTTATACTAAATAGTTTACTTATTTTGGTATTGGTTTTGAGAAGAACAAGCACCAATAAAAGGTCAGCCAGAAAAAAGGTGCCTATTGATGCATCCATCATTAGAATGTGCCATAAGGTTTGGTCAATCTGGGAATGCTGTGTTAAGACATTTTGAGAATATTTTGATGATTTTATGACAAACATTGCAGACTAACCTTTTATGAAAGTAGAATCTGAACATTCTGGTAATGTTATTTGTGAAAGGTTATGAATTATGAATGTCACTAGCCAGTTGTTGCCCACAAGAAAAGCCAGCGGACACATTTATTGCTTCTCTTATAAAGAAACTATTCTAAGCAACTCATGAAGTCATGGACCGTTGTCTGAATTATATGATATATTAGTTACATGACCAAGAAAGCATGCCTGTAAAGAGGCTGGAAGAGGATTCTTTTGGTGTTGCAATTAAGATGCAAGTCTTTATTCTTTTGTACAAAGGTCAATGAAGACTACAAAACTCTTAGATCCTCATGCTCCCCATTAGCACTTATCATCCTCTTCACCTTCCCTGATCATGCATGCTTTGGGTAATGGCAGCCCAAAATGACTAATAAGGGTGAAAAAAAAAACGTTTAAAGATATGGATGGAGGGATTGTGTTGAAGGCAAAGGGGGAAGGGGAACAGAGGAGAAAAGGTGAAATTGCAGGAAACTCTCTCTAGATTAGTTCTGGGTTAAGAGAATATTGATTTGTGTGCAGACGACTGTTGATCTCTCTTAGCCGCTGATGACAAATGGCAGCAAACAGAAAATCGAGCTTTCGCCTCCTCCAAGGGCAAGGTGTCTTGCCGCTTTCTGAGCTTACATTGGGTGGTGAAAAAGGGGGGTTTGTCTGATGGGAAATTGCCAAATTCTGTGTAAATATTAATCAGCAGCTTAGGCAGAGAGTGAGTTTTTGCACAAAAAATGGACCATTATCTTAGCCTGGCGCTCCAGCAGCTAGTATACTGCCTAAGATTAGCACTACAGGTGATAAAGGTAGCTATTGTATGAGCAGCTATTGCATGAGTAGCTAAAGGCATAAGCGAAATTGATAGGGCGCAGTATGATTTATCATAGGAAAAAAATCTGTTCGAAAATCCTGGTCAGATTTGCAGTGGATCCAGAACCTGTACCAGGAATTCAGAAATACACACTCGACCAGAGGGCAGGATATAACACACCAGCACTCACACATTATAAACCTGAGGACAATTTAGCAAAAAAAAAAAAAAACACAAGTGCTCAAAATATTACATGAAAGATACAGGACCAAACCCTGAACCTAAGGTATAGTACCTGATGCATCTGCACCAATGGGTCATCCTGAAAATTACCTATTTATATAATATGGTAACTATGTCTCAATGTCAAATCATTCATTAGGTCATACATCATACACACTGATGCAGTGCTGGAAGTTAGCCAGTACTCACCTGGTACAGCAATTTTGATTAACCTGACGATTCCTAACCATGGGATCTAATAAACTGCCATATACCATATATGAACAGTTTGACAGCAAAATGAGGTAACTCCATTTTTGCAATTTTGAGAGAAACAAGTGTTAAAAAGCACAAATGGCTAAATATCAAACCAAAATTGTTTTGATTATATAAATCTGATTTTTGTGTGATTTTTCAAAAAGCTATGGATTAACAAATAAGCCTTCAGTTATGTTTTTTGTAACTAAAGTATGCAATTTAGCATCAATAATATGTTGGTTGAGTTTTAATAAAAATATATAAAAAGCATGCTTGATTGTGATTTTGTAATGATTCAAACAGGTTAGTGGCAACAAATTATATTAAGAATTAAAGTGTTGAACACAAAACCTTTTTAATGACAAAGATTGTTAAAGAACATGAGAAACATTATAAACAACAGTTTACAACCTCATCCTTCTCCTCTACAAGTTTTAATTTCAGGAGCTGACTGCAGCACCTTGTCATAGTATACATATGCAGCGTATAATGTCTGTTCATGCATTGTTTAACTGCACATTTGCCTGTAGTCCCACAAGGCTTTAACATCGTTCAGAATCCCAATACAGAGCTAGAGTAGTGAGCAAAAACAGATGCAGAAAATCCAACAACTTCCCACACTGCGTGCCGTATGTTTTTTGTACAGTATACAAAGTTTGTAAGTCTTAAGCGTGGTGAAATGTTATTTCTCTGTTTAAAATTAAATTGAAAAATATTACCCTATGTGTATCATGACTCCCACATCCACCAACTGTGTGTTTAGCTATCAAACTGTTCACACACATACTGTACTGTATGTTGTCTTGGTTCCCCATGACTCTAGAAGTCCTCTGAGGGTGTGCTGTGGTGTTTGGCACTGGAATGTTAGCCGCAGATCCTTTGGGTGCTGTGGGTTGGACAGATCAACAACCTTGAATTTTTTGCCTGCTAAGTCCCATGTGTGATGCTTTTGGGTGTTCTGATACATTTATTTTGTGGCCAACTGGCCTTTGGTCCCCACAAGCATCATTGGGTGCCCATGATATTTTTACCATTTTTATATAATTGCTAAGCAATATTATTGATTAGTAGCAGTGGTCTTACTGCTGTGGCTGATCGTTATATATATAGTCTCCACAAGAATGGGTGTATGTTGTGTAGTGTATCTGACAAAAAGACATTGGCATTGGATCTTTGGCCCCTATGGATTGCAATGTGATCGTGATGTTGGTGTTGTAGTTGTTTGGTATTTGGATTGGGTTAAATTTGAGAGCATACAACAACATACTGTATAAATGAGTTAGAGTCTGAGTCATGTACCTGATTTAAAGCAAGTTTTTCTTTTTCCTAAAGTATTTAAAACAGCAAAGAACCCATTATCTGTAAAATGTATTCCATTGAACCAACTCAGTAAAGATTTAAGGACATAACCCTGCTGTTATGCTCATTTGAATGTGCAAAATTATATATTGGCTATTTTTTGGAGCAAAAAAAAGAAATAAATAAATATTTTAAAAATAAAAACTTTTTTTTTTACATCTAAGTGGAATAAACCTAAGCCTATGTATTATATGAGTTTTGGCTTGTTGATTTCATGGGACCAGTCACCAACTATAATAACTATAATATCTAAATATAAATAATAAATAAAAAGAATTTGGTAATTGTAGGTTGTGGTTTCATTTTACCAAAATAAAAAGTGAATAAAAAGCAAAAAAGAAATAAATAAATAAATAAATATAATCATGCAAAATACAAATCATGCACAGAATTGGTCCATATAAATGAATCACAGCTCTATAAAAACAGAACAGTACAATTTTAATGAGTACAACAAGATCATGTATAGCACACTCACTTGCAGTATAATTACAGTTCTATCATTTAATTGACTTCCAGTATCCTTAAGGTCTAGGTTACAATTCTGTGTTCTGTGTTTTGATTTACACAGACTGAGACAGTGCACTGTGCTTGCTGAGTCTGTCAGTTAGTAATGTTTGTCAGTGCAAACAGCAATCAAATAGAAGTCTAGGCAGTGCAGAGCTACAAACTGTTTTTAAAATATAATGGAGCACAAATTGGCTGGTATCAGATCTTAAAAAATTGGTCAATACTCATTTCTGAAAGTGACTAATTTGTACAATTATGCAAGATGTAAAGACAGCAAACTCATAATCTTAAATTTGTGGAAAATGTTTCTAGCAGAATTATACAAAATTGTGCAGTGGTGTCAGAGATCAACATCAACTCCCTCAGCCTGTTTCAGTTTTGCTTCCAATTTGCTCACTTTCCAGTGCTACACTTATCAAAGTGCTATCCACCCTCTTCCACATACATGGCTTCATAGATGTCCACTAGATGACTCACATCACTGAGATTGACAGAGATGAGGAAACCTCAGAGATTTTAACCACATTTCTCCCACTTTAGTATCAGAAAGATGTTATTTTAAATAATAAAAATAATTTACATTGAGTTTGGTTATCTATATTTTAAGTATTTACTATACTCACTCACTCATCTTCTATACTGCTTTATCCTGTATTCAGGGTTACTGGGACCAGGAGCCTATCCCAGGAGGCTTAGGGCACGAGGCAGGGGACACCCTGGACAGGGTGCCAATCCATCACAGGGCACACACACATACACACTACTGGCAATATGGGAACGCCAATTAGGCTAACCTGCATATCTTTGGACTGTGGGAGGAAACCCACCAAGCAAGGGGAGAACATGCAAACTCCATGCACACAGAGATGGGAATCGAACCCAGACCCTGGAGGTGCAAGACGACAGTACTAACCACTACACCACCGTGCCGCCTATTTACTATACTATAGCAGAAAAAATTAATTCTTTGGTAAACTGATGTTTTAAATTAGCATTGGCAATTTAATATTGATGACATATAGCACCAGATAACATTTTTAGTAATAGCTTATTTAAAACTGTCTTTTGCTTATAAAATGTCTTACGGTATTTATTTTGCTATTGATTACTTGATGACTTGTCTCTGGTTATATGAATGCCCTTCAAAAATAGAAATACATCTAAGAAAATACAGCATAATCTTAACCTTTCCTGCTCTCTACTTCCTTTCTAGCATCCTTGTCAATTTAATTGTATTAAATAGGCCTATATTTGCCCATATTTGGTCAAGTAATGTTCTCAGTAAGGTTTAGCATAAGAGATATGAGATAACAATGTGATATCTCTTTGTACATTTTGGCAAATTTAATTCTTCACATCTGCAGGATGCATGCTTTGCTTGCATGAACCAAGCCTTCTTTTGTGCATTAGAATCCAATCCTAACACTAACCCCCTGGAACCTCGTGGCATCTCCACAAGACCCCTTCAGGTACTGGGTCTGTTTGCAGGGAGTTTGTATGTTCTTGGTGGGTTTTCTCAGATTTCCTCCCGCAGTCCAAAAACATGCCTATTAGGCTAATTGAAGTTTCCAAAGTGCTCGAAGTGTGTGAATGACCACAGTCAAATGGGAATAAATAGAATGGATCCCATTGGCCTCCACGGTCCCTAGTTGAACTACAGGGGCTCCTGGATGGATTAATGGATGTACATACTGTATATACTGTACGTATACAGCACCAGTCAAAGGTTTGCTAATCCCATATATTTCCATGGTTTTTCCTGATTTTTATTTCTTTCTACACTGTTAAACAATGCTGAAGGCATTCAAAACATGCTACAATAACCTCTGAACAGTTGATATTGAGACAAGTCTGCTCCTTATGCTCTGTAAAGCCTTTATAAAGGCACTAACCTGGGGTAATCATATTACTGACTCCTTAATCAGAGGTACGTTTCTGTCTTGCTTTCCTGGGAAGGTCTTCATGAGAGCCAGTTTCATCATGGTGCTTGATGGGTTTTGCAAAAGCACTTGACAATTCTGTTTTCGCAAGAACTATTCCAGAACAGCCGACCTTCGTGTCTTAAAATAAAAACTGTCTGATGTTGTTGTTACTTAATTACCTAATGACTTATGAGTTGTTTCATTGTCCTGAAAAAATCCAGTATTGTTCTATAATGTAGAATATATGATAATAGGAATCTATAAATAGATAGACAATGACTAAGTTCATAATTATCAGATGCTAATAAAGAGAAAGAATGCAGATAAATGTCAGTGTAGAAAACAGTGTAGAGTCCAGGTGTCAGGAAGGCTAAGGGTCCCATGCTGTACTATTTCTTTAACACAACATTGACTGTTAATGCTCCAAATGAAACGCCTCTCCCGATAATGTCATTTTATGCAGAATTGAATGTATCATTATCTTAGGGGGATTTCAGCTGGAGCATTAACACACACTATTGGGGAACTTTGGGACCTGTGTTAATATAATCTCTTTAATTGATCAATTATTAAAATTGTTAAAAAATTAGTGGAATAAAACAATTTAGGCCCTGTTGTTTTTAAGAAAATACTTTCAGGGTTGTATTTGAGAAACCCGATCTTTGAATTTTACAGCAAATTACAGTAGTTTATTTATAGTAACAGTTGCCAGTGAAGCTATTATATAATATTTACAGAAAATTACTGTACAGATTTAGGCTTTAACATTTGGAGAATTTTACTGACAACATTACACTGCGAGTATTTGACTATAAAACGCACAATAAATATTTTACAGTGTTGGTTAGAGGGAGAGTGAGCTGTGAGAAGCAGACAAAGACTGGACAGAGGAGAGCCGTGCACATTAACCTCCTTTAAAAGAACCGCTGTCAGTGAAATATACACCAGACACACATGCTCAGCTGTTCAACAGCACAACCGTGCTCCACACATCCCCTTACACCACCCGCTCTGCCAGTAAATCCTGACAGTCGTCCATCAAGGCTTATATAGAAGGAAACAGTGTCTAACTTTCCTCCATCTGTTAGGAGCAGGCGGCCTGTGCCCGTCGAGCAAAATTTACTGCTTTAGTCTGTCTTTTTCTCCAGAGTCTGCTGCACCCTGCCAGGCCTTCGCTCACTCATATTAATCAAGCCAACAACATGGTCACACTGACATTAATGCCTTTCTTGGATATTCTTCAGGCTGAGGAGATGTAATGAAGTTTCAACATGGGTTAATTTTTTAAAAAAATGTTTCATTAGCCACATGTGAGAAGTCATGTGATTCAGATTTTTTTTTTTTACATTATTATTAATATTATTATTAGTAGTCATAGTAGTAGTAGCAGTAGTAGGAGTATTCTCTCACTCACTCACTTTTTACACTGCTTATCCTGTACAGGGTCATAAGAAGCCTCGGGCCTATACCAGGGTGCTCTAGGCAATTAGCCTACTAGCATGTGTTTGGACTGTGTAAGGAAACTGGAGAACCCAGGGGAAACCCACCAAGCACAGATAGAACATGCAAACTTCACGTACACAGACCTGAGGCAGCAACGCAAACCCATGACCCTGAAGGAGCGAGGCATGTGCATAATAATAATAATTATTATAACTATTATTATTATTATTATTATTATTATTATTATTATTATTTATTTATTTTCTTATTTATTTATTTATTTTTATTCATCAGTGAAGCATATTTAGTGATTTTAGGTTTCAATGCTGTTGATTCATGATGTAAACTGGAGGAGAAATGCATCGCCTCAGTATCTGCACATTTATCTGTTAGTCTAAATACCCTCCTTTGTATAAGCATTTAAACCCAAAATGGGTGTGACCTAAACTGGGAATATTTATTTATTTATTGATTGATTTATTGATTCATTGAAATAAAAATGCAGAATTAGAAACACCATGGTCCTTGAAATTGTGAAATCAGTTTAATCTAAAACATACATTCAGATTTTGTTACATCCTTAAAGTAACAACACACACACACACACACACACATTCACACATTCATTCACGCCTAGAGGCAATTTTGAGGCATAGGGAGAACATGTGAAACTCCACACAGACAGCAAGCCAAGACAGCAAGCCTCAGAATCGAACCAGGGACCCAGGAGCTGTGTGAAACCCCCACCGTAGTAATAAACCATCGGCTTTGTTTTGGTCAGTTCAACTTCGTCGAGGCCAACAACATGATCACTTTGACATCAATTAATTACTTAAACGTTTCACATTTACAAAGCATTAAGACTATTTCTCATGTTGCATGTTTTATGAGAATGTATGAATAATGTTAAGGCTAGGCAGGTAAACTTACGTAGCATAGCTTTTTCTTGCAACTTCATTTGCATAAAATCAAAAAAATATATACTCTTTTTAAAATTACAAAGCACCATGTGAACTTCATTTGTAACAAATTACCTGCTGTTAAAGGACTGATTTCTTCATAAAACTTTTTTTTTCCTGTTGGCAACAGGACTTTGGTTGGTAAAAGCAAAACATGTTACCAAATTGAAAAACCCTACAACACAACAAATTCAGAGAACACAAACATTCATGCAAAATGGAAAGCGCAGGTTATTATTTTTCCTGTAGTGTTTGTTGGGTTCTGGATTTGCTCCTTGTTTCATGACTGTTCTATTTTTTAGGTAGCCTATGTGATTAAGTCCTTAATACGTGTATCACGGGGATAGTCTTATTGTTAAGTACAGTTCTAAAACCATTAAAATAAAATTCCATGTTTAATTACTGATGACTTTTTTCTTTACTTTTCTGCTTAATTAGTTGCCTCAAAGCATGACCTACGTAGATGAAGTATTGAATTGTTTGAATTGCTTGAATTCCTAGCTTGCTGGTGTGTCTTTCTTGTTTCACGGCAAAAAAAAAATAAAAAATACACTTTAAATTTCAGGATTAGAAATTACTTAAAATTAGTTTAAGTAATTATATGCTTCCAATTCTAGACAATCATGAAAACAAAAAAGTTTTTTTACTGACAGAAGCTGAGATATGTAACTTATATATCTACAAATGAAGCACTTATAATGTCAGGAAGAAATGACAATAACAAAACTAATACGCAAGATTTACAAGGGATGTTCAAGTCAAACCAGGACTTGTGACAAATTTTCTCATGAACGAAGACTGAAAACAAAGTGACATTTACAGACTTCCAGCACAGTACAACGTTGAAACTCTGAGCTGCAGTAAAACATCTGAATGGTGCAAACTTTTTAAAGAATGCCGTACTTCTGTGAATTGCGATTCCCGCCGAGGTAGCGCAGAACCCACATTTAGCGAGTACAACACCAGATGCTTAAAAATAGATGGAGAACTTGACGGATAACTTATGTTTTTGCAGGACAATTTGTGACCTCATACTCATACTGCCCACCAGCTTGAACATTCCAGGAACTCAGCTGGGAGTCACTGCCACATTCCTCTTACGGTCCTGACATTGCTCCAAGGGATTTCCACATGTTTGAGCCATTAAAGGAGTTCCTGGGAGGCCATCATTTCAAACGTGAAGTAGGGAGTCTGATCACAGCTTTGGCATAATGAGAAAACTTTCTACCTTCATGGTATCCAAGCACTAGTGAAACGCTGGGAGAAGTGCATTAGTGTAGCAGGGGATTAGAGAAATAAAAAGTAAAAATAAAAGATAAATATAAAAAAAATAATTACTCTCATAACTATCATGTGTTCTGTTATTTTGTACTATCAAAATTCCTGGTTTGACTTGAATGCCCCTTGTATAAACTGACTATGATATTGAATTACAGTATATGTGTGTCACTTTTATAAAAACCAAAAATTACTATTCATGCCTGGGATATTGTGATTCATAATGGTGGTAGTTCTAGCACAGGTCATGTAAGGTTACACACTGTAGAAAGAGATCCAAAGGTGCTCACGCCATATTTCTGTTTAATGTCCACAGCACACGGGCTCTCTCCCCATCCACCCCTGCACGTCAGCAAGAGGAAATGAATGAGCCAGGGTAGAAAAGCTGGGGCCAGGCTGTAGAGATGGAGGAGGATTCCTTTATCTCTCTCTCTCTCTCTCTCTCTCTAAACTCATTCATCCAATTAACAACAGTCCCTGAGTGTAATTTAGGACAGAACGCAGCAGTAGTGGATGTTATTGTGCTGTTATCAGTCAAGACTGGAACGTAAGGAGGCTAATGTCTCTGCTTCCTCGTGTTTAACTGCCACAAATTTGAACTGCACAAGTGCACGCTACAGCCCTTCGAATAATAAAATAAATCAAAACATAAGAGTTTTGTCTTTTTGCAATTTCCTTTTTTTCAGGCTTCGAATATGAAACCAGATGTTTCCGGCATGCTAAGGATGCTTTTCATCTTTTTTTCCCTTCTTTTTCTTCCTCC
This sequence comes from Heterobranchus longifilis, assembly GCA_028570985.1. Taxonomy (NCBI): domain Eukaryota; kingdom Metazoa; phylum Chordata; class Actinopteri; order Siluriformes; family Clariidae; genus Heterobranchus; species Heterobranchus longifilis. Next base: position 1,355,372 of record JAOVVB010000011.1, on the reverse strand, counting down.
TTAAGTCTTTTCCCTCCCCTTCTTGCGCTGCTTTCAAAATAAATGTAGCTTTAAAAGGAGGAGGGAGGTGGATGGTGGTATAAAAAGTGAAATGTCCTCCTAGCCCAAGGTAGTAGTCTGGTTTGCATTGATAGAGAGCCAAGGAGTGCCTCTGGCCATCCTACAGAGTGTTTCTCTCCGTGATATCCTTCCTGCTCCATCTCCCTCTCTCCAAAGTGGCTCAATGTAACGTGTGGGGGTCAAAGCAATACGTTGCACATTGCCTCTTCTACCCTGCTCCCCTAATTGGGGGTGTCGAGGTTAAAGGATGTCGCAGTTATCACAAAGCTGACAGAGAATGCATTGAAGGAAACAGATTCTAAGTTACAAGCATCCCATATCGTCCTAGCACTGTCGCTTTTGGGTGTTTACCAGAATTGTTGTGTTTTTGCTGACATGCAAAGTGAATTAATGAAATTAACCGACTGAAATGACAGACTGCTAAGAGAAATGACGCAGCTACCTGGAATAATAACGCTTCATACATAAGTAGGCAGATTCTGCCATGGTTTTTGTGACTCCCTCACCTGGTTCTTGGTCTTTCGCTGTTTCACAGTTCCTGACAAACAGTGCATGCTTACTGCCAGTCATATTTTGCCCCCTTCTGCCACTGAAATCCCCCCAACCCCCTTCTCTTTCACATTCTGTCTCCTCTCTGTCTCTTGTTCCTGTTCTCTCTGAGATCTGCCAGAAGCAGCACATTTCCTGGCAGGCTCCAAATCCGGGCCGAGTCCAAACAAACACGTCTTGCGGTGGGCCGCCCTCACCTGCACAGTGTACCTTGGCTGCACCGTGACATGCTCGATGGGCTGTTTTGGGATTTCCAGAGTTCCCACTCCGGCCAGGCTGGAGCAGGCCAAAAGCAACTGCTGTGGCAAGCCGGCAAAGGAACTACAGTTCACTAGCACAATGAGCTAACAGTCTAGTCAAATTCCGAAACACTGGCATTTAGCTAGCTGGACAGCATGTTCACTAGAAATGCATGGCAAGTTAAATATTGATTGAATGGATTATGGAAACAGGAGATTGATTGCAAGTTAACCTTAGCATAAATAGTTTTTAAAATTCTCAACATTATGGACTTTTATTAAGACTTAGTAACCATGCAAAAAAAAATGTCTGGCATTACTGGAATTCTGTATTATGCATCAACTTGCTTTTGTACCACAACAGTTTGGCCTAAATTGCTATTTTTGCATTTTTATGAATCAAAATGATGACACATACTTTGTAAATCAATGTACTGTTACTACTTGCATTATAAATATGTTATCACTTGCATTATAGCATCTTTATAACAATAACTTCCTTACCAGAAAGCTGTCTGCCCTGAAGATTTTGGAACAGGAACAGTTTTACCAAAATGCTGACACTTTTATGCATCTTATTATTATGCATTTTCTCTCAATTTCTCACTCACTCATCATCTCTACTGCTTTATCCTGTGTTCAGGGTCACGGGGGGGCCTAGAGCCTATCACAGGAGACTTAGGGCACGAGGCAGTTTACACCCTGCATAGGGTGCCAATCCATCGCAGGGCACACACTCATTCACACAATACAGGCAATTTGGTCTTTGGGGATTGTGGGAGGAAATCTAACCTGGCCAGGAAGGGAACCCATACCCTGAAGGTGTGAGGTGAACCACCAGATTATGCATTTTACGATATGTAACTTATCTATAAATGGTTTGCATATGCTTTATAATAATCAAAAAGAAATTGGTCAGACTTGCTCTATATTGGCAATAAAAATTATCCACATTAGGTAGTTACATGCAGTTAACTTGAAAATCTAACCCTCTCGTCTATTCCAGTGACTAAAAACTAGCGAAACCATTCAGAAAATAAAACTTAATAGAAAATAAAATACTATCATAATGTAGTCTTAATGGTCTTACAATATCATTCTCTGTTGAGTTAAGTCATTTATTTGTCATCTATTGAAATTAGGGGAGTGCTGAATGATCAACTGCTTAATAGAACAATATAAAAGCAGCCAGCTTACAAGATAATTCTGAATAATACTTACTAAAGATATTTTGTCAAGAAAGTAAAAAACATGTGCATGTGAATCTTGATCAGTCTGACGAGATCTGAGAAAACATGATCCAAACATGATGCAGTTTCTGATCATTGTGAATCGGATTCATACAAATTAAATAATTAGGTAAATTTATAATAGGTTTTGTTTTAAACCCAAATCTTCTTCATGAAATTCCCACCACATTACCTTTGCTCATTCAAATTCAACTGAAGTTGACAAGACAGGTTTATTCTGATCTCATGGGAGCTAATAGAAACAAATTACAATAAGTTAGCTGGTTGCTTCCCTTAAACCAAACTCACGAAATAAGCTTTCTAATTAGCAACTCGATATGAAGCATATCATATTCCGCTAACAGTGAAATTCTCCAACTCCTTCAGGCATAAAACTCTGACTCTCAGGCTACCCCTCAGGTGATCCCATTATAATCCAGTGTTGGAAACATGACTGTCATGTATTTCAGGTCATATTTTGAATTTTCACGTGGACTTTCAGAGCAGACCGCTTTCCAGCACTCGAGCAGAACTGCCTGTGCTCTCTAAACAGTATAGAGTCCAGGCTTCCTAAATGTGACACAACACCGCCCGAGCTGCAATTTGTCCCTGTAAGCCTTCACCGCTGAGCCAACGCTGACCGTGAGAAATGGCCCCTGGCAGAACCAGTACAGTTCATAATGAGACGGCTAAGAGGAACCACAGACCAAACAGTGGCTCTTCAACAGCCTCCAGACTTTTGAGAGGAACAGTCCACCAATTAGGGCAACATTCTGCAGGTACCAATGTCTATGTCGTACCTTTGGCGTAATGGCGGTTGTCTCTATTAGCATGACAGCATGTCAAACAACCTCTTCCTGTGCAAGGAGTCTTATCTTAATTGGCCCACTCTCTGTGGATTGTCTGTGCAGCGAGGTACAGTGGCTGTGAGAGCTCTGCTTCTTGTCTGTCCAAGCCACCACACACCAATATTTCATGTCAGCCAGCCAAAATGAGCAGGCATATTTCATCAGATACAATGAGCAGGAAATTAGCAGTGAGGGCCATTTATTTTGCCGTTATGTAGGTCCTGAATCAGACACGAAAGCAGACTGGTTCCTCCCTTGCTCATGTCAGCATCCTGACTCCAGGACACGATTCAGCTGCCTACTGTAATATGTTTGTATACAGGGAGTTTGTGGACTTTATTTGGTCTGGATCATGAACTGACTGCAACCAGAATTACAATCTACATTTTATTTACAGCAAACATATGCCTCCAATTAAATCAGCATGAATAAAAAAAAAAATGACTTGTATTGTTGTTAAACAGACTTTGGCCTATTTGCTTTCTGTCAAGTATTATAAATGTTAAATAAAAATAAAATAAGTATACCTAAAACCTAAAACCAAAAGTTTCTGATGCCGATCTGTGATCTTAACGATCTCTCTTTTCAACCTCCACACCAGGTTCATAATACACTATTCATTCCCCTTTTTTAATATTAATCTGTTCTTTTCTCTGGTGATTTTTTTTTTTAATCGCTTCCTTTGTTTACTCATGAATATTTGCGTGACTCACTCCCCGTCTGTGGTTAGAGGTAAGGACAGCTGTGCCCACAATCTCCTCTCTGCTCTTCATTCTCCCTGGGCACTTTTTGCAGCAGGAAGGCCCTGTATTTCATCATAGGCTAATCTAACCTTTGAGGTGTTCTCTAGGCTGCCTGAGTGCCTAAAATAGGTTGCCTAAGCAGGGCCTCAGGCCCAGGAGACACAGAGTGGCAGTAATTGCTAGTTATGGCTCCAAGGGTTCCATAAACGAGGAACAAAGCTTGCCCACCTATTGTCACATTTAGGACAGCGGCGCTGCCAGCATCACTGCTAGTGCCAGTGATGGCAGGCGAAGAGGATTCGTTAGCTCCTCGATATCCTAATTACTCCCAAAAAATGGTCACCTGAACAGCCCGATGCCCTTCACTCTTGCACTTCTCTTTCCCTATCTCACTCTTTCCCTTCATCCCCTCTCATCACTTGCTTTTGCCCCTTTTTTGCATTACTACACTCTCTATGTTTGCAACAAAAGGGGAGTAATAATAATAGTGCTCTATAAAAAAAACTACCCTGTGCATTAGCCTAATCTGTCACCCATTTCATTTTTTTCCCTCTCTCTCTCTCTCTTCTCCTCTCACTCACTCTTTCTTTTTTTTTCTGTGAAAAAGAGCTGGAGTTGGTGCGTAATGAAAAGGCCTAAATGACAGAAGCCTGACAGTCGGATTGGCTGGTAAACGACTCCAAAGTGGCTTGCCTGCGGAGCGGGGCTGGAAGAAGCTCCCAGAAGAGCTGATTAATTCCAGTCGCAGTGGCTGCCCGGGTTCGTAGAGGAGCCTATTACCACCGCCGATCTAATCAGGGTCTGCGCAAACTTTCCAGGCCCTCACTCCCTTCTTCCCATCCATCGAGGGATTTTAAATACGGTAGAGGTGAGGCCAGGTCAGGAGTTTGGGGAGGGGGGTGTGGAGGATTTTCTTCCTTTTTTTTTGAGATGGTTAGGAGCTTGCTACGAAATCCTCTTTGCTGCCCTTTTTTTGCTGGGAGGAGATTGGAGGCGAGGCTTTGATTGTGACAGACCTTCCCGCACAGCGCCGGAGTGTGTGACCAGATAGAAGTGTGTCAGAGTGTCTAATCCCAGTGGTTCTTACTCCAAGCTCTGGCAAAGTGTGTCAAAGAACCATACACTGTTATCCATTGTCAGGGTATTACACGGCAAAGCTTGGTGACATATGGCTCTAGAAAAGGTGCCAGTGTAGACTGTACAGTATATCTGGTGAATATACGTCACGCTGTTATAAAGGTGTAACGCAATGTATCTTTCTGTATCTGTATTAGTATCTGTATCTGTATTCAAACATTTACTGTTTCTTTTTAACTATTTAATTCAGGTTTTAAAGGGGGGACAAAGTGTATCTGTTAACGCTTAAGCTGAAATACGTCTCCGGTAAAGTTCCATCAGTTACACCCCTCTTCCAAACATGCCGTTTCAGTGTCTTTGTAAATGATCTAGCATTGTCATGACCTGCTAGAAAATGAGCTGAGCAACAAGCTGGGGGAAGGTATCTTCTTATATGAGGGAACAAATCAAACTAGCTTGTTTAAACACAAAGAAATGGAAAAAGATCCAGGCAACCCAGGGAATTTATGTTTTTGTTTGTACATACACACTGGCAACCCATTGCAATGTCTTAAAATGATTAAATAGTGAATTTTACATATTAGGTGTATTTTAAACCTGATGTGGGCATGACATAAACAGGATGTTTGCAGGACAGGGTGTTATTTATTTTATTTATTTATTTCCAAGAAATTTAATTATGCCTGTTGCATTTAATTCTGGTGACTGTTGAGTCCACTGCAGTACACTATTGTCAGATAACATATTGTCATGTTCATGGACTTAGTTTAACACACGTTAACTTGTGTTTTGTGACGTGGCGAATTTCATGCTTGACGTAGGCAATATAAAACTGTGGTCATAATGGAATCCATGGGGTCAGCAATGATACTCAGATACTCTAAGTTGGCATACAAACGATGATTACTTGGATATTAAAGGGCCCACGAAAACATTCGCCACACCATTACACCATCACCACAGGTGTAATCCATGGATTCATGCTTTTTGTGCCAAATCCTGACACTAGCAGCAGAAATTGAAATAAAAAAAAGCCAAAGTGGCATTTTTCCAATTGTCAAGTGTTTTGAAGAACCTGTGCCCACTCAATAGCCTCAGGTTCCTGTTCTTGGGTGACAGTATTTACTGTCATAGCGCAAGACTTTATGTGTTGTGTACAGAGCATGTTTCTGCTTACTATGGTTGTAACGAATAATTACTGTAGATATTTGCATGAATGAACAAATGTACCGGTGTTACTATTAATTGATTCGTTGTACAAGAGGATATGAGCTCACAAATCAATGGCTAAAATCCTTTACAGCAGCCATCCCTCTCTCTCTCTCTCTCTCTCTCTCTCTCTTTCTGTCTCTCAGCCTGAGAAATGCTGGCCCTCCCGTGCTGACAAAGGTTATGAATAATACATATTAAGCACTGTACTAAAGACCTTAACCGGACTGCTAAAATATTGATCTTGCCCAATCATAATAAAGCGAAATTACTGAAAGTGATCCATCATTATAAACGCTTGGTGTCCTCAGTTTTTCGAAGGGATTAACATGCTCCGTTTTCCCGCACCATAGAGCGCTGTTATGGCTCCGTAGTAATCAAGATCGTATCGCAGCCATTATTGCTGGCATGCAAGCTGCCTGTTGTCATCCAAATTATGCAGCAACAAATCCATAACATTATTAAATACATTTGGAGGTTTATGCTTTATCCTTAAGTGCATAATGGTTATGTTGGGTACTGTTCCTCTCTGGTACCTCAATGTGGGTGGGAAGGAGTGGGGGCGGTGCGTGAGTGTGTGTGTGTGTGTGTGTGTGTGTTTGTGTGTGTGTGTGTGTGTGTGTTTGTGTATGCGTG
>JAOVVB010000011.1:1298672-1319468 GCA_028570985.1 Heterobranchus longifilis | reverse complement strand
CTATATGCAATTAACTAGATGAATGCTTAATTATCAGTGTACTCAAACTGGGTATACTTTTCTAATATCACTAGTAGAGCTATTGATTGAATTTCAAAAGCATGCACTTTCCTGTCTATCCAGTCTCACACAAAGTTCCATCACTTGGGTTTAACAGCATCTGATTTATTAGTGAAGTGACAGTATCTGTTTGGATGATTTCGCTGACCATGCCTTTGCGAGATGCCGCTTTCTCCAGAGACCCCTGCTAATGAGGAAGCCAGTGATCAGAGAGAGAGAGAGAGAGAGAGAGAGAAAACCATCGGAGTAGATCTGTGTGGAAAGTTGATGACATCAACATATGGCTTGAACATGAATTAGCTGAAGCCATAAACGGCTTGGGGTGATTTCAGCGATGACACTCCAGCTCCCTATGGGGGAATGAGGATGAGATTGGCAACAGTCCCCTCCTCTCTTACACCCCTCCTCCTTCATCCCCTCCTGCTCAACCCCCTATCGTCCCAATCAGACCCTCTCTTGCTGAGATGAGAGCTATAAATAGCAGCTCCCACAGCTCCAAGGACATGCAGATTTGCCGAGAATCACATGACCCCGGTGAGCAGAGTAAAGGAGAGGCAGACTAAGGAAAGGCTCAGAAGCTTCCCTCCTCTCAGGTGGGGTGTAATTGGCTTTTTTGCATAGGTTGCCATGCTCAAGGACTAATCTGGGCCAGGGCAGAGTGCTTCAAAATCTCTCTTTCCTACATTTTCTTGGACTCTTTTGATTTTGCCAACGTGTTTCCCAATCTCCCTTAGAACGGCATAGTTCTTTCCAGTTTTTTGCCTGTAATATGACAAAATGATCCAGTGGGACACGACGAAGAGAACATCCAGCCTCTGGCATTGGCAATAGAACAGCAATAGCTTTTCCTAATTTGTGGTGAAAGACATAACTGCACAAAAAAAAGAGAGAGAGAGAGAGAGAGAGAGAGAGAGAGAAAGCACATACACTATACCACCATACCCCCATCTAACATAAACTCATCTCCACATACAAAACAGCCCTATGTTTTCAGTCGCAGAAGCAGTGAGGAGACTTGGAATTGCTGTAACTGCAATGTGTTTGACAATCAGAGGTTTTATGCGGTGCCATCCACATACAAGGCAACAGGGTAATGACTCGTTTTATGGTTGTGGCAAACTCACATATGCATGAATATGTGCAGAATAACTCAAACACATAAACAGCAGCCGCATCGGTATTGTGCGCTCACATTGCGGCATGTTATTTGTTTCCTACTGGTTCTTACTGGTTCTGCTGAGAGCATCTCCTAAAAGCAACCAGTTGTTTAAATGTTTTTAGGATACTGCACAGCATGGCCATGAATCAATTAGCTGATAGAACAATTAATTCCTCGTCTATAAAAGGTAATTTGGTTTTTCGGAGAGGCTAAGGAAAGACTGAATTACGGCATTCGGACAATACAGGCATACTTTCTCCCTGGCTTTCTTTCTCTTTCGTCATCCCGTCTGTTTTTTCCTTCTGACAGGCAGCACACACTGTAGCATGTACACACAAAACTGGAATAATTTCACGCTTTTGTTCTTGAACAGACAGCGATAAAAACCCTCTCATTCCTCCAAAGCTGGTCAGTATCAAGAAAAGACACAAAAGTAGTTTGTGTGTATGTGTGTGTGTGTGTGTGTGTGTGTGTGTGTGTGTTTGTGTATGTGCCTTTTCTCACCAAGACACGGATAGAGAGCAAGCCAGACACAAAGCCCCGGCATGAATGAGGGGTCATCCTCACCGCAGCCTCCTCCTGATCCCCGGCCCTGCTTTTAATGAATGTCATTTTGTTGCATTAGCCAGCCCGATTGTTGGATAATGGTCTTCCCGACAATAACATTTAACCAATTCCCCCCGTCTTTTTTGGTCATGGCCATCTGAGGTGCTTTGGGGGCTAGTGTTGGTGGTAATTGATTGCATGATGTTAGCTGGTGGTGTAAACAGTGTCACATTCTTTTTGTCATCAGATTAGATAGCAATGACATTTTAATCTTTTTGAATGTGTACTGATAGTAAGTGTTTCAATGTTATTGGTATAACTCTAAATTTGATAGCAAATGAATAAACACCTAACCAGACTTGAGAATTAATATAAAGTCAACAATAAACCACAACGTAACAGACATAAGTGCGTATATCCACGGTTTTCATGGCAAACAATACAAAAACATAGATCAAGGTCAGGGTACCATAAAAAGCATTGGGGTTTGACTCCAAGGTTTGCATGCTGCACTACAGTCTGGAAGTAATAGTTTGATACTGATGCCTGCATACACATGAACATGTAAACAAATTATTGGGGATTACACTCAGTTTGCTCTCAAAGTTGTGAAAAAAGTTGCGACGTCTCATTGTGTAAGTGCAAAAATCATTATAAAAACGGTTCTACTATTTCTGCTAATAAAGCTGAAAGTGCTAATAAACTGCAACACTCTACACTAAACCCGTGTCGGTCACACTCTTCAACGCACTTCTCTGAAATAAAACATCAGAGATGTGCACAGTTAAAACATATACTTTTAGAGCATTACAGAAACATTATGCACAAGGTGAAAGAATACGTAGAAGAACTTAATATTCACACGTACAGTAAGTCACTACACTGATCAGTTGAGTAAGCTGTAATTGCAAAACAATTAACAAAAGCATATGCAAAATAATAAAATGGACATATCATATTCAACTATCTTGTACAGATATCTTGTATCTATGCCCTGGCAGCTCACTTAGACACTTTTCCTCTAAAACTAGATATACTGTAGCGTAACATCTTATGAGCCCTCCTTGTATGTCAATCACTCATCTTCTTTAGATGGAGGATGTTCTGTCTACACCAGGATTCAGGAGATTTTTTTTCCAGGTTGATAATGACCCCAGAGCTGCAATGTTAAGCTGCAAACTGCAGTGTTAAGCTTTGGTTTCAGTAGTGGCTGAAAATGAGTTTGGATCAGCCTCTGCCAGCTGTGCTAAACTGTCTGAGTGGGACTAGATAATAATATAAAATCCATGGCACTAGATGTGCTGCTGCACAGTGTTGGTCATGTCCAAATTTATAATTCCATTCTGAAAGGGGAAAAAAATTATAATAAAAACCAGGAGGTGACCCAACACCTAAAGAAACATGATAGACGCTTTTCAATAAAATAGTCACTTGCTTGAATGTTAGAGTCTTCTCACATGGATGATCACCTAAATTAATACACCATGTAAATAATATCTAGTGTGAATGCACTTGTAAATATTGACCGGAGGTCCTACCATGGTCTTAAATGGGAATAAATACAGTGGTAATCACCATTGGTCTTCACTGTCCCTAGTTTACTACAGTGGTTGCTAGATGGATGGAGGAATAGATGGATAGAAATAATACCTTATTCCAGAGTGATATGCAGTAATTTTACAGTTTTGTTTCTGGTTCAATCTCGTTCTGATTATCATGCCACAATCACTAATTTTGGTCCAAAACTTTTTGCTAAGCTCTCAGTGGTCTAGCACAATTCTTACTGTGAAAACACCTGCCTCATTCTCTATGCACGTTTGAGTCACCAATCAAAGTGTAATGCACCAACGAACAAAAAAACACCCCTTACCTAGGTTAACACAATTGACCATAATTATCCACTCAGTTTTCCTTATCATCTCAAGCATAAAGTCAAGCATACACATTTTGCTCAGGAAAACAAGCAACTAATAAGAGGATGCAGGAAGAAAATATTATGGAAGGCAAATGTGTATACTGTATATTTATATAGGCATAACATTATGACCACCTGCCTAATATTAAGTAGGTCCCCCCTTCTGTGTGTTCTGACACCCTTCTATATCAGTACCTTTTCCTCAATTTGAGCTCCAGTATCTCCCAGCTATCTAGCCAATTTGGTCCTTGTGACTGTAGGTAGAGTTACAATATCTTGTTACAGTGGCACCTGAAAGTGAGTGGGATATATTAAACAGAAAGTGAACCCTTGTTTCCTGAAGTTGATGGAAGAAAGCAGAAAACAATGGGCAAGCATAAGAATTTGACTTTGACTGGATCAGAACAACTCTAAAAATGAACAACTCTAAAAATGCAGCTCTTGTGGGATGTTCCTGAAGGGGTCAGGACATACCGAAATGAGTTGAAAGATGGACAACTGGTGAACTGGCTACAGTGATGCATTTTAGGAGCAAAGGCTGACCCATGTAGTCCAATCAAATAGAAGCGCTACCTTATCTCAAACTGCTATATCCATAGGAAGGTGTCAGAATACTCAGGTTATAACTGTTTTGGTGTATGAATGTATATATATAAAGATGGTAGCCAAAAGTAATGAGACAAAAGTGCAATTTAATGTTTTACAACACTCACACTTTTTAACTAATTATTTTTATGCAATAAAATCACTATACAACAATCAATATTTCATATGTCCTTTATTCATTATTATATGTCCGAAACCTCCTGAATCTGGCTGGGCATAGAGCAAAAAGACATTTGAAGTACTCTCGTGTCACTTCCTCAATCCATGCTTGTTTAATTGTTTCTTGGAGATCATGTACCAAAATTTTGCAACTACCTTGAGAATTCTCTAGTTTTAGCTAGTTTTCTGCTAGGGTGAACAGCCCGACTTCAGAAAGAAAACGTCCTGCCATATATTTGTTCCATCCATTAACTAAACGAGCTGATTCTAATTATAACAACTCTTCAGCCAGGCTAGAACTAATTAGTGAAATCACCTGTTCTGTGCACACTGTGTGTTCTTTCACGTTTCATATAAATAGTATGGTTGTGGATGGTAGATACTGGGCATTGAATAAAGTAACATTTGAGTGTTACAAGGTTTTTAAAATTATTTCTAAATTTTGTAATTTGCAGCTGTAGGTCCCAGTAGGTCCTGGATCTTGGGTTTGAACCTGAGTATTAGTTAATACTGTTTCTTTTTAGATGTGGGTCTCCTCACTTCCCCAAAATATGCCGATATGTGTCACATCTAGGGTGTTTCAGCCTAATGATTAGTGGTCCTAGGGTCGACCCCATCCGAGATAAGGATAAAGCAGTTACTGAAAACGAACAAATAAACGTTTTCCCCCTTTTTTGGAGAAATAAATAAAACAAATATATAATATTCTCCTTATATAGAAATGAGAAACTGTTTACTCATGATTATGAAGCCACTGGCAACATCATCAGGCTATGCTAAAAATTAAGATGTATTACAGGGAAAAAGTAAACTTGAAGCAAATAATATGAAAGGAATCAAGGTATGAGTATCTGTTGTTTCAACGAAGTGTATGACTTTGTTCATAAAATACTTCCAATGCTACAAATGTGTGGTAAACTAAGGAATATGAAACATAGTGAAATTCCCTTATGAAAGAGGGGGCAATATAACCATCTAGTCTGCTATCGGTGTGTAAAGCATTGTCTGTCGCCATGTCACCATTGGCCTGTACAACACAGTACTCCTCCTAAAATTCCTAAATGCGATGTATGACATTTTCTACCTGCTCCCATAGAGACAACTTAGGGCCCCAGACAACACTGCTAGTATTGTTGAATGGGATCATATCAGCTTCCACTGCACCAATGACATCCAAGAAAGGTTCACTATATATCCACGCTTTCATATGAAACCTACATGCCCCATTATTGTAATGGTACCACCACCTAAAAGTCATCTGTAAACCTTCATTTTAGTGTAAAACCACTGATTATTGTTAATTCCCAAAATGGGTATGGGTAAAACACATACGAACCAAATGGAACTCCAGCATCCATAAAGCATTAACTTAACTTCCTAAAAAAAAAAAAAAAGCCTCAAATGGGAGAAAATCTCAAATTAAATCCTTTTACAATATCCTGAGGACTAGAAACTGGTACCTATTTGTTTTTATTTCTGTAACTTCTTTCTTCATGTACATCTTTCTGTCTTGGTTGTAATTATATTAGTGCTTCTTTCATGTGATTTCCTTTTTTGTATTGGAAAGGATTTAAGATGGAAGGTATGTGTTTGGAATCCACATGAACAATGGAGTCATCCTGAGGCAAGTCAATGATCTTGTGATGATATCAGTCAAGAGTCATGTCAAGGATGGATCAATGAATCTAAGCCCTGTACAGTGTTTATATAAAAAATGTGCATACATTATTCTCAGAGAGACAAATATTAGTGTAAAACTCACTAGATATATATTATATGATAGTGCCATATCAATACAGCATCATAATTTATAGTTCCCTCTAAAAAATAAGGCAATGGCACTGAAAGGTTCTTGTTGCCCAAGAGTACCCTGTAATAGCTCTCAAGGTCTACTCTTGGTTTGAACCCTGGGTTTCACTTGTGCACACTTGTGCACACATTTGTTGTTTAAAAGAGAAAATCACCATGATGACAAGTGATAGTTGCTTTCAAAATCCATGACAATACACTATACAAAATATTACAAGAACAGAAATCCATGGGCTATACCACAAGATGCAGATCAAGATGCAAGATAGATCTGCAACCAAATACTGTTGTTTATTTTAAAATAACAGGAAAATAGGAAAATAACAGGCTGAAATCCTGACCTATTGTCTTATATTTGTCCTTTGAACTAAAACCCAAATGTCTGCAGAATAGAGCAAATGAAATATATATATATACCTAATGTTGTGCTTTTTTGAGAGTTTTTCCCATTGTTTTTTTTTTTTTTTTGGGTCAGTTTGTGTTACAAATCAACAGAGTGTCAGAAACAAGAAACAAATGATCCACTGCAAAACTGGCTGGGACACTTTATCCACATCACAAAATGTTTTTCCCCTGCCAGAACAAAGTGGTAAAGTATTGCTTGGATTGATTTATCCTGTCCTGAAAAGACCCTACATCTATATCGCTCATGCCTCATCCATTTGCCTCTGTTTAGGTGTGACATGTCTACGTGGAAATGCCATATCTTGTCTGTACAGTAGCATAGTGTATAGAGAATGTTCTCATTCCTAAATGTCATGAAGATTGAAGTGACAGTGTTAAAGCTTAGGATGAGCTGCAGTCTCATTTTCCCTCATATACAACACATGACTGACTAAAGTGACCCAGATCTCTTCTGACCCTGCTCTCATTGCTTTTCTTCGATGTCTAGACACAACACTGGCTTGCATTGTCGCTCAAAATAGGAAAATTCACCTGTGGCTTGTTTTACAGCTTTCAGACTTGGGTTTCGAAGTGGAAAATTAAGCTGTTTAGTGGTTGAGGACCGAGTGTAGCCAATTTGTAAATGAGTGTCATCTTCAGCTGCAGTGCTTTTCAAATGAACACAAGAGACCTTGCTTTATGAATGTTGTGCTAATGTGTTTAGTGTTTTGCACAAAGTGTGACTCCAACTTGAAATCTATGTTAGAAAAAAAAAAAAAAGTTGCATTTTTACAAATATGGGTACACAGTAGGTTTGATACATGACTTATTGGAGACAAATTTGCCAATTTGGACAGAAATGTCTTTTCTGGCAGGCAGTAGTTTATTCATGATTTCTTACAGTTAGACATATTATGACACTGATTGGAACATGGACCTGAAGTTAAGTTTTGTGGGCTGTGACTGTAGATTTTGATTTTTGTACTGATTGCCTCATTTTGCTTCAGTCCTTCTGTGTGTTTTAGATTTGGAAATATTCTTATGCCACAGTTTGTTGGATTCTCGGTCAGAATGTGTTTATTCATTTGATATAACACTGTGTCTCTGATACTATTGTAAATCCCTGTCTCCATTGGCAAACTGCTGTGGTATAAGAGAAAAAAATTTATTAGTATGCGCTGGTATTAAAAAATGCAATAAATTTTCAGATAAAGCATTACCCACATGCTTGATTATTTTCCTATAACAGCACACACTGTTGTGTTTTACACCCTATATAGATTATTAAATAAGCAACATCAGTTCAAATGGTCAACTCGGTTTCTCGGTTTCTCAACAGTCACCTCAATTTCTGTTTTAAATTATTTAAATGCTTTCTTTTTCTATAGATTTAAATAGTGTGAATTTAATTTGTATATTATACTCTACTGTGCAAAAGTCTTGAGCCACCCGTTAATTTCTTTATTCATCTTCTATACCACTTATCTTGTGTATAGGGTCACAGGAAGCCTGGAGACTATACCAAGAGACTTAGTGCTAAACTGTATGCCAAAGTGCCACCTTCTCATTTTTTTTTTATATCAAATTCAATTAATTAAATGATGTAGATTAACTTTAAAAAATGGGAACAAATGTTTTACTGTGTCAGGCAGAAAAGTTCCTAAATATACAATTTTAAAATTGGTTGCTTATGTACTAACATCAGCAGCAACCTCCTTTTCCCTCTCATCTGTTCCAACCACCGAGGATTCATCATCACCAGTACACTAATCATGATTATTAGCCTGATTATCTGTCATCATCCGCACCTGTTTTCCCACTGGTACATGCCTAAAGGTAGATGTTTTTATGCTTGAATGATTTATACTGTAGATCACTGTGTGGCTTAACAAACAAACAATAAA
Organism: Heterobranchus longifilis; assembly: GCA_028570985.1. Taxonomy (NCBI): domain Eukaryota; kingdom Metazoa; phylum Chordata; class Actinopteri; order Siluriformes; family Clariidae; genus Heterobranchus; species Heterobranchus longifilis. The sequence continues at coordinate 1,310,926 of JAOVVB010000011.1, read as the reverse complement.
ACATTCCTCTGAAACTGCTCAGGTACATGGACTGGACTGAAAATGAGAGCTTGCAAAAATTAAAGCCAAAAAAGTCCTTTAGAAAGCTTGGAGAATTATTCATCAAGACAACATTGAGAAAATACAAAAAAGCCTGGCCCTTTGAAAGTAAAATATAAAGAAATGCGTGGTGACTCAAGAATTTTGTACAGTATTGTAAATCACTATAATAACCCTTTTAGTCAGCTTCTGATTCAGTGTTTAATAAAAATAAAAAAAACAGTAGAACTCATGACTATGTTTAATAGTAAAAATAAGAGTATTTCTATACAAACAACGAGAAGAGAACTCAATAGAGTGGGACTAAACAGCTGTGTAGCCTTAAGAAAAACTCTTGTGAGGCTAATTGGTTCAATTTGCTAGGTGGGATAAAAAAAATGTACTGTGGAGCATTGGAAAATGGTCATGTGATCTGATTTACCATGCCTAGTGCCATGAAGCACGGACACGAGGCGAGGTCTTATGGGAAAAGGGGTAATTTGTTTAAGATAAATGGGAAAGGAAGGGGAAAGAAAGGGAAGGAAAGAAAGTGCACGTGCAGTTCCGGGGGCAGTGCCCAGCTGGCATGCGGGCATGCAGCTGGCAAAAGGTGGTGGTGGGCAGAGTGGCAGAATGGAGCACGCGGAATCCTGAATTCCTAAATCCTGAATTCCTGAGTTCCTGAATCTTGAATCATCAATTGACCTTTTTTCTTACCTGTTGGCACGTTCGTAGTCCCTGTTCACTATGCCAGGATTCATTACATTGTGGGAAAAGTGGTTCAGGAAGCATGAGAAATAATTTTCACACTTTATGGGATGTGCGGGAAAAGATGTTGCGCAGCAGACCAACTCTCCCATCATCAATACAAGACCATGGAGAGAATTAATGTGACTCTGGACTGAAATAAATGCCCATTATACTGTATAAGCTTATCAAAGCAATGCAACAGTCCGGGTCAAAGCAAAAATACGTCCTACAAAAATATTAGAATGTGCAACTCATTTTTTTTTTGGACAGACAGTGTATATCTCTGTGATTTTAAAGAAGACTTTCCCATTTGATGCTCTGTGCCAACCAGAAGGCCCTTGCCAGCGAGGATGTGTGTGATTCACACGTTTTAAACTCTCAGATATATTTCCTGGCCACAAATTGTGGACCATCTACCCAACCCCTGTGGTTAGAAAGGCATTTGAGAACCTGGTGTTGGTCTGTCTGAAAGGTGTTACAGAAACTTGGCTGTACCTTCTCCAGTGCGAATGCTGGTCAAATATGTAATTTGTTAACATAGTCCTTACAGGGTTACATTTTGTCCTCCAGCACCATGAATGCCAGGGGTGTATGCCAGGGCTCTATTTAATACCGTGCTTCTGGATCTGCTACACTCCAAGTACTCCCAGCTCACCTTCCTCCATCTCTGGACCACCAGTATTTTTCCTGGTAGTTGACTGCAAGTGAGACTGGGGAACCTCACTTTGAGAAACCTGACCAGTTACACACTAGTGGAGTGACTTTTCTGTTAAGGATGCTCCTGTTATCTTAAATACAGTTGACACAAGAGTCACTCATGTCATCTGAGATGGTAACAAATCTGCTTATAGTAGATGGGACGTTGAAAAGCGGGTCCAATCTTCAAATCTCAACATTGCAAAGCTGGAAGTGGGCTTCTGAAGCTCCCCCACTTCTGCCTTTCTTTACCATATTGCACTGTGTCTATGGAGACCTTTTGTTTCCTGGGATTTTCTATCTTTCAAGACAGGAAGAGGGAAGCCAACATTGATTGTAATGCCAGAATGGCCTATCAGCATCCAACAAAAGTCTAAACAGTTCCACACAGGCACCTCTGATTCCGTCCTCACAATCTCAATAATAATCTGATTTGGCTCAGCAACCCAAACAAACTTCAACGTATAGCCAGGTCACCTGAAAAGTTCATAGAAAGAAACATGCACTCCCATGAGGACCTGTTCTAGTCCAGAACCAGAAAAGGTCATTGGTGACCCTTCACACCCAAACCACCACATATTCAAACTTAAAACCACATTAAAGCCTTCAGACACTGAAAAATTCTCTTTTCCTTTGCAGTGTCACATGTGACCACATACAGTATGTTCTACACGGATATGATACTGTAACTAGGTCACTGATTTGTATTCACAAAAGGTTTCCATGCTTGTGCAGTCTTCTTCTTCTTTAAAGTGCAATATATTTATAGTATACAGTTTTTGGTTTTGTTCTAGAGATGCTATACCTTATTTGGATTTAATAGATAAAGTGCTCCTAATATTAATTAAGTTAAGAAGCAACACTGTCTACTGTCTATGACAATTTGGGGTTTAAAGCTAAATCCTGATACAAATTCGAACTGTTCGAACCCTATACAAAAACACTGCATTACACCCATATCCTGTAAATAGCAAATCTATGTTATATTAGTGCTGCCTGCGTCCTGTTGTCCTTGTCTTTGTTATCGTATGTTACGTCTATAAGCACAACAAGAATTGAACAACCGAGTCAAATTCCTTGTATATGCTATTATCCTTGGCCAATAAATCACAAATTGGATTCTGATTTTTTCTGAAGGCACCATGTTTACTGGTCCTCACATGCATATCCAAGGAATTTTAAATGCTTCCAGCTATTACAAAACGAATCCTTTTGAAAAAGCTTCTTAAAATCATTGGTTGTTATGAATCATGTCACTTTGCCTCTGTACAGTCTTCACTAGCAGCCCATCAAAATATGAAAGAAAAGGATGCTGATATAATCTGGTCCTCCATTAATTCATAGCCATGATATTATTTTTTTTATGTACTATACTAGGCAGCTCCCCCTAAGCTACAGAAATATAGGACCAAGTGCAAGTGTAGAAAGTTTAACGTTTTAAATATCGCCTTTGCTCTTTCCACTGGCCTCGGATTCTTCCTGCATCTCTGATTCTTAACCCTCACTCCGTCACTCCATATGCCCGTCTGCTTTTTTTTTTCTGTCTCTTTCTGAGATTCCATCTTGTGAAGCCTGGACCAGACAGAGGCTGGGGTTAGCAAGGTTAACGGCGCTGCGCAATTTGAATTTGCACGGACACCGACATGAAAGAGAAAGCATTTTGTCTGGATGTTAATGTGAATAAAAGCATTTGTGTGTGCATGAGTATGTGTGTGTGTGTGTGTGTGTGCGCATTGTGAGTGTATGTGTATGTGTGTCTTTTCCAGAGTCATTACACTAATTGTAGTGAGGCAACCATTATTTTCCCAGCAGAGATAGATGTGTGTGCAAAGATTAGAGATATCCTCTAAAGGACTGTGTGAGTGAGTGTGTGTGTGTGTGTGTGTGTGTGTATGCATGTGTGTGATGAGCTCTTCTCATTCTCTAGACACAATGGTGAGAGAAATGACTGACTGGGTGCCCCTGGAGGCCTGCTGTTAAACCTTCCTACCGTGTGTGTGTGTGTGTGTGTGTGTACCTCCAAGACAGGTCTAGTTTTTATGTGCATGTTGTATATTCATTAACACTAGAACACTAACCACACTTTAGCCATTTCCTGTTAAGTAATGAATGCACTCCGACACTGGTGAAGTGTGCCACTCGTTCACTTGCCCACGCATTTCTCAGGTTCCTCAATCCCCACAAAATTTTGCTAAAATGTTTTTTTTTTGTTTTGTTTTTTATTGTAAAGATGTATTCTTCACCCCTCCCCATGGTGCGCCAGTTCATCTAAACCACACCAGTCTTATTTTCTGCTGAGCCAGTGTTATTCAACGAGGCTGAGTAAATCTCATATAAAGTGTGTATTGATCTGCAGGCCCATAATCACTTTGATTTGGCCCTGGTTTGGGTGACCTCTGCCGAGCTCTGGAGATTTAAGAGTCGCTCCCACAGCGCTTAGCATCATTTTGCTATGCATGAGGATTTTTTTTTTTCCAAAATAATCCCATCAATAATCTAATCACAAGTACTTACATTTGTAATTCTGAAGGTTAGACTGTTTACTTTTTCAATTACTGTACAACAAATAACTCTGTATGTGCAGGTGAAACATGTGCGTACTGCATGTCTATTCTTTCTCTCTGGGTTAAGGACAAGTCGATTGAACCACATAATGTGTTTTTTGTTTTTTTGTTTTTTTTTTAAATAATATGTGCATAATACTTCATAACAGTTTCCTTTAAAACAGAACCACAAATGTTTACATTAAAAAGAGCATTCTTTTGAGAATTTTTTGTTCTGATTTTCCATTTGCATGCTATTTATAGTCAATTACATTCAATTTATATCATTTAGTAGGCCAAGGTACTATAAGAATTATTGTTCAAAACTATATATTGCATGTCAGATTTCCACTTCGCTCACACCAGCGAAGACACGAAGCAACAAAGCAGCCTGAAGTCAATAATTTTCATTGAGAACTGGCAATTTACAGTGGCAGAAGTGGCAGTGACGACCAGGTATATTGACACATTTCTTTTCTGCCCACTGAGAAGCATTGGGGGGATGTTTTTTTTAGCGTTGATCACTTACTGGATATATAAAAGTTCTCAGCGTATCTTGGTACTTAAGTAGATTTTCTGGAGGTCTCATTTTGATTATTTCACAAGTTGTCAGATTTTCCTCATAATTTTTGTAAAAAAAAAAAATGTAAATAAGCAACACATAAGAGGGAGTGCCATTGTACTGAATATCATCACAGCACTGATGATCATCCATGCTGATATTAAGCACAACAGCACAGCCTTGTGTGTGATATTGCTTCTGTACAACAGTTCCACAAATACCATTTATTATGAACAGATTATTACTTGTTTGTGTATTTGTTCATTTGTTTTGCTCCACGAACATATATCCTTCCACAACTGGTGGAACTAACTAACCTCTACTAGCGACGCTGGTGACCGACAGTTAGCGACTGAGAGTTTGGGTAATTAACAGGGTAATTATTCTTACCGGTACAGTGTAGCCAAAATGTGAGGAGAATGAACCATGGATGCGGTGGATAGTCATACAAGATTTACTTTATATTTAAACTTATTCCACTTTAAAAACTAACTTTTGGGTTCTTGGGTTAAATCCCAAATACAGTAGCATTAAAAGGAAAGCAGTAGGGTGTACAATCCCTTTTTCCACACAGGAAGTAGTGGTTGATCAGTGGTTAGAGACGGATTTGGGATTCAGCCTTGTGCTATAAGCTGGTTAAACTTGTAGCTCACATTAGCTAGGAACAAAACAACGTGGACAGTTTAGAGGCAATTCAGAAAAGCTTTAAAGTAATTATTAAGAAGACAAAGTGTTGTTTGAGATGACAACATTATGAGACATATTTCCTTGCTGAGAGTGACTGTGACTGGTTTGAATGTGGGTTTTGGCAGACAGTTACTCTCTCTTCCTTTTAGTACTGCGGACAATACTGACCCACTTCTCCCATCACACTTACTATAATTAATGATTATAAGAATACCTGTGATGCAGAGTGATACATATACTGTAGTTAAACGCACCAGAGCTGTTAATATCAATACTCATGGTACTCATGATGGCTTTTTGTCCAATCAGATTTCTCCATCAGAAATAACTATTGCATAATTTTCAATATATTTCCCTATTCCTAACTTATAAAATATTGTGTAACCTAGACCATTATATATTCATCAAGCTTTTAATTTGGTATCTTGATCTGTCATATAACTGAAATAATTTGAATGTTTTTCTCAGTCTAATGTCTTCTTCTGTAAGGAAAGCATGCACACAATTTAAAGGATAAGCCGACCAAGTGCTACTCAGCTGCTATGAGTGCAGCTCCATTTACAAAAGTTATAATAGTCTGGATAGAAAGGCTGGCATTTCTGTTGCCCATGTTGATTAGAAAAAGACCATCCAATCCCTTTCTAAATAAACATGTGTTTTAAAGTCCAAAACAACATTGGGCTAAAAAAAAAATGTGGACTGATGGTGCAAATATTTGTTTTCTGTAAATTGCAATATGATGATGTGAAAAATAGAAGAATTAGACAACATGAGAAGGAAAAAGAAACATTAAAATAATCATCTAGTAACGAAATATACTGTTTTAGGATTTTTTTTAAGTTTGAGAAAATTGTCCTGCAAACTCTATTGGCCATATTTGATACAATGTCTAAGTTTAGAGACAATTCAGATTATCTTTAAAATAGCACTCTGAAACCATAGTGGTCCACAATACAATGGTGATATAATAATAATAATAATAATAATAATAATAATAATAATAATGCAATTGCAGGAGTGAATAGGGGGCAGGGATGGTTAGGGTGTTGGACTGCCAACCAGGAGGTTGCCGGTTCGAGCCCTGACTCCGCCGGGTTGCCACTGTTGGACCCTTGAGGAAGCTCCTTTACCCCCCAAGTGCTCAGATACAATCGGGCGTCAAGTTGCCAACCAGACCCTGTAAATAAGAGCCACAGAAACAACGGGTATATATCCATTCCCGAAGAGGCCAGAGGGCGCGTAAACGGAACCACACAGGAGTAAATAGACAATTCACATCCATTCAAACTAATATTTATTTCATGCCAATTAAATTGATCAGAAGGTGTTGATTAATTGGCCTTAACAACAGCTCAAACATTAGTGCTGCTACAAGGCTAATCAAAGGCTTATATGGATATGCTCATTCTACTCATAATAAATGATATTTCCTATAGTAACAGGTTATCCAAGCATTTTCTCCATCCATTTGCTGTACCACATATCCTGTGTGTGGTCACAGGGGGTCTGGAGTCTATGCTAGGGCATGAGGCAGGGTACCTCTCCATGGACAGGTGCCTCTCCATTTCAGGGCACAAGCACACACACTCACACACACAATCTTACAATCGAGGAAAATTGGAAATGGCAATCAGACTATATTTGATGTCTTTGAACTGTCTGGGGTAACAGAATACCCAGAGCAAACTCACCAAACACAGGGAGGACAAGCAAAACACTAATACCATCAACAGGTGAGATTCAAACCCCCAAACCTGGAGGTCCGAGGCAACAGAGCTAACATGTATTCCACTGTGTCACCTCATAGTCTTTACCTAAGACTAATAGAAAATAGGTTAAAATGCTATTTAACGAAGCAAACGTCTTAATTATTGAATAAATTGATATGAACATTTATGTAAGGAGTCTCCAGTGTAAAAGGAAGGAGGTTATTACTTATTTCATATAAAAGAAAGCATCATTCAACAGAAAGTGAATATGTATTATCTCTGCAGTATTCAATAATAACTCTTCACTGTACGCTGTTCGAACGAGAGAGAGAGAGAGAGTGTGTGTGTTTGTGTGTGTGTGTGTGTTTGTGGTTACAATACCAAGACCCACGTGTATTGAAAATGAACCATGCCACTCTGTAAACAATCTTAATTAAAGCAGGCAGTGTAAGACTCACGCTGACCGTCACACTCTGTTTTTATCTATATGTTATGTTGTTATTTTCCATGCTAATTAGCTTTAATCCCTCTCTCTCCTTCTCTCTCTCTCTCTCTCTCTGATGAGGTGTCAGACTGTGTGTGAGAGAGAAAGGGAGCGAGAGAGAGTGAGAAAGAGAGAGTGTATGTGTGAGCAAGAGACAGTGTGGAGCACAATAGAAATCAGTGTAGGGAGTACAAGAGCATGTGTGTGTGTGTGTGTGTGTGTGTGTGTGAGTGTGTGTCATGGTCAGGGTTTCTATTGTCACTTAGTATAATGATAGCCCACAAGTGAACATCCTTTAATAAGCCAGGCCTGTGTGTAATAGTGGTGTTCAGTAATTGTCCTGAGAGACACAGAAAGAGGGAGAGAGGGAGAGAGAGTACTCGTCTCTCCATTTCCTCCACATACATACCCCACTGGGATTCTCTCGTCATATCTCTGACACTAGAAACGTGTTAACTAATGGCTAATTAAAACGCGTCATTAATGAATAGCTAATGTGACGAGATAAGGGAAGTCAGCTAAATTAAAACGTTTCCTGTTGTCCCTGACAGCGGTAACCAGAGGAATGCATTGTGGGTCGCTCACTGGAGCATGCCAGAGCTTCTGCTGGCACAGAGGAAGCGCCAACTTCCTGCCAAAGCAGGAAATGCTGTGCACTTGGTTAAAATACGTCACTACACAAATGTCCAATGTGTGAGGGAGATCTAAATAAGTAAATGCAATGGCCATTAAGAGTATTTGAAATCAACATTTAATTAATTTAATCTTCAAATTGGTTTGAGTGATCGCTGAGTGAAATTTGGAAATTCAGTATATATTTAAAAAAAATTTTTTAAATATGTACAAAACTTGTACAAACTCGTAAACAGTGGCAATCTGGCCATAATTACTTGAAAATAAGAAATAAACGAGGGTAGCTCAGTGGTTAGCTAGGTGTTTAACTACTGGTCAAAAGCAAGCCCTTATCCCTCATCTTAAATACAGTAAATGTAATGTAAAAACAAAAAGACATGTATCTTAAAAATACCTATATCTAGGTATCTAGGTAAAAGCATAGTAACTGCACTATCTATAACCAACAGAGTACTTTCTTTTCTATACCACTTATCCTGTACAGGGTTGCAGGAAGCCCCTGGATGCAATTTAGGAATGCAGTTAGTCTAATATTCATGACTGTGGGGCAAACCGTAGTACCTGGAGGAAACCCACCAAGCATGGGGAGAACATGCAAACTCCACTCCACAAACCTGGAGACTGGAGTCGAACACTCGACCCTAGAGGTGCAGGGCTACGATGATAACCAATACACCACTGGTGCACAGAACAGGTCTTTTAAATAAAGGATATCTTTAAAACATTATTTGGACAGTTGCTATGGATGGTACAATTACTATTTTTGCACAACCCAATGATAAAATCTTTCTCCAAATAAGTAAAGTAAATTTTTAACTTTTTTTTTCATGACATGAAACGCCACTGCAACTTGGCCTATTCTTCTCAAATTTCTTCTCAAAAAATGTTCCTTCCCTATTTATCACCATAGCTGCAAGTAAAACTTCTTACTATTATATCCAAGTATTAGCTTTAAAATAATCAACATGCATAAATTTGAAAAATCTAAAACTCTGATATACAATATATACAGCATAGTTTGCTGTTTGAGAAAGAAAAGTTTGAAAAAGTTATCTTCCTAGCTTGTTGCGAACAAAACGCAAAACACAAGGAGGTGTAAAATTGCCCACTTCATCTGTTGGAATAGCTTCAATCAAAATCTAACCTATATTTTTATTTAATAGTGTAGATGACTGGTTCCGCTTTCTTTCCTCGGTTCAGTGCTTCTGTGACAACTGGTGATGCACATAAGGATGATATTAATTGTATGTCCATTGTTTTTTTTTTTTAATTCTTGTCCCAAGAAAAGAGAACTTCTTCATAGTGATGGTGCTGGACAAAAATGATCAGCCATTCTTCTCTTGGTTTCTTCAGGTTAATTACAGTTCTTACAGCAACCATAATAAACATATTCTGTGATGATGTTCATGGGTACATGTCCCAAAAATTGTTCAAATCTTTTGCTCGATAAATCCAGGAATTAGGAGTACACCGAAAAAAATTTCTTACTAATTTCTTACTAATGCTGAAAAGAAAGGGGGAAAAAGTTTTAAAGCAGTTAAGTGTTAGCATGAGCATTGTTTGGGTAACAAGTTTAATTGGTTTAATTGGAAACTCATTTTCTCATTGTGATTGACCATATACATGCATCATCATTACATGTCATGATGCCATTATATATGAATTATTACGATTTGTCAAAATTGTGAAGAGATTTTCAGAAATTTTGTCAACCACTGAAAAATATCTTTAAAAAAAATAGATATATTGTCTGTAGGACATAAACATTCTGAAACAATTGGTGATCCATGGATTTTTGCTTTCTGTGAGGTAGGGAAAAAACTCTAACAGTAACTATCCATTATTAGTTTCTGGCTGGACTTAGATGATGAAGAACTGGGTGGATGACTATAGCTGTGGAATGATAGGTTGTAGTGGTGACAGATCTGTCAGTAGAAGCTGGTCTCAGAAAGTATAGACCTTAGAAAAATATGACAGTCAGTAAATATTTTGCCCTTGCTTTGTCCTTGTGAGGTCCTTTGGCTCATCTAGTCATTAGCCTTGACAAAGAATACCAGAGATTTCATTTAACAAATTATTCATGAGGTAATTTCAATGTGTTTCTTGGATGTTAAGAAGCAAACAAAATATAGAAATTATTAACATTGGAACTGAAGCTATGATTTAGGACTAGGCACTGGCATTAGAATCAGCATAAGCCGTAGTGTAGCATGGTGTGGCTTTGTGATGAATCATAGTGTAAGTGCTGAACATAAAATGAGCATGGGACTGGGTGGCAGCTTGGCATGGGGGCTGAAACAGTGCTTGGTATGGGAGGTACAGGTGCACTTGGCATAGAAATTAGGTCGGAACTTGGCACAGTGGAACTGATGCTGGCCATACTAGAGCTTGGCGTGGGCACCAGGTTGTTGCTTGGCGCACTGAAACGCATGTACATAGGTATGAAGCTGAAACCTGACATGGGCATGGGGCTCCAACTTGGCATAGGCACTCAGCCAGGACTTGACACAGGAACTGGGCCAGGACATAAAAGTCTGATTTATGGACCTTTTGAGAGAGCTTGGCACCAACATGACACCCTTAAAGCTAGGGTGTGGAACAAACAGGATATAATCAAAGTTAGTGTGTGGTCGAAGCACAACATTCATGAAGCAAGGCAGTAAGGTAGTGATATCACTGAAGCATGGTGTCTTTAAAACAAGCAGGTGCTGCAAACAGCACTGTACATCCTCAAAGTCTGGGGGGTTGGAGAGCATGGCTTGGGCAGAAAATATCTCCAGTAAAACAGGGTACATCTCAGGTTGAACAAGGCATGATTTAAACAGGACAGGGCATGATTTTTACTAATGTGGAAGGCTGTCTAGTTAGCCTGTGCAAAAACAAGGTTTGGCTTCAACTGAAACCTGGTATTGCAGGTTAACTTTACAAGGTACTGGAGGTTGACTTACACTGGCAGAGTAACCGTAAGTATGGCTTTGGAGGCCATCATGTTGACCTCCACAGGGTGTTCTGCAGGGAGCATGGCAAGGAGTAGAAGCATGGTTAGATCTTTAAGGTCTGCTGTCATAGTGTTGTATATGAAGCCTCCTCTTCTTTGTGATCTGTGCTGTAGGTCCTTGGTTGGTGCACAGGACTAAGAACTTCTCAATCTGACATCTCTGCACTCTGTGCAAACAAATTAGACACAATAAGGGGGTACCTTAGACATAACAAGGCCTGGCCCCCCAAGTCATGCTCAAGTCAAAAGGCTAAGTTGCCTAACCCTAAGCCTGTTGTCCTGTTGGAAATGTGACAGTTGCAAATAGAAAGGCATTCAGCGTAAAACCTGTACCAGATCTTCCAGATATAATGATCCAATGTGGCAACCGCTGGGATAAAAGAGTCAAAGCCCAAGGAATAAATAAGTGTGTTTCTTTGTTTTGTGCTCTATTGTGCTTTGTTTTGTGCACAGTATAGTACGTGCTCTGTGGTTCTGTACCCATCATTACCAAACCTTGATATCTGTTTTGTTTTCCTGGTTCTGATCTGACTTCTGTTTTTTTTTAACTTGGCTCTGCCTGGCCTAGTTTATGCTGTTTGTTGATTGCCTGACCATTGCTGTTCCGTGACTATGACATTGACCTTCATTTTTTTTAAATGTTTGCCAAGATGAAGTTCTTTTGAGCAGCACTTTTGTCCTCATCATCATTCCTGGCACTCACATGAACAGTTAGACAAACATATTTGTTCATAAAAATATTTTACTGTTTTTTTTTTTTTGTCCTTGGCCCTTTGCTCTCATGAGAACCTCTTAAAAAATTTATTTTATTTTCGGTAATGGGGTTAGGGCTTGATTATAATCAACTCAGTTGTATCTACATCAATAAACAAACGAGTGAAACCCCCAAAAATATATGTTTGTGTGTGTGTGTGTGTGTGTGTGTGTGTGTGTGTGTGTGTGTGTGTGTGTATTAGTTACCACAGTTCACACCTGTAGATTGAGTGTATGGATAGAGTGTCAGTGCCGGTCACATACATTTACTCTCCTCTTTGCTTTGGAATTGAGGTGTGTGTGTGTGTGTGTGTGTGTGTGTGTGTACTGAGGAACCTGTCTGCACTTGTACTGACTACCAGGATTGAAATGTCCCTACATGATAAGCATTATAAATAATGATAATAATAATAATAAGAAG
>JAOVVB010000011.1:1227147-1240536 GCA_028570985.1 Heterobranchus longifilis | reverse complement strand
TTTTTTTTTTTTTTACTTAATTCGCCTTGATTACCTTGAGGCAAAATGCGTTAAACACTTCTTTACCTTTTGGCATTGAGGTTTTGACAGCTGAATGCTCCAGACCAGCAAATTGCCCAAACCTCTGTGCATTTAACAATGTTAAAACTTGCATTTGCTTTATTTGTAATGTCAAACACTAATATTCCATGTTTCCTATCATTAACAAAAGTGTCCAGATCTTCTGACTAGGTGATAAAGGGAGAGTTAGATCCTTTATACTTAATCTGGAAATGGACCCAGGCCAAACCTTTGGTGTTATAAAACCATCTTTCTTCATTACATAATGTCTTTTTGCCCCTCCTTCCTGTCCTTCTTCCCAGAAGCAGATTGGAGATGTGGCGTTCCTCAGCAGTAAATAACTTGTTGACTGTCCTGACCTCTCTTTGTGCTGTTCTGGGTGAGTGCACCTACGGTGAACATGTGCTAGGGAGAGGAAAGGAGCAGCAGGAGAAAGGGGGGAGTGGGGTGTAGGGGTGAGATGGCAAAGAGAGGAGGAAGGGAGGTGTGGTGGGCCCTGTCTCTTCTTCACCTCCCCTCCCTGCTTCTCTCTGTCCACCGCAATGGCCCCCTTCCCCTCTGCTCCGTCTTGCAGCTCCAGATTGGCCGTGACAGGCGTGCCGTTTCAAGTGTGCCTTTGAGCCAAATTGAAGCGAGCAACAGCACCTGTGCCAGTGGGGGAGGGCATTCAGGGTGGAACAGGCGGACGGCCGGAGAGAGAAATCCGCAACTTGCAGTCTTCAAAGACACTTCCTGCTCACACAATCTGCCTCTGCTCATGCTTCTCCTGGCTACACAGGCCACAACTTTCTTCAGAGTTTCTTCTAGTGTTTCAGTCGCGAGAATGCAGAGACTGTTACACAGCTTCAATTCCACATACATGGCATACTACAGACATGTGTTACTAATCTAAAGTCTTTTGTAAATCAATTCCTCCGTAAAGGCTTAAAAGAAATGCAAAGAAAAGATCCAGCTTTTCAGTCTGTCACATTTGAGACTGGAGCCTGCATTAATCACTGTTTTTACCACAGTGTTGTTGAATCCTCGCATCTGATCAGTCATATAGCATTGATTAACATTAATTCCTGCAGTAAGGTTAAATGCAGTCCTTCTAATATGGAATCCTTCCTACAGCATCATGACTACTTAGACTTAGACTATATACATATATACAGTATATATCATCAGCAGAAAGAAAAACAGAGGCTGGTGAGGAAACATCTGTTTAGAGCTGCTATAATGTAAATGATAACAGACCCTAATTTGTTTCTTGGGCATCCCACAACATTAAAATGTAATATTAAAATGATAGAAACTACAATGTGCTGGTTTCATAAAGTCAATATTACATCTGTTGACCAACCTTTGTAGTATATGAGAAAGAAACCATGACCGGGTGTGTTGTTATAAGAAATTAATCAACTTTTTGATAAAATTTTCAAAACGAATTTTTTTTTTTTTTTTTTTGCTACAGCAGCATGACTTTTGTGTTTCATTCTATACATGCTCACTCTTGTAGCGTGTTTCAATTGTTAGGAGAGTTTTTAAATGTTTAATGGACTGAACAGGTAAAATCGGGCAGGAAGTTTCTAGTGTGAGTCTCACACTGTGATGAGAAGAGTGAGGGCAGTGCAGGGTCAACACACTCACCGCTCTGTCGAGTTCATTTCCACACAATCCAATGAAGGGTGCTTCCTTCCCAGAGAGAATGAGAGAGAAAGAGAGAGAGAGAGACTCGACCAGCGAAATGCTTCATTCACTCCCGGAGCAGAGCAACACACTCTTTATCCCTCTCACTTACACACATACTACACACACATTAAACTAGTCTCTCTCTTTCTCTATCTTTCTCTCTCTCTCTCTCTCTCACTCTCTCTCTCCCTCTATCATACACACACGCACCCACCAGCAATGTGGAATATCTAATTCTGGACCTTCTAATTGCTTAAAAAGGAGAACAGTGCCACTAGACCCTCTGCAGTGTGTACTAGTGTGTATTAGTGTACTAAACTAATTTAGCATGCTTCAAGTAGCAAATATTCTCTATCACCTTTTCTATGTAATAATGTCGGCAAGAAAACTAAAACACACTACCACTGAAAAGTCAGATTCTTTTCTTTAGAATTGTATTATTATTATTATTATTATTATTGCTTTCATTATTTAATTTGCTATAAAAGTAAGGTTAAATTGCATTTCTTTACATCACTTTTGATATGAGATTCTTCACTCTTATCTCCAAATATTACTATTACTATCTCCTGAAACCAATAAAGTTTATAGCTTCATAATGTAGAAGGATTAACACTAATAGTAAGGAGCATTTATCATTTAATATGTTGTTTTGTCAATTGAAAATATATCATGTATCATGTAAGCCTGTGCTCATTGTAGCCGTAATATAACAGATCCACCTAAAGAGTCAAAGTGTTGTAAATTGTGTGATGCTTTTTAGTTCATCATGGTTGTAAAGAATGTCTGGTTGTGATACAGTATCTCTGTCTTCCTTACAGTTCTGTATAAATATCTTTTTTCTATTTGTGGAAAAAAAAATGTAAACCACCCCACCTGGTACCAACAACCATGCAAAAAGTCACCCAGATTATTATTTCCCTTACTCTAATATGAACTTTATTTAAAGCTGCATTGAGCTGTATTGCACTGCTTTACATGATTATATTTGATATTTGCCTGAATGAGCAGGTAGACAAGTGTGCCTATTACCTTAAGTACCTTTTTCAACTCCATTTGCAAAACATTACTATTAATATCTATTCTTCTATATAATGAAACATTGCAAAGGTTTGGTTACTATATGTGTGTGTTTAGCATTACTGTTTCTTAGAACAAACTTCACCAAGATCCTTTTTTGTTCACGTTTGTATTTTTTTTTATTGTATCAGGTTGTAGGAATTAACATAAAACGGGACATTTTACGTACAATAATGCAACATTTAGACATTGGAAAGTGTCTTTTCTGAGTGTACAAAAATAATTCTCTTTTTTGTTATTTTCCAGTTTTGTATATGCCAGGGCTTAAATAAGCCAATTAGAATTTCCTTCTCATGTGACCACATATACGATACCCTCCTCCTCTTTGTTTCCCATTTCTGTTGTTCTCTGAAGCGGTGTGTCTGCCGTAGCTTGTTTACATAGACACTGAAACAGTGCGATCAGAAGAAGAGTGAAAGACAGGTTGAAGTATGAAAAATTTTGAGGGGTAATTCAGGTGGAAAATTGCAGACACACTTTGGGGAAGCCCTGAAAAATATCAGAACTTGTTTAAAAAAAAAAAAGGAGTAAAACATGGGATTTTTAAATAAAACATATGACTACATTGTGGCAATGTTTAATTTAAGATTTTATTATAAAATGTCAAATGAGAATAAATGTAAATACAGTCAATTTTGCATCTTAGAATAGGTAGTAATAAAAGCATAATAATGATCACTGAAGGTATCATTGGACATTTAGCAGAAAAAAAATCCTTTAGTGGCAGATGATCGGGTGGACACGTGTTAGCCAATAAACCAGGCTTCAGAGGTCAATGACCGAGCCTGGTCACTCGATGGCCATTCATTAACGAGTGGTCAGACGGTTTATGCCATTGGTGGCAGTGTAAGCAGAGAAGTTACTTTTCCGCTGATCACTGCTAATGAACAGGTAATCAATGACCACTGACCAAGCTGCTGTGCATGTTTATTAAGACATGCACAAACACACACACACATATGGAATATGTGATGGACACAAAGCACATATCTAAAAACACAGAGATATGTACATATACTTTATATATAATCAAATAATTTCCCCAGAACAGTTCCTGTCACCTATACGTATATTGTATTTTATACCACCATGTGGATTTTATATCACTGCAATTTGGCAGCACTTACATTGTTTAGTAATTTAAGAAAATTATGTTTTTTTTTATCAATTTATAGGGACATTTACTATTGTAGAATATCCATAAAACAAGTTAGTTTCTTTTATCCTTCACGACATCCAAATGTAGAATAAAAGAAAAAAAGAAATCAGTGATGAATATACAGGTGAAGATACACAAGATCAATATTACATGATTAACTTCATCATTCAGGTCTCTGTGAATTAGCTCTTACTATAGAAACAATAAACATTTTAGAGCTAGTGCATTAATATTAAGTCATAATTTGAATTTACACCTAGAACTATACTCAGCAACACTAGTTTAGGACATCATTTGGTACAAGAAAAAGTATTGTTGCTCTCTTAGAGATCCAGAGATCGCAACGTTTGATTTCTCATGCTCTCATTGTTGGTGGCTTAGTATCTCTTTCCTATCAATCACAGCAACACTAACCAATCATCAGCATGTAAAATGGAGTGGATAGCATTTTCCTCCTGTTGTGTTACACTTCCTGCAGCGTGGTGCATTGTGCATCCATTAGAATACATGTGGTCATTTGGCTTCATTTACATTGGGGGAAGCACATGCACATGATAGCCTTCTCTCTACCTAGATGGTGTAAAAGGTGAGAGATGACAGATGTGTGGGAATTTCTGTGTGTGGTTTGTTAACTAATTCATTTAGGTCTTAGCATTAGGGTTTAACATCATGTCATGGTGTTTAACATTGTTACAAAATGGACTTCTAATCCCTTTTTATATCAAGCGCCAGGTCTCCGCCTTGTCATGGTCAGATCGGTTAAAATTTTAAACTTGGGAAAGAGAAGGTTTTGTATCAATGGTATTTAACACTTCTGTACAATTTACTTTTAATCACTCACCTGCCTAGTTCTTGTTTCTTTGTCTTTATATGTGTTGCAGCTAAATCTTTAGTCACAACAAGAACTTTTATAGCTATCTCTCTCTCTCTCTCTATGTCTTTCTTTCTTCCTCTCCTTTTTGCCCTCTTGCTCTCTCTCTCTCTGCTGTCTCATGCTTATGTGCACAGGAAGACTCATTGTACTGTACTGGGCTGGCAGATAAAAGCAGATTCATTCTCCGCGGCTGGCGACACTAGAAGTTCGTCCGCTGTGGTGAAAGGCTCGTTGTCTTGGCCTCTGTTCAGAGAGCGAGACCACTCTGAATCCGAGGGCTCTGGAAAGCTTCCAGAGCTCGCAGGACGGAGCGAGAGAGTGGCTCCGAGTGACACAGTAAACAGCAGGCGGAGAGAGGAGATGGCTTGAGCTCACAGAACCTTTATTGTTCACGCACCAGCACCGTGTACACAGATTACAAAGTCCACAAAGGGACCTGTTTAAAAAAATGTCAGGAAAGAAATGTTGGAAGGCACTGCACAAGACCTGACAGATAGGCCAGGTGGGAGTTTGTCTTGGAAGGTGTTACCTGCAGTTGCTATATGCTATTGACTGTATTGTCATGGTTATAATTAATATTCCTGTTAATATACTGTACATATGCAATTATTTCGTAGTTTATATATCGGTCCTGTATAATATCTAAACATCTTAGTTCTTTTTTGATATTGCTGCATTAGAACCAATGAATATAACAGTCATGTACAATTTTGTAGTGTTATTGCAGTCACTGACCATGTTTACTCCGAGTAATTCAGTTATTGTCAAAAAGAATGAAAATGGAATGACATAAATAAAATAAAAACACAAAAACACACGTTTCTGTTCCAGGTATTATGTCGAGCAACAGGAAATGAACGCTGTGTGCTTAATCTAATGTAATCATGTAAAAGTTTGTGATCTGAATACACTATATGAAGAAGGTACATGCTGTGTTGCAGGAACTTTATTAAATAGAGGCAAACCAACCAATTTTGAGTACTAGACCTTGCATATGGCTGAGTTTGAACAAGCCCTTCATCATCCTTTGTTAAATGTAAAGCATTTTCCTGCAAAATTGTTCCTTTTTCTACAACCTCTGTAGATGATAATTAATATTTATTTATCAATGTTTTGCTGATCTTCTCCGCTTTATTAAGGCTGTTCAATTTGAAAAAAAAAAAAAAAAAAACTAATCCTGTATTTACTTTTCCAGACGTTTTTCTGTCTCCTGATAATCTTTTTATGTGTGTGTTGCATTGTTGCCCAAGTCTTCGGCACGATTAGTGCGGCTCAGTCTTGGCGAGCACTCTGAGTTGTCAGAGCCTTTGATCTGAGCCGTCTCCGTAATCACTTCAAAAAGTGTAGATGGCACCATGAGGGCTTTGCAAATGTGCCTCCGTACTTTCTGCACTCTTTAAGCGCTTGATGCCATGTGTTTAAGGCCTGACGTCCATGATGAAAGAGAGCCCCAGAGCGGCGCTCTTGACACCGGCCCGACTATAATAACTAACAACGGCTGCTTTTGGGAGCTAATTTTAATATCCTACCTGGTCATCTAGTGTGCATATTCCCTCTTTCTCTGTCCATCTTCATAAAGAGACAAATGTGAAATCCTTCCTTTCGCCTTCCATGCGCTCTCTACAAGCGTGGAGAAACAAACGCCTTTGCTTTCTTCTTTAACAATAGCATTTGCATATTTTTTATAGTCTCTCAAAGAAAAATAGCCAGCAGGAGAAGGGCTGCGGTGCTAGTGTGAGCTGAAAACGGAAGTGTGTGTATGAGAGAGAGAGAGAGAGAGAGAGCAAGCAAGAGAGTAAGAGAGAGAGAAAGAATAAAATCATATGTGCATATGTGTGTGTGTGTGTGTGTGTGTGTGTGTGGGTGTGTGTGTATTTTCCGCATGGCCATGGCATTGGTCCCTTGACTGTAGTGTAACGCTAGGTCCCTAGTAGAGGCCCCCAGTCTCTGAAGGAAAGCAAGAGATGAGGAGACTCGAGGACGAGTGGAGGGAGGGAGGCAAGGAGGGCAGTCCAATTCTGCAAAAGAAAAGTGACAGGATCTCTATTAGAAGCTGCTCGAAGGGCACATGTACTGTACATATTGCTACGTATCAAAAGCATTAACATTTTCGTCTTTCATTTATGAGGTTACATTTAGTAGTTGTCAACCATAAACACTTTGAGCAGGTCTCTAGGACATGAATTATGCATTGCTGTAAACCTATGAATCGATTTTTCATCATATCACAGAGAAAAAGAAATAACTATATATGAAGATTTAAATAAGAGAGTGAAGTCAGAGTTGCTTTTGACTCATTTCTTGTTATTGAGCCATAATCTATGCAGATTCCCTTAGGGCTGTGAAGAAGGATGTATTAATAAGACTTAAAATGTGCCTTTTTCTCCTTAGAATTCTTGTTTTGTTTGGGCGAAAAAGATTTTATGTTGTTGTTTATTTTTTTTTCTTTTGTGTCCAGTTTAATTCTCTGTTTTTGTGTCCTACAATCCTCAGTGAAGAGCTCTTCCCTTATCACAGAATGTTCACTTGGACCATGATGTAAATTTTGTAAATGTGGATACTTAGCTCACTCTTATACATTAAAAAAAAAAAAACTCTTACAGAAATCTACTCATCTATTGTCCATGTATATCGCTTTTTAACACAGACATTGTAATAAAGCTGCTTTTTTTACGCAAATACGCCTATATAAATTTTGATCGCTAATGAGGTGACAGTGGAAAGGAAATACTCCCCGAAAAGCCATGAGAAAGAAAACTTTAAGAACCAAGTAAAATTAAATGCATGTTAATAGGATGGTCGTTTTGAGCATCTTGTGATTAAGTCCTGGGAAGGAAGCAAGACAGTGTTTTTAGGTGCAAACCTACAGCATCCATGTCAGATTATTCAGAGATTATCCAAAGCAAGAGGATTGGAAATTAATATATATCCCTAATTAGAAGAAGGGAGAAAGACTCAAAAGCAAGTCTATATATCTATCAAAAAGACGGACAATGAAATTTGATTAGGAAGCTATTCAAATATTGAAAAGATCTGATGTAGTTTTAGACAGCATCCATCCAATGTCCATTTCAAATATAAAAAGCATATGTGTATGTAAGTGTGGTTGCAATTTACCACGTCACTATTTTATACACACACACACACACATAGCAGTAATATTGCAAAGGTATTACCATGTGAACTGCAAATTGGACTCATTGACCTTTCCACCTTATACATAAGACACATATGTTCGTCTTGCTTTGGCTATTATTCAGCCTCACCACATTATTCAACGTGCCCTGTATGCACATTTTAAATAAAAGTTAGCGCAGATGATAAAAATATAGTGTCCCATAAATGAGTTGGTCCTGTGTGCCCTGACCAGGCATTGAGTAATATGCTGTGGGCAGCTTGGCACAGAAGTTAACACGCTACTCAATGTTGCTTTTGTTGCCCTGCAGGTATGTGTGCGCATAAAAAGAGAAGGAAGGAAAGAGGGATATGGCACCAGTGCGTCTGAGCTATGGGAGAACATATGAGGCAAGCACGAGGCACAGAAGATGTATGCAAACCCATTTCTAAACAAATGGACTTGGGCGTAGCTTGAACACGGAGAGGGTTATTAGCATCAAAAGTACGTAACGTGCGCATGAATCAAGGCCTCCCAACCACCGAGCATGGTCGCACATACAAGAGCAGGAGGACGCTATCCACATACTGACACACTCACCAACTCAGTGATTCACAGAGAGCATATTTCCCACTACTCCTTTTTTTCTTTTCTTTGTGAGTCACCAGGCTACACTGCGCCAAACAAAATAGAGCACCAAGAAAAACCCTGCTTTCCTTCCCTTCATGGAGAAGACGCACAAGTCCCACGATGCATTTCACTTCATTTGCAGGTTATGATGAACCATCACTTCGTATCAGCACGCAGCTCCTTCTAAAAGACTAGCTTGGCAGTGTAGCTGCCAGCGACGCAACTCCAGCAGTGTTAGCACACAGTGGATGTAGCTAACTCCAGCAGTGAGCCCATCATTTATCCCTGATTGGCCTGGGAGAGCGAGGGGCTGAATTTGTGTGCTGGAGCCATAAAGAGGCCGACATTTCCTCTTTGATTTTCCTCATGAATCTCCCACACTGCATGCCAGCTACACTGATATAATACAGGAGCAAAAAAATTATAGCCTTTATTTTATTTGCATTACCTGTAATAGGCTATGTGTTGCTAGCTGTATTTATTCCAGCTTTATTATAGAGTCATTATGCTGACAGGTCTACACTCGCTTCATTTTTCTCCCCCTCTTGCAAATAACAAAATACATTTTTTCTTTAAAGCATTAATTCTGACAAGGAAGGTGAGTTAGCTAAATATTGCCATATTTGAACTGCATGACCACAGTGGGACAGTTTCCTGGATGCACATTAAGCCTATTTTGGGTTTTAGCAGACACTTGCATTGCAAATGTTCTCCATTCAAAATCCTTTTTGGCTCATACTGAGCTTTTCAGACAGTCTCATAGCTTGTTTTAATGCTGATATGTCGAACGGCACTGTCCACAATAAGTAATGCAACTGCATGACTAGCCTGTATTCCAAACTTGATTCTGGTCACGAAAATAGTCTGTATTAATTTTCGCTCAGCCAGTCACTTGTAGGTCTAGCCAGGTCACGTTGCCCTAGCCTAGCCAAGCCAATGTGCTTCTTATTAGTAAAATTTCCAGTTGCAGACAATATGTACTATTAAAACATTTTAATCAAACATAGTTTCAATTTAACATTATTTATATTTATTTGGATGAAATCTATTCCATTCAATAGATCTGACAACCAGACTCATAACAAGAAACTCAGTAATGACATAATAACAAATATCACTTAAGGACAATTTCAAACTGTTTCCATATGTGAGCAAGTGAATAAAATGTAATCATTAAGGTGCATCCCATCCTATAATGGCCTGGTCTGAACACTGAACATGTGACAGGAAGCAGGAAGTGATCAGATATGAACTAATGTGTAAATTTCACGTGTTCTTTTCATGTGAAGCTGATGTCATTTCCACAACTGTAAAAGCATTCATAAAAAAATATTTAGAAAAAATATAATGATAAAATAAGCACAGGCCACCTGGCATGATAGTGACCCCACTTTGAAATTAACTAGCTCTAAAACACTACAGAATGCTAGTATGTGCTACAACTATGACTGTAGTCCCTTCAGCAATAGCACAAATACACACTTTATTTTCTGTACTGAAACAGAAATTGCAGGAGATCCATCCTTCCTTCTGAAATGAGAAGTGAAAAAGGCAGAGAGGTCATTCCGAGAGCTCTGTTTCTCTGTTATCCAATTTGATTGGGATTTGGGGTGATTTGTGCCGTCACGTCTCTGGGGAAATAAAATGCTTTGATTAATGTAATCCTGAGCAGGGAGCTACCACAAACCGCTCTCCTGGGGGATCGGCGCTGTTTGACAAACAAAAACACAGGAGCCACAAGCGTGGGCTACACACAGTTAGCTGGCTACATTAGAGAGGAAACATCACAGCTCACCTTTTGAACTCAGAAGTATAGATGGACCAAGTGAAATGAGACTCCTGATGCTTAAATAAATAGAAGTATTGATGAATGCTGATCTTAAATCTAATAATATGTCTACAGTACATGATGACACAATTAACCAGAAAAAGGCCAGCCCTGGAGAGTCAGAACAGTGTGACTTGGTCTGTACTGACATAGAGGAGATGATCAAGGCCTGTTTCACTATTTTACCGCACACTGTGAAACATCCTTCCTCATTTCAGCTTTGCTCCTGACTTATCTCTTATCTCCCACTCAAGCACAACAAGTACACCCATCCGTACACTGGCAGTGAGGCATTGCATCAGCAAGTGAAATATTTCTAAACAAATTTGCTACACACTCCTACACCTGTGATCCATAGAGGCCTGTGTTTTTTTTTCCTTATGATTTTCTCTTTCGTCTTACTAGATGTCTTCTGACACTTAAAATGTATGATAAAATCATCAATTTGACATATTTCATTGTTGTTGGTAAGATTTTACCACTGAACCATTTTCATTTTTCGGGCAGTCTGATGCAGAAGCAAAACTGTTGTCAGGCTGAACGTAAGTAGATCTAAATTTGTACCTAAGCGATAAAGCAATACCCAATTAGGCCACTAACCTCTTGAAAATATACAAACTTCTTTGCTTGTGACTTGCTCATAATGAATAATTCATATAACAATCAAGCAATGCAAGAAGCACTCCTTATTAGTTCTTATTAGCAGAACATTGTCACATTATATGTTGATTTCAAATAAGAAAATATGTGGTGGCCTGGTGATCTGGATATTCCACGTAGAACATAAATGAAATTTTTTGTACTTTGCCTGTTGCTTAAAAATTCAGCTTTTCCCCCATGAAATGTAGTCAGTCTATCAATATATCTTTGATATCTAAACTTTGCTTTTAGTTTTTCCAGTAAACTCTGCCATGCTAGGCAAGCAAAATTGTCTCTCTCTTGCTTTGAATTTTAAGACATTGCTTGAAACTGTAGTGTAATGTCAAATCTAGTTTTACGAAATTTGTTTATGCATTTAGAAAAAAAAAATAGCATGTATTCTGTTCTTCTAGAAAATTATGAAATTTTGAAAGATATTAGTTTAACAAATTAAGCTGACTGAGGAAAGGGTTAATGACTCTAATTGGCAGTCATAAGCTCCCATCACCTGTTAGTTCAAGTGGAAATAACTACTGTAGCCAAACTTGCATGCCAAACAAGAAAATGCGTTTTGGATAATGAAAAGTTTTGTTGTTGTTGTTGTTGTTGTTGTTGTTTATTTGTTTTTTAACATTCAAATAATGAAAAAATAAATGTTAGATATAGTTAACATTATTATTATTATTATTATTATTGTTGTTATTTTTAGCCTATTATTATTATTATTATTATTATTATTATTATCACCATTTTATTATCTATAGTAATATATATATATATAACAATAAAGCAAAGTTACTTTACTGGAATGAGTGTGTTTCTTTATTCTTCGCATAATATGAAATATACTTTATCAGTATTATCTAGCTAATACTTGTAGATATTCTTCTTTATATTACTTCAATATATTACTGAATAATTACTGAATTAGAAATGCAACAAATGTTAACAATAATGTATCCTTGTTTATAATGCATCAAAATATCCAAATGACAAAAATAAAAAGATTTTGATGCATATAAATGTTGTCAAGGCATCGAGTATTACTTTCAAACACTATTAATGCACAGGCACAGCTCGGGAACATCTTTTATTTGATTACTTTAAATCTTAATTCCCGCTGGGCTTTCGTACTTAAAAGGTGGATTTAAAGAAGATCGACGGAATGCAAATAGTATTTGATTTTCTTCTGTTCGGGAACATATGTACCTATTTGTTCATTGTGTGATTTTGGGTTACAGATGTAACCTTCGTTTTTTTAAAAAAAAAAATAGGCTACTTTTATTTGAAACGTGGGACTATTGAACTCATCCAGTTTGAATATCTCACTGCATATTCTGCATAAACAGAATTTCATACAGATGTGAAACATCTAAAACATTTTTTTATATTTCTTACTTTGTGGTTAGTTTCCTACTACAGCTGTGTACTTTCCCAGAATTTGATGGATCCTTGGCACAAACTATTTTTATCCTAATTTTCTTTATGCGAATTGTCGTAACATTGGGTAGTTGTTTGATTATAACATCATAAAATGCGAAGTATAAATCATTTATTAGTCTGACAACCGAGATTGTTCTATTTAAAATAAAAAAATTAAAATACTTAATTTTGTTTTTGAATTTTAAGTTTCAAAATTGACATTTAATTTTGCGTATTTTTGTTACAAATGAAAAAATAATAATAATAACGAGAATATCTCGTAGTCTATGTCTGCGCTCCATTTGCAGGAAACAGGTTATTTTTCCAAAGCATACTTGAATTAATTTTGAACTGACTGAATACGTTTAACAGGAATTTATGAATCATAAAGTTCGATGTTCATTCCGAGTTTTGGAATTCGGTAATGCAAGCTTCTTCTTTTTTTGCTCGCATTTTAAAAGAAACAAAAATACTATCAATTTATAATAAGGCTCCACTCACCACTCACCAATCATGCGCGCTCTCGCAAGTAAGCGCGCCACCTGCTGGTACGTGCACGCGCCCCTGCACGTCACTGAGTGTCAATTTCGGATTTTAGTCTTCAGAATCCAAAACTAGCTTTCCAGTGCCTCGGTTCAGATCAGTGCAGAAAAAAACGACGCGTTGGACTAAACGAATGTGAGGGGTCAGTTTGATCATCTTGGCTTAGCCAAAGGTCTTTCATCTCGACTCCAGTGCACAAACATATAGCTTAATGCGGCCAGTGTTCCCTCTTTTCTTCCACTCACCATGGCAACCCAAGCGCGCAGTTCAGCAATGCAACCAACGGGCTTTATTTGGGGGAGAGATGGGACGCAGTTAACCCGACAGGAAAGAGAGTAAGAGCATGTGCTGTGCGCTATATGCACTCT
>JAOVVB010000011.1:1206526-1226219 GCA_028570985.1 Heterobranchus longifilis | reverse complement strand
GTGTCCCCTGCGTCCCCCCTGAAATCTACGCCTGTGGATGCACAGATCTGACTTTTTCAGTTTCGATACCTGGGCTCTGAGTATTTGCTGATACCGAGTACCGATCCGTTACCGGTGTTTAACTAATAAGCTGTATGCCTCACTGTGTGGAAGTTTGCTTTCCTAACTTTCTAAAACAGAATATAACAATTAAATACGTACATAAGTTTACTGGATACGTTATTTATTATTAAAATAAATCGTGCACCAGCAACAGGAATTGCAATTCACTGGAAAAGTCATGTAATTTCAAAATCTAAATTTTCAGGCCTGGAAAAGTCATGGAATTAGTAAAAAAAAAATTTTTTAAAAAGATCCTTGAATGTTTGGAAAAGTCATGGAATTTCAAAATCTTTTTTTTTTCAGGCCTGGAAAAGTCATGGGATTAGTAAAAACCTTGAAAGTTTTAGAAGAGTCATGGAATTTAGTTGTTTGATAAAAAAATGATTGTTACAGAAACCAGATAACCTTCCACCTAATGTAACATAACGCAGAATTTTAATATTTAATATCTGATGGCTCTTGAATCATAGAGCCATGAAATATCATGTAGTATGTAGGCTACATACTTATGTTGCTGTATTGTTTTTCAGACTTGAGTTTATAATGAAATGCATTAAGAAAACACTGATCATACAATCGTTTCTGTTTCTGTCAATATGAACATCAGCAACTATTAGAGATTGAAAAAGTTTGCTGTTTAATTTGGAGTAAAGTATACTGTACATGTTATTCTGTCCGTGTAGTTGTGAATGGTCATGGGAATTATATGGGTCATTGAAAAGTCATGGAAAAGTTTTGAAAATGTCCATGAAAATGCGTGGGCAGCCTGTTTCAAACGCAGCAACAAATTGGTCAAAACTTTAACTTCTGGAATTAAAATTCCAGTAATGTGTATAGTACACAAACATAGAATTGAATTGAGTAGATCGGCCATTGTCACCGATACCTGATCCAGCTGTTTGAGCCAATATCAGCCCGATATCAGTATCAGATATTTGCATCTCTACACCAAACACCCCCTGTCCTTTAAACACTATAAACTATATTCTATGCCAAATTATGACATCCCTATTGATTTCCAATGCTAAATCAATAGCAGCTGTGCTGATACATGCATGAGCCGTGACTCTTGTTGAGATGAGCGCCACTGGAGAGTCCTGTGATAACACTAATCTTTACCTGCATGTCAGCCCCATTTACAAGCGCTATGCCCACCACGCTGCACACGGCTAATGCAGGGCAATTACTAACCCCACGTAGTGGAATAAGAGGTGTATATAATTCTATATTGGCCTTTATTAATAGAATATTAATAAAGAGCCTCTGTCTCGTTTGAATGGGTTAAGAAAAAAATCCCATTCATGTCTGAAATTGAAGGCATGTTTAATGCTTACACTGATATTCAGTGTAGCCCATTTAATTAACGGTATAGTAGCTACATTATCATTTAAGTGCTCCAAGTTGGATTCGGCTTTAAATCAACGTTTGGCCTGACGTGAGACACACTCAACGTATGTCGTTTCGGATTAGTGACTGGACCAAGGGGAAGAAAATAAATTATGTCGCCCATAGGCAACTTAAATAGGCCATAATTAAAACGGCAGGCATTGCATCAATTTAATCTGAATATTGTAACCAGGAGAAGTGGAAGCTACAGGCACCCACGCTGGGTTTACCCACCTTTTGAGGACTGACATAAATCTGCATGTCAGGTGTCATGAATTAATGGCGGCTGCAGACTCAAAGTGATGAGACTGTGAGGATGTTTTATGAGGGAGAAAGAGTAGATTAATGTTGTGGGTAAATTGATTTTGGTTCTCACTGGTGTTTTTTGTCTTGTGGTCGTCGTCAAAGTGTACGATCGTGTTCTTCTTTTAACCTGTTTTTTTAATTAAATCATGTTTAAAACATCAGATTCTTTAAATTCAGATTTGGAAACTGCTTCTGATTGGGGGGGGGAAATTGCAACTTCATGAAAGCATCTTGATGAATTAGACAATCTGTTCCTGGAGGAATAAATAAATGGCCCTCTGCTACCAATAACCGTCATTGTAGAGCATGACAGAATGGGTGCATAATGCAGAGTAATAACGCACTGTGCTGCTTTGATGCTTTGTTGCTGTTGCTGCTGCTGATGATGACGATGATGAAGAATAACACTGGATAGTGCAAATGGCCGGTCAAGCATGCAGGAGAAATTGCAATGCACTAATTCCCGGGATGATTCATGAGTCCTGCCCAGCCCCTCGTTTGCTAATAATTCTTAAAGTCGCCGGTTAGTCATACGTTTCCACACAGACCTGCTGCCTCAGACTTATGGCTTATAGGCCACTGCAGATGGCGACTGGCTTACAACAGCGTGCAGGGCCTATCTAATCACAGACTATTTGCATATCAACTAGGGCTGTCATTGATAGGCTGCTTGTCACGGGCCTGTGCTGATCAATACAAGCAGGTTTCTGCATGCAACTCCTCATCCTGATGGTGCAGAAATATGTGGAAAATAATCATGTTTGTGAGGCCTGCAATGAAATTGGGTGGGATATCTTTAAAAATTGGATAATTAAATTAAGGTGATTTAATTGCCCCTGGGATTGAGGGATGAACCAGAATATAGTCTGAGCCCTCGTTTTATCTGGTGTTTGGCAAGAATTAGCAACATGCAGCATATCACTATTTATTACACAGTGTACGTAACCAGCGGTGGAATATAACTAAGTACATTTACTCAAGTATTGTGCTTAAGTACAATTTTAATGCACTTTACGTGAGTATTTCCATTTTCTGCTACTTTATACTTGTACTCCAATTCATTTTGGAAGCCAGTATTGTACTTTTTACTCCTGCATTTATTTCACACTAACTATGCAGATTCAGATTATTAATACAAAATATAAATCAACTAATAAATGATGAGATACTATTATAGGTTAAGCTATATGAAGTAATTAACTCCACCTTTACGCGCTGCAACATTAAAGTGATGAACACACGAATGCATCAATAATTATAATCCAATAATATAATAAACATTCTAAAATGAGCCATTCTGCACAAGGAGTACTTTTACTTTTGATACTTTAAGTATAGTTTGATGCTAATTATTTTTGTACTTTTACTCAAGTAAGATTTTGAATGTCTGACTTTTACTGATAACAGAGTATTTTCACACTATGGTGTATTTCTCCCACTCTGTATGTGATATTGTTTCTCTGCAGTTAATTTTCCTCCAGCAGTGATTTCTTAATCACCAATCGTGTCATCCAATAATCAATTCATGTCTGTTCAGGAAACTGTGGCCATAAAATTATACACTGCAAAAACATGTGTCCATTTCAACGGGTTTCATTCAGTAGTTCAGTCTTAAAATGTCACTTTTAAATTGTAAAAAAAGAAAAAATGCACATACAGTGTAAAACAAAAAAACTAAAAAATAAATAAAAACAATTAAATTGCTTGAAAGTAAAATTTAAATATAATGACCCCAATATGTTAGTTAGTGAAAATAAAGATTAAAATCTGCACTGGAAGCACGTGGAATCTGCTCACCATATCAGAATCTGTACAAAATAAATAAATTATTATTATAAAAACAAAAAATAAATATTCATAAATGTGACATAAGATGGACATTTTTTGCAGTGTAAGCTATAGGCTACATAGCTGCATCGTGAGTGAGCGCGACACCTGGCGGCAGTTAGGATTAAAAATTAAAAAAATTATTTATGATCAAACCAAAAATCTATTTCACCTCAACTCTGACTCCAGCAACAGCTGCACGAGACACATGTTGGATTTCACTCATGTCACGATGTTCAGAAAGCAGAATAAACTGCGAGCATGTGGAAAGTGCGTTACAGTCCTTTTCCGCACCACAGAATGATCTTTTGATCTGATTTTAAACATCGCGATAACTTGGTTGATTCTCAAAACCAATCAAGTCAAGATTTGGCTCAATAAATATATTTTTTTACACTCTTGTTAAAATGAGATTTGGTTATTTTCCATGAAAGGTGACATAATCATATTTTGTTGATGATAAAACCAAAAATTACAAAAAAGGCAGTAAAACCAGAATAACAGATTATTGTATTTTTGGAGTAATTTCGTTACTGTAACGCGTTACAGCCGAGCAGCACCGATGCTGCTGGCCCGGGACACCGAGCCTCTTTTCATCTCGACTCCAGTGCACAAACATACAGCTTAATGCGACTAGTGTTTCCCCCTTTTATTGGGCTCACCATGGCTACCAAGTGCTGGGCTCAGAAATGCACTCCCCATCAATGAGGGGAAAAAGGAGTTAACCCGTGAGAAAAAAACATAACCCTACCCAAAACCAAACGACTTCTTCATATTCAGGTTAATGTGCGATAGACTTTGAAAGTTGTGACAGGCTGAAATCATTATTATTATTATTGAAATAACTGCCTGTGGCCAGATCTCTTTTACATCTGCGCTTCTTCTTCTTTTCTTTTTTTTTTTAATCTGTCGTTTTACTTTGACATTCCCTCGCTCCAAAACAAAGAAAAACAGCGAAATAAAAGAACAACACCGGTCAGCATCCATTAACATCGCAGACTATTTATAAGCTTTGGGTGCAGTTTAGGACCGAGCTGTGGTCGACAAGCTGCTGCATATAAACTTTAAACAAACTTTGCAGCGGCAGGATCGATTTATATTAAACGATTTCATATTGCACTTGCCTACGCGATCCCTCTGGAGGATTCAACCGAGGGGTCTCTCTCTCTCTCTCACACTCTCTCTCTCTCCCTCTCGCCCTGCTTAAAATGTGATTGATTGCACTTTTCTCCGGTGGACATTCACTACAAAACAGCACAGCTTATCCATCTGCCCGCTATTTCTATAAAAAGCGAAAAGGCTGGGGCGCAAAAGCAAACAGGGAGCGCGCGTATTGATTTTTACGCATTCAGGGTATAAGGGAAAAAAAGGACATTTGCATTTCGGTTTTAAATATAAGAGACTGCATATCGGTGCAGAAGTAGCTGCAGAAATACCATTGAAAGCTGTCTGTAAGGAAGCAGCCACAGTGGAGCAATGCGCGATAAACTCCAACATTCCTCAAGCGTAAAAAGAAATCCGCATAGATAATTGTTGACTTACCTTGTGTCCAAGAAAAGGGAAATAGCTTCACATTGTTCATACGGAGCCTGTAAATGGTTATCTCCCTTTCCTACGACTCGGTGCTCCCTAAGATTTTCTTTCCTCTGCCTCAACTGAGCAGGAGCACTCCTCGGCTCCCGCTATTATTTTCACTAAAATATATGAAAATTTATGCAAATGAAAATCAGCACTAACTGTTCGTCTCTTGTTATACTTGGGGATGATTTTTTTTCCTCTCCCCCCTTTCTTTCTTTCTTTTTTTGCATACAAAATAAATGAACTCCCCCAGCAGGGAACTTGGGGACCTTTTATAACAAGCAAATAAATAATAAACACATCATATATCAGAGAGGAGTGTTTTTATCGCCGCGCGGTGATTTCGGGAGCATTTCTGGAATGCCTTTTGACTCTGCTTTGTACATATTATATATTATTTTCATTTTGAGGGGTTATCTTGTGTCTTCTCTGCACCCTTGGTGTCACGTTTGTGCTGGCCGCCTGAGACGCCCTTTCAAAGCGTGCAGTGTGGATTGAACAGCAGTAATTTAGACAGAAATCCTCACTGTATATTAATGAATAGAGGGCCCCATGGTTCTGGCCCCCAGCCTGCCTATTCAATGTAAACAAATCCACGAGGCTCCCTCGGTTTTGAGCCCAGTCCAAATTAAATCTACTGGGATGAGAAGAAGGAGAAGGGGGGCACTGGCATGGAGTATGTGCACAATCTGCCTCATATTTGCACTTAAATCCCCTTTTGCAATGAAATCTTTGCGTCATCTTTGATTTGGGGAGCTTTTGGGGTTACGCATGACATGCAGCTCTAACCTTTCTGCAAAATACAGTTAATCCAGTGAGAGAATCACCTGCCACAGGCCGTGTTTTGATCACTCAACAGGCTGCTGACACCCTCAACTCAACCAATGTGTGCGATATATCTGGCACGTATTACCACCCATGGGTGCGTCCACATAGGCGCAGGGGTTCCTATGACAAAGGCCCCGTTATATCTCCGGGGTTGTATGGTCATTTTGAGGGATGGCGTGCATTTTAAGGGATATATCTCTCGATTTTTTTTCTTCTTCTTCCTCTTCTTAAGCACCACCGCCACCCTGCACGCACAAATCCCCCAAGGACTGCTCAATTTGCCCTTGTTTTGGTTGCCACTTTCTCTTTCACTGTGCTTCACTGAGGTTGCCTGTGCGCGCGCGGCGTTTCCGCATGGAAGCATCCCCGCAACCTTTGTGCGTTAACTCCCGAGGAGCCGGGGATGCAGGGGCTGCAGAGCCTCAAATCATGACACTTCCTCTCTGCGTTGTGTTTTACATGCTGCTCTGAGGTTTAGGGTGCAGTGTCATGGTTTCCCTATTAGCCTGAAAGACATTTTGTACTTTTATATGCTCATAAACAATTAACCTGCGCTGGTAAATTTCGCCATACAGTTTTGAAATGCTAATTTAACCATTTTAACACACCAGTGCATCTCATCTACACGTAATATAACAAGATAAAGCATGTACTTTTTTTTTTTTTGAAGTATTTCCTGTATTTTTCATGGTGGCCCAGAGGGAATTAAACCCCTAACCGTGAAAGTATGGATGCCTTATTCTATTACACAATCAGGTCAGGCTACCAGATAATTATAATTGTTACAAATACATCTTATAGTTTAAGATGCGCGCGCAGGTTTTTGAATAAAAGTCCTGTGGTAGCCTTAGATGTGTGTTTGTAACACGAAGATAAAACTGCTTAAATACAATTTCATTGACGTATAGAGTTTATCCATCTATTTGAGATTACATAAATCCTAATAACATGCGTTTATATTCAAATATATGGGTGTATTTCTATATAAATAGATATATTGAGGCATTTCTGGGGGAAAAAAAGAAATCCTATCATGATGGTGGTAAACTAGAGGTCACAGTTTATCGACCTTTTTATTCCCCCCTTCACCTCTGTTTGTGTACTAATACCTCAGTACTATTTACTACCAAGTTGTGTTCCCCGTTTTGTTTGGACTGCAATTAAAAATCAGCCAATTGGAACAGCCGGAAGGAGGGCTCGTGCGCCCGGAGCAAGGCTGGCGAGACCTGCCAATCACACCCGGGGTAACCAATCAGCGGGGACGCACGGGGTAAACATCCGTGCGTCGTCGGGCTCGGAGAGGGGCGGGACTCCACGGCCTGTCAGGGAGAGAGAGAGAGATATAGAGAGAGAGGAGGAGAGAGAGAACAAGCGAATGAGAGAAGAGGCTTGCAAGCAGCGCCGTACACTGTTATACTGGATTGTACTTCATCGGGAGTTTGCGGTTTGGCAGGTTTATATACATCAAAACAGAACAAAGAGAGAGGCTCTACAGTGCTATAAAAGAAGAGAGAGAAAAGAATAAAGCGAGGGAGAAATCTCTGCGACTGAATTACAAAAGAACTGAGGACACTCTGCTAATGTTTTTCACATCCAAAGGGGACATAAACTGGGACTTTGTACATTGTGGAGAATTTGCAAGGCTTTTTTGTTTTCACCAAAAGTTTGTATGGGACAACGTTGTTTTTTTTTCTTTTTTTTCTTTTTTTTGCTGTATATTTGAATTTTAATGCTCACAATTTCCAGTGCAAAACTTTCTAAACGGACTGCACATGGTTTCAAAGGGCTTTTGAAAACCTGGATTTTTATTCGCCGATATCCATGCACAACTAGATAAATACATGCGGATTTTATTCAGTTTTCTGCCACCTTCAGTTTTTGAAGCTTTTTTTGCGTTTTTACGCGCGTCCATGGTATTGCCAAAAACCTACTCATACTTTTAAAGTTTGAATAATTCATGAGATACAATTTGCCTGCTCGAAAGAAGTGACTGTAAAACAGGGAGGGGGGTTATCCACAAACATATTCATAAGGGTTGACGGAATGGCCACCGCGGCTTCCAATCCTTATCTGCCCAGCAATAGCATCTTATCGTCCGGCTCCATCGTGCACTCTGACTCCGGAGGTGGTGGCATGCAGCCGGGCAGTGCTGCGGTTACCTCGGGGTCTGGGGGCTACAGGGGAGACCCCTCAGTCAAGATGGTACAGAGTGACTTTATGCAAGGCGCGATGGCAGCGAGCAACGGGGGACACATGCTGAGCCATGCCCACCAGTGGGTGACATCGCTCCCGCACGCCGCAGCGGCCGCAGCAGCAGCCGCCGTGGCTGCAGCTGAAGCCGGATCCCCCTGGTCGTCGAGTCCCGTCGGGATGACGGGCAGCCCGCAGCAGCAGGACGTGAAAAACTCCGGCAGAGACGATCTGCACACGGGCACCGCGCTGCACCACAGGCCCCCTCACTTAGCTCCACACCAGACTCACGCCGGGGCTTGGGGGAGCACGACTGCGGCGCACATTAACTCCATATCCGGGGGACAGCAGCAGCAGCAGTCGCTGATCTACTCCCAGCCGGGGGGGTTCACTGTGAACGGCATGCTGAGCCCGGGGAGCCAGAGCCTGGTGCACCCGGGCTTGGTGAGGGGGGACACCCCGGATCTGGACCACGGCAGCCACCACCACCACCATCACCACCAGCATCCGCATCACCAGCACCACGGCGGCGTCAACAGCCACGACCCGCACTCGGACGACGACACGCCGACCTCGGACGACCTGGAGCAGTTCGCCAAGCAGTTCAAGCAGCGGAGGATCAAACTGGGCTTTACGCAGGCGGACGTCGGCTTGGCTTTGGGCACCCTGTACGGGAACGTTTTCTCTCAGACCACCATCTGCAGATTCGAGGCTCTGCAGCTCAGCTTCAAGAACATGTGCAAGCTGAAGCCTTTGTTAAACAAGTGGCTCGAGGAGGCCGACTCCTCCACCGGCAGCCCCACCAGCATCGACAAGATCGCGGCGCAGGGGAGGAAGCGAAAGAAGCGCACGTCCATCGAAGTGAGCGTCAAGGGGGCTTTGGAGAGCCACTTCCTAAAATGCCCCAAACCCTCGGCCCAGGAGATCACCAGCCTGGCGGACAACTTGCAGCTGGAGAAAGAGGTGGTTAGAGTGTGGTTTTGCAATAGGAGACAGAAGGAAAAACGGATGACGCCCCCAGGAGTGGCGCAGACGCCGGAGGATGTGTACTCTCAGGTCGGCAATGTGAGTGCAGAAACACCGCCCCCCTCCATGGACTGCAAAAGAATGTTCAGTGAAACATAGAACAGCACACAAGAATATTTTATATGAATTAAACTGATTAAAAAAACATACAGACTATCGCCAAGATAGCCAAATTTTTTGATACTGTGATTGTGAGGGAATATGAATGAGACTGCAAATGTGTTATCTATTTTTCACCAGAAAAAAAACCCTTTTTCCTCCCAACCCCCCTCAGAAAAAAACACCTTCTTCCAGGCCCTGAAATGTCTTAACCTAAAAGGTTCCTTCTGCTTTTTTCTTTCAGGGGCATTTTTTAGTAGATTACTTAAAAGATGCAAGTGAAGCGAGCGACCAGAGGGTGACAACTACAAGTTCATTCCACCAGGTAATTTTGGCGCATTAAAACACACCAAGAGGAAACCCAAGTATTGCTTTTATTCTTTTTTTTCTCTTCCCCCCACTCCAAAAAATATCCCCCCTCATTATCCTGTGTTTGATTGAAGAAACAAAGGAGCAGACATTTTTGTATATTTAGAACTGGGACTGAACCGCCTCCTCTCTCCATGCCTATAACAATAACACGAGGGGAAAAACTGCAACAATATGAACAAGAGTGACATCCACGAAGCTTCCATCATGATTTACAGCGTTTTTTTGTTTTCTGAGGTGGACTGCATGGTTTCATTCACACACACACGGAGGATTAGGAATTTTTTTGTTGTCATCTTGAGGCCCTCAGAAAGAAAAAGACAACCAGGACCAGGACTGATCTCAAAGATCTCCTTTTTTTGGGTTTTTTAAAATTATTATTTAAAGGACTTTGACACCGTGAGTGGATTTTTCCTCTTTTTTCCAACAAATAGAGCATAAGACATTTGAAAAAGACTTCAAACTGCACTTATTTGAGAAAAAAAAATCTGTTGCCAAGTGTGACTGAGTGGGTGCTGTGGATATACTATTATTGCTGCCCTTTCTAAGCAGTATTCTTTGGTAGGTTTTAATAAACAAAACTCTGTAAAGCCGGCAATATAGATCACTAGATCAGATACTGATCTGAGTTATTTACTTTATATTTTTCATCAGAATGACTTGTTTTAATATTTTATTCGGAATACATATGAATTATTCCAAACGGTAATTTATTTCCCCCTCCAGGAACTTGTGTAAGATGCTTTCCCCCTTTTTTCTTGTTTATCTTAATTTCTTTCTTATATTTTTTGTTGTTGCCCTTATTTGTTTAATTTTGTATTTTAAAGGAGCACAAATCATCATAAGCTGACATTGACCGTTGTTAGGTAATAAGGGTATATTTTGATGTGATAATTTGATTGTAATTTAATTTCAGTAGTGGTTCCGTACGAGCTGATTGAGACACAATAAATTTGTTAGAATGAAATGCAATCATGTTGTGTTCTGACATTTATATTCTTGTCGTATATTGGGCTTGTTGTGTTGAAGGGGGAATTACCTTGTGTGCTATTTCTGTGCATGCAGAAGCTAATGAAGAAAATGGTGGACTATTTTGTCCCAGATGCGAGCTAATAATAACCTGCATTAGAATAAAGCACAACAAAGACTCTTTGTAGAGGGAAAATGAAAATACTCTACCTTTAGCCTTATCTACAAAAAAAAAATGTTTGTATTTACTTAAAAAAAAACAACGATAATTAATATAGGATTCACGGTGTTAAGAGCTCATACGTTATTGCCTCAGCTTAAATAAACGTCCATAAATGTTGATATCATCATCCATAATTGTGTATCACCATAGAAATGAAAGCTCGCGGTCAGTTGCAGCAGGCCTGCACAATGGCTCATCTGTTTGTTTACATCTGCTGCCTCGTGAGGCCTTGGGCAAAAAGCACGAGCCCTAACCCGGAAAACCTAGAAAAGAGGCACCAATTTATATTTTGTGGAAAAAAAAATCGAGAATTTTTCGAGAAATTCAAACGGATAACGTCCATATTGATGCATGGAGCGTCCTAATGTCCATGACTGCATGTTATGTAATATTTACGTTGCAGCTTATAGTGCAGATCATGCATCCCATAATACTGATCAACACATAATTAATAGTCTGATTCATGCGCTCGTCAGTGCAACAAAGCAAAAAATAATAATAATTACACTCATTGGAAATGGCGAAATTTAATTGCTGTTTTTGGGGTGCATGCAGGATTATGAATGCAAATGCTTCATAACTTCATCCACATTTATAATGTCGAACCTCCTAAAGATGCAGGTGTGTTCTGCAGGTAGAAGCTCCGTAAACAGTGTGAGCTGCCGTGTGTTAGGATGCGGGGCACTGGGTCACACAGCTTATTGATTGTGTCTGTCCAGAGCTGCAGCCCCACAGGCTCAGCCACTTTACTGACGGTGCAACGCTCAAGTGCTGTGTGACATGCTGCGGATTAATATCTGGGTTGTTGTTTCACGACTTTTGACAGGCTTAGTGCGGGACAGGTGCAGGACAATAATATTCCTAAAGGGGCTGGTAATGCGCTTGTGCAGTGTTTGTATTATTTTATTCCCTATCATAACGCTACATGATATAGTCAATACTTTGGCAGTGTTATCATTTATTATTTTTATTTATTTTTTTACAACGGGACTATTTTTTCGTCACGGCTGCAAGAGACAAATGTGTTCCCAAACTTTTTTTCTTTTTTTTTTTTTCTTGCTCGCATATTCAGCAAAACTCACAAAACGTGTCCTCTCGCTGCAGGATTTGAATTTCGCGGATGATTTCCCATACTAGTTGCTTAGCAACTGAATTCAATGATATAGAGAAGTGGGCATCATTTTTCTTTGTCTCCATTAGTAAAAGTGGCAGCAGAGACACGTTATATGTGCACTCCTCAAAACTTTATATTTGCCTGCGTAATTTATGCA
Source organism: Heterobranchus longifilis (assembly GCA_028570985.1). Taxonomy (NCBI): domain Eukaryota; kingdom Metazoa; phylum Chordata; class Actinopteri; order Siluriformes; family Clariidae; genus Heterobranchus; species Heterobranchus longifilis. The sequence continues at coordinate 1,214,045 of JAOVVB010000011.1, read as the reverse complement.
CACGTGCTGATGGTGTTTGCAAGGACGTTTTTTTTTGTTTTTTTTAAAATGTTAGGCTACTTAAAACTGACAATCCTTAAGATTTCAGTCATGGTTGATTTAGAATTTCTATTTTAATGAAAACAAGTGCTCAGAGTTTAGCAGTCTGGAGTCTTGCTGTTGATACAAGAGTTTCAAGTTTTCAGAGTTGTGTGCATACTGTAGTTCCATTTGTATGTGTACAATGGAGATAAACTGTAATACAGCAGTTTTTTTCCGGGAAATGTCGCCACAGACACCCAGTTCATAATACTGCAAATATATATAAATATTGTAATACATCAGTGGGCTATAGGCTCAATCACCATTGTGTTACCTCACTCTGCCATAGATACATTTATTTAAATGGCAATCTTTGAGATTATTTCTTTAAAGGAAATTAATTATGAGGCTATTCAAAACAACATACGACTGTTTATTTAATTGTACACATAATATTTGGCGCATGCTGATGTAACAATAAGCGTTTTAAAAAATGAAAGCATGTATGCAGCGAGGCTCCACTTTGGCCTCGTGTTGCACCTCTGCTCATTATGCATGCACTTCCTGTTCTCTGTATAAAATCCAATGCAAAGTCACATGACGTGCTAAGATAAGCCTGCTCTACTATATAACAGAGGAACACTTGATGTTCCTCGGTGCTATCCTATGTTGACTGCAACAAATCCCATACAGCGGACCTGTGCGTATTTTACGCATGTGGATCTCGCAAAAAAAACACCTCTTTTAAAGCATCCAGCAGCTTACATTGTGCAGAAATATCCCAATCTACTGCGAGATTTTACCAAAGGCGACACAGAAAGAGTTTCAAATCTCATAATGGGTTTTGGTCCGCCTATTCTCCAACAGCTTTGCCTTTTTCATGGGTCTTCAAAACCATGTTGGCAGCAGCATGGGTGTGCGAGCTGGCCTGCGCGCGCGCGCGTGTTTGTATGTGTGTGTGTGTGTGTGTGTGCAGCGATACGTTAAGGCCCTAGGAGCACTTTGCTTTCCCTGCTATTGATTCAGGACGCCAGTGGCCCAAATTAAAGCTGCTCGTTGTCACACCACTCTGCTCTTTAAAACAAGACTTAATGTAATTAAAAAATACATAAATAAAATACTCTAATATTTTATATATCCGCCTAAACAAATAATAGTCTCATAATAAAATAATAAAATAAAAAAAATGCAGCCATTACACTTTACATTGTGGTATATGATTATAGCTTTAGGCCCATACTTAAGTCTATTTAAATATTCTATTTATTTTATTGCTTAATGTTTGTAAATATGTAATATGTTTAGTTATAAGGCTACACCTCAGAGTGGCATTTGCCCATAAACACACACTTAAGGTCACTTTATAATTATATATGCACACGTTTAATTATACTTATGGCGTTAAACCAACTTAAATAGTGTTTACACTCTTAATAAGGGATCATATGAAGTGTAATATATGTATATATGATACACTCAGATTTAGGTGCAGTTACACTTGTATGTAGTTAGACCGTGTGTCACTTAAAAACGACTGATAAATGTATAAGTCGGTGTCAACCTGGTGGAAATGTGCATGTACACAATGGTCCCCCCTCATACTGTATTTACTCCACGTGTCGCGCGCATGAATATGGATTATTCTGAGCTGTTCTCCACAGGGAGCCTTCCTCTTTCCACGTCCACATGGATTTATCTCTGCTGCAGAAAAGACGCTCAGAAAAAAAAAGAAATATCCTTCTGTCTGCTTGTGACTGCTGACTTTTGATCATTATTATTACTGTTATTTTGCAGTAAGTATATGGCGGCTTTATTTCTTTTGATTCATGTTTTATTTGTGTTGTTGTCATCGTGGTGGCTCCTTATGAGCAATGTGTGTGCGATGCAAAAAGTCACCTTTATTATTATTATTTTCTTTAGATCATAAACTGCAGCAACAACCAGTTAAGAAATTAGCGTGTTTATTGGTTTAATTTAGGGGTTTATTTAATTACATTTAAATTTAATTAATAATAATTTTTGCAGTTGTTATTTTTATCAACAAATTCAGTTGGGACATGTTGCAGTTAATTTAAATATACATACGTCGGCCATTAATGGTGTTTATTGTGTAACAACACCAGTAAAGTATAATAATAATAATAAGTATATTATAATAATAACTATTATTATACAAGTTTATATATAAACATAGAAGACAGAATTACATTATATTTACGGGACATGCAATATAAAAACACAATAAAATTAGGCACATCAGCTAAACAATAAAAAAAATCACAATATGCCTACATGTAAATATATATATTTTTGTGGCAGCAGTAGAAGAAGAAGAAGAAGAGGAGGACGTTTTAAAATATGACGTGACTCTCGGGGTTTCCTCTCTATAAATTGTGAAGGTCATGGTTTTGTGAGCAGGCAGGATGGAGGTAGAGGAGGGGTGAGGTAATGTGCTTCTGCATCTCATCTGCCTGTCTGCATTTCAACAGCACAGAAAGCCTCTGCTGTGTCTCTCCCTCTCTATCCACGTGCGGATTTAACGCCTTTAATTCAACAACATGGCTGATTTTGTTGGACTCAATTTACACATTTATAACTGGCAGTCTTCTTTTGTAAATGTCGATCATTTTCTATATAGACATTTAAAGTAAAGTGAGAATAAAGCATTTTTTTTTTAAATACAGTTGTATCCTTTAAACTGCGCCAGTCGCAGAAATTCCTTATAATATTCATATAGGTGTTTATGATTTTTGTTGTTCTCATAATGTTCTGCTCTTGATTTAATCGATTTGTTTGTAGTTACGTTTCGCCGTTATAATCCCAATAACATTCCTATCATTTTCACAATATTCTTAATTTTTATTCTCATAGTTTTCCTATTATATTACAATAAGTGCGTTTTAGTAACCGTAATGTTATCTAAACTACAAACTCTATAGGCTAAACTTTTAATACCCCTATTATATTCATTCTGGATCTTTCTGACTTTATATTGGTTATAGGCTATACTTTAATTTCTACTTTCTTGGTAATACTACTGTACTTTATTAAGTGCATTTTTTTTCTTTTTCCCCACGCACACACATATTAAAAGTTGTGTTCTCTCAGGGAAGTTTTTTTTTTGGGGGTCCGGAGAAATAATCCCGGCTGTCTCTGCTGCAGGTCAGCGTGCTGCACGGAATAATAAAAACAGAATCAAATAAATCAGGTACATCATTATTTGTGTGTGTGTGGTTCAGCTCGGTCACTAATTCGTCTCGGTCGTGTTGAAATTCATCTTTGAGAGATTTGGTGGAAAAGTTGCAGCAGGAATAAACAGGCCCACACACACACACATACACATACACACACACACGCACGCACACACCCCCCCCCACACACACACACACACACACACACACACACTGATAACAGACCTCTATAGTTCTATGCATGATTATTGTGATAATTTGCTTTATTTGCTGCTTAAAGAAAACCTTAAATGATCAGGAAATAGTTCCGTGTGTTTGTTTGTTGCAGTCAGTGACAGAAAAGAAGCTTTAAATAGAAGAATCACTTGGTGGAAAAAAAGCATTTAAATCAATTTACGCATGTAGTTTTTAATCATTTTTCAAAATGATTAAAACAATAATCCCTTAATGATTTTATAAATATTATTTGCACAATAAATGCTGCTATAATCCAGACATATTATATATGTTGTTGGTGAAACGCACAGGAGTGGATGTCTCCTCTGCAGCTTGTCTGACCTTGCAGCGCCACCCAGTGGCTGTGAGACTCCACTGCTCTTCATTATCTCCACCACCATCAAGTTCATAACAAACATCACGTTTGGATTGTGAGGATTTAGATTCTGCAGGAGTTTGTACTCTTTGTCGTTTTAAGGACATGTGTGTGTAGAAATGTACACAAACATTCAGTCCTGCATGAGTAGCTGAGATGGAAATGTTTTATCACAAGTTAATTCAAAGTAGGTTTACGATTATTTAAAAGTACATTGTGTTCTATTGTGTGAAACAATGCAGACAATATTAGAGTTGAATAGTGTCTTATGTGTTTTTATTATTTATTATGTGTTCAGTTTCATACATTTTGGCACTGTTTTCACCTTTTGACAATTTCAGATTAGGCTGCAACTAATGATATTTGTATTATTGATTTATCTGATGATCTTTTGTTTTGGTCTATAAACATTTCAGAAAATAGCAAAACAAAAATGTCCATCCCAAGTCCAAGGTGATGTCTTAAAATGTCTCGTTTTGTCCAAAATCCAAATATATTCAGTTAAATACGATACAAAACAGAGAAAAGCATGCCTTTTTTGCATGAAAAATCACTTTAACAATTAATCGATTCTGAAAATAGTTGGTGATTATTTTTCTGTCGATCAACTAATTGATCAGTCGACTAATTGTTGCAGCTCTATCCTCGAGACACAAGCCATGCAAGCACAGCCAGGAAATACTGATTATAGACATTTTTGGCACATGCAGAGCAGCAAATACAATACAACAAATGATGGAGATCTTGATAAAATAAAATAAAAATGTCAAAAGATGCAGTGACAAGTTGGTAAAATGGTAATGTGACACGACGGACACATGAGCCTAAATCATGAAGCACAGAGTTGAAAGACAAAACTATAAAAGATCATAGCACATTGTTATAAAGTGCAAGTATAAGAAAGATGCATTCTTATTTCTGCGCCTTTTCATCATCAATTCATGAATTTTACTGCAGGAAGAAAACTAATACAATACTTAAATGTTTGTCTATCTGTCTATCTATCTATCGATCTATCTATCTATACTATCTGTCTGTCTGTCTGTCTGTCTGTCTGTCTGTCTGTCTGTCTGTCTGTCTGTCTATCTATCTGTCTGTCTATCTATATGTCTATCTGCAGTGAAGTTGGAAAGAAGAGCAGGTGTTTTGTGGCTCAGACAGGAGGACATGATGTAAATGATGCTGTAAGTGAGGTAAAGTTTTCTTGTATATGTTTACAACATAACATTTGTTATTCTACACATACTCATTGTAGCTATCCTGTGAAAACTGTACATCTCAAAATGTACTTCTTAAGTCAAATAAAGTTGACATTTTGGAGTTACGTGGTTTCCGAGGACGGCGACAGTCACAATTGTCATGTTTCCACCTTAATTGGTTTCCTGCAGAACTCTGTTGTGCATGTTTTCTGCAGCTTTCTGTCTGAGCGTGTTTTATTCACTATCTTGTTTCAATCCGCCGGGCTGAACACGTGCTGATGATCCCCCATAAAAGACGGCCGGCCCTGCTTTATTGGTTGCCATGGTAACCAGGAAGCTAGTTAGTGATCTTTCACATCTTCTCCTGTTGTTTATTCGTGTGACACGAGAGACGGCTTTTCAGTCAGAGCACATGTGTGTTTATGGAAAGCATCGTACAAAGGATGTATTTGAGGAGTAAAGGCTACTTTGTTGATGCTGATGGTATCCATAGTCACATTGTGGAGTCTTACATGATGCGTTTCAGTTGTAGAATTAAGAAATTATATCATTTAGTTAGAAGTATGAGCAACAAATATATCAAAATTAACCATCACATTCTTAAAGGGGACATGTGGTACTTATTTTTAGGTTCATTCGTGTATTTTGGGTTTCTACTAGAACATGTTTACATACTTTAATGTTAAAAAAACACATTATTTTCCACATACTGTCTGTCTGAATACACCTGTCTTCACCCTCTGCCTGTCTCTTTAAGACCCCCTCCTGAAAAAGCCCAGTCTGCTCTGATTGGTCAGTGTTTCCTGGTCTTCTGCATCTGCACTTTCGGTGTCTGCGCACCATCATTGTAGCTGGAGAATGAGTGTAACGTTACTGTAGCGGCTCTTTCTACCTATATATAGTGTAGTTGTGACATCACAACCTTAAGGAAGTCCTGGCGGCTTGTTTAAAGGCACAGTTTCTGAATACGGTCTGTGAGCATTTTTCTGTGGATTGAACGTTTTGATCCTTTCACAGTATTTATAGAGCACCTAGACCTGCTTTATCATTTAAAAAAAAAGGCATGTAAATCTCACTTTTTGACAATATGGGGCCTTTAAGTTGTTATGCATTCGTCTGAGTAGTTGGTTTGTACGTCTACTCCTTCTTTCAAGCTGGAATGTTTGGATACATTTCATAATCAGAATTTTCTGTAAAGCAGCCAATTTCAGCGAAAGAAAAATGCGTTAAATGAAAATACTCCAAGTAATATTCCCTTTCTCAGGGCCTAGTGGCATGTGTCCATAAAGTTATCTTTGAATGAATTGCCTCGTGATATTAAGTGCAGCCTGCGATATAAAACGTCTCGGTCCCTACTACCCATAATCCCTTTCCACCGAGATTTGAACCCAGCCCCACCCGTCCCCGCATCCAGCCGGGGCCCCGCATCTCGCAGCGAGAGCTCGGCTGCTTCCAAAGCCTCGTGTCAAAAAGCTGGTCAGCATTTCAAAGGACTCCGAACATTCGTGGAGAGACTGACGCCCACAGCCGCCGACGGGCCGGTGCCAACAATCGCTGTTTGTGTTGGCTCCGAGAAGGATCGTTACAGAGAGAGGGATTCACAAGTTGCCAAGTAATGACTTGGTAACCTCGTAAAAGTAGAAAAGAAGAAGAAGAAGAAGAAGAGATTCTCCAAAGACGTGCCAGGACTTTCTGCTTATGAGCACAAACATCACATGGAGGACAACGTCTTTCTGAGGCAGATAGAGTTTAGACTTTCAGGGACAGTTTTGGCTTTTGACACTTTGCTGTTGAGTATGATTTAAGGACACATTTTGACATCACCTAACAATCTGTTTTGGCTTTCAGGGGGAGTTCCTACGTCACGTTAAAGGTCCCGTTAATAGAACAACCAGTTTGTTTTAAGAAATGCACACAGCCCATATTCAGAAACTGTGCCTTTAAACGAGACCTTCAGACAGAGGGTGAATACAGGTATATTCAGACAGTATGAGAAAAATTCTGAACATTAAAGGCATAAACATGTTCTAGTAGAAACCCAAAACAGTGTGAACCTGAAAGCGAGTATAATATGGGACCTTTAAAGCATATATGTGTGTTTACAAGTGTACGAATGTACATTAAAGTAATGTACATTAAAGTGTCTGTCTGTGCCTCTGTGGATTTTCTGTGTGTGTGTGTGTGTGTGTGTGTGTGTGTGTGTGTGTGTGTGTGTGTGTGTGTGCGTGTGCGCGCGTGCCCTGTCCTATCCCACTGAGCGTCCCGAGTGGTGACGGATCTCAGCAGCAGACGGATCGATGGTCGGGGACAGAGGCAGGGGTCGCTCGGTCCTCAGGGGTCCGCCGGTGACATCTCCTGCTGCAGCTTGCCGTCCGGCCAGCAGCTCGGGGTCAGCTATCCCAGCAGGCCGTTCGCTCTGGCAGCAGTTACCAAGGTGACAGCATGTCAGCACAGCCCCCGTAGCGCCGCCGAGGGCGGGGGGGGTGAGGCGGAGAGGGAGAGCGAGCAGGGAGCCC
>JAOVVB010000011.1:1176051-1206426 GCA_028570985.1 Heterobranchus longifilis | reverse complement strand
ATTTTCACTAAAATATATGAAAATTTATGCAAATGAAAATCAGCACTAACTGTTCGTCTCTTGTTATACTTGGGGATTTTCCCCCACTCTTGCTTCCACCAAGAACAAATGACGTCCTCAGCGGGGAACGTGGGGACCTTGTCCCATAAACAAACAAATAACAAACACCATGCATTTGAGATTACGTTTAAACTTCAAAACTTGGTCGATTGCGTGCACGCTTCCACTCTCCTTCTCTTCTCTTTTTTTTCTCGCGTTTCTTCACAGCCACGCGAGACGCCCTTTTTTGAAAGCGCGCGCTAAAAACGCAACGCACATATTTTAGCCCCAAAAGCCTGCTGTGTATTAATGACTAGACGGCCCCATGGCATCGGCCCTGCTCTGGCGTTCAGTGTAAACAAATCCTCGAGGTTCTCTCGTTTTATTTTAGTCTGATTCAAATTAAACCTACTGGGACGCACATGGAATGTGCTGCTCGCTCTCTCTCTCTCTCTCTCTCTCTCTCTTTTCTCTTGTGCATTTCAGGAAATCTGTACGATCTGTTTAATACACTCTCTCTGAATTAAACCTGATGTATCCTTGCCATCAAAATAGCCTTTAGTGCACAATTACAATTAGTTTGTGAATTGTTATCTACCCTTACTCGGGAATGTTTCTTTTTTTCTACAGCACATTAACGAGAGAAAATCATCTAGCGCTCATCAGCTTTGTTTGGCCTCCTTTTGCCAAGCAGGCGTGCCAGCTCCAATTCATTATCTGACGTTCATTTATGCCCCTGCTTGCATCCTGTAGGGGACCGGTGTTGAAACAGGCAGTTTGAGAATGAATTGATGGCATGTGCTGCGTGCATGTCGTTCCTCGGTACCGTTACTCGAATTACGAGACATATCTTTTTGTGAATCCTCAAAGGACTGCTTAGTTTTGCCCTCGGTTTGGTTGCCACTTTCGCTCGTGCCTTGCTCCAGCGGGGATGCCCGCGCGCTGCGTTTCCGCTTGGAAGCCTTTCACGTCGTCTCGAGTTAACTCTTAAGAAGCCACATGCAAGTGCCCTCTGAGTGCTTTCGTAAGGGAAAGTTGACGTTTCTGGCGTTTTGCATACGGTTACAAGATTAGCAAGTGACAAAAATAAAGGTATCACACTGTATCTTCCTTTGTACGTTTTTTGACTTTTTTTTCACATGCCTAATATTGGGTTAAATATACATAAGAAGGTATAAACCACTACTGGCAATACATTTTGATACCTTTGTTTAATATTTTGTATAATTTTCATGTTTACCTACTTCTTAAATTAACAGGAGACATAAGTTGACTTAATTTCTGTTTAATAAATTGCCATGTTGCTATGTTTCTAAATGTCCTCTCCACGTTAATAGTTCATCCATGAACATGTGCTCATAACTCTTATTAGAATTGCAATTATGACTGCTATATGCTATATGAAATAGGCTACCAACATTCGCCTGTACCACAAGCTCATATTGATCCCTTGGGGATCAATAATAGACATCTATCTGTCTTATATTCTATGCTCCAAAGTTACAGCCAAAAGCGGGCCTATCTATTTTAATGCGTATTGTTATTTTTCTTATTTTATAGCACGCACTTTATGCATCTTGATTTATTTACTTGAATTCAAAAACAGCCAATTGCAATCACCGGAAGGGGGGTTTACGCCTGAAGCGGGCTTTTCCAGACTTGTCAATCACGTAGCGGTTGTCCAATTGGAAAGGAGCATGCGCTCGACTTCCTCGTATTTTGGAGGGGGGGAGAAAGACGCGGAGGACGCGCGCGGCGCAGGGTAAACAGTCGCGTGTCCTCAAGCGCTGAGGGAGGGACAGAGCGGAGCTAACTGCCAGAGAGAGAGAGAGAGAGAGCGAGAGAGAGAGAGAGAGAGAGAGCAAGCGAATGAGGAAGAAGCCTTGCGACGTCGCCTCACACTGTAATAGTGGATTGTACTTCAGCTGGAGCGGCTTGGCAGGTTTAAACACATCAAAACAGAACAAAGAGACGAGAGACGCTACAGCACTATAAAAGAATCTGCAAAGAAAAGAGAAAAGGGGGACCGGAGAAAGAGAAATCTCAACCGCCAGATGACAAAAGAAGCGAAGAAAAACCACGGGTAATATTTTTCCATTTGGTGACGGTGCATTCGTTTGGACGGTTTTGAGGACAAAATATCACCGTGTTCCACCAGCAGAAGTTTACTCACGGGGCAAAGTTTTTTCGTTTTTTATTCTTTTTTATTTTTTGTATTTGTTTTTTTCTCTATATCTATTTTTTAAAGAAATTACAAAAACAGCATAAGCGACAACATAAAGGAGACTACGACTTCTTTTGGACACTGGCTTAGAAAATAGGAATTATCATTTCTATTCATCTATAATGTCTGAATTGTACGAATTTTCTAATTGCACAGTATAGCTTAAGGATTTTTACATCCTATACTTGTGCACTGTATTTTTTTTTTCCTTGGCATTTGTTGCTTCGCACTTCGATGGTGTTCTCCCCAAAACCCAACTCAGACTTTTAAAGTTTGAATAATTCATGAGATACAGTTTGCTTGCATCGAGAAAAGCGCGCGAGAGAAAGTTTCTGCAAAAAAGGGAGGGGGGCTTAATCAACTGCTGTTCATAAGATTGGCGGAATGGCCACGGCGGCTTCCAATCCTTATCTGCCCAGCAGTAGTATATTATCGTCGGGTTCGATAGTGCACTCAGACTCAGGAGGCGCGGGTATGCAGCCGGGCGGCGGCGTGGCGACCTCGGTGTCCTCCGGCGGCTTCCGAGGCGAGTCAGCGGTGAAAATGGTGCAGAGTGACTTCATGCAGGGGGCCATGGCTGCGGCGAGCAACGGCGGCCACATGCTGAGCCATGCACACCAATGGGTGACGTCCCTGCCTCACGCAGCCGCCGCCGCAGCCGCAGCCGCGGTAGCAGCCGCCGAGGCCGCCTCGCCTTGGTCCACGAGTCCGGTGGGCATGGCGGCCAGTCCGCAGCAACAACAGTCTCAGCAACAACAGCAGCAGGATGTGAAAAGCAGCACGGCGCGTGAGGATTTGCACACTTCCAGCACGCTGCATCACCGGCATTTGGGTCCGCACCAGGCGCACGCGACTCCCTGGGGCGGCGCCGCAGCTGCTGCACACATCTCCGCCATTACCGCGAGCCAGCAGCAACAACAACAGCAGCAACAGCAGCAGTCGCTCATCTACTCGCAACCCGGTGGTTTCACGGTGAACGGCATGCTGAGTGGCGGCCAAAGTCTCGTGCACCCTGGACTGGTGCGAGGCGGTACACCAGAACTGGAGCACGGCGCGCACCCGCACTCTCACCCTCACCATCATCACCATCAGCATCACCATCACCATCACCACCAGCAGCATCAGCATCAGCACCACCAACAACAAAGTCACCACGGTCCCAACAGCCACGAGGCACACTCAGATGAGGACACGCCGACATCGGACGACCTGGAGCACTTCGCCAAACAGTTCAAGCAGCGGCGCATCAAGCTTGGCTTCACTCAGGCCGACGTGGGCCTCGCGCTCGGTACGCTCTACGGCAACGTGTTCTCCCAAACCACGATCTGCCGCTTCGAGGCGCTGCAGCTCAGTTTCAAGAACATGTGCAAGCTCAAGCCGCTGCTAAACAAGTGGCTGGAGGAGGCCGACTCGAGCACGGGTAGTCCGACCAGTATCGACAAGATCGCGGCGCAGGGCCGAAAACGCAAGAAGCGCACAAGCATCGAGGTGAGCGTCAAGGGCGCGCTCGAGAGCCACTTCCTTAAGTGCCCTAAGCCGTCAGCCCAGGAGATCAGCACCCTGGCCGACACGCTGCAGCTAGAGAAGGAGGTGGTGCGCGTCTGGTTTTGCAACCGCAGGCAGAAGGAGAAGCGCATGACGCCGCCCGGAGTGCCCCCGACGCCGGACGATGTGTATTCGCAGGTCGGCAACGTGAGTGCAGACACACCGCCCCCCTCCATGGACTGCAAACGAATGTTCAGTGAGACGTAGAGCAAGCATAAACAAGACTTAAGAAAAAAAAGCATATTTTATATATACACCTAATCTGACAGACTATCATGAAGATAGAAAACACATTTTGATACTGTGATTGTGAGGTAAATAGAAATGAGACTGCAGATTTGTTATATATTTTTCATCAGAGAGAGAAAACCAATTCCCCCCTCTTGTTTCCCCAATATCGCCCCGCTTTAACGTTCTTCCAGGCCCGTAAATGTCTTTAACCTAAAAGGTTGTCTGCTTTTTTTTCTTTCAGGGACATTTTTTAGTAGATTACTTAAAAGATGCAAGTTTAAACGGGCCGAGCGAGGCGAGCGACCAGAAGGTGACAACAACCACCCGTTCTTTCCATCAGGTAATTCTGGCGCATTGACATCAAGTTGGAAAATTTCGAAATCATATGAAAATGAAATGACACCCCTCCCTCCCTACCCACTATCCCTAAACACTCTTGTTTATGAGATGGAACCGAAAGCAGGTGATTGCATGTATTGAGATGGGACGTTAAACCCTCAAAAAATGGGGATGAAATTCGACAGCGAAGACGAGAACAGCATCCACGACGCTTCCGACTTATTTTCGCAGAGAAGACTGCACGGTATAATATATTTTCTTTTTGTCTTTCCTTCTTAACAAAAGACACGGAATGGGATTTTCCCCCTTGCCTTCCAGTCCTTATAAACACAACAGACAAAAAAACTTAAAGACTGCTCACATTTTCAGATCTCTAAGATCATATTTTGTGAACGTTTTTATGTAAAGGACTTAACGTCACACGGATTTTTTTTTTTTTTTTTGAACAAAAATTAAAAACAAAAGCAAAGAGAGACGTTCGAAAAGACTTTACGGTTCCTCGGCTGCACTTATCTGAAATCCTCTGCGGGAGCTGTGGATGTTCTCCATGCTGCCATTTCCAAGCAGTATTCTTTGGTAGGTTTTAATAAACGAGACTATGTAAAGCCGGCAATATATAGATTCCTTAGATCAGATGTTGATCGGAATTATTTACTTTATATTTTTCATTCAAATGTTTTGTTTTAATATTTTATTCGGGATACATTATGAACTATTCCAAACAGTAATTTATTTCTCCCCGTTTCAGAACTGTGTAAAAATGTTCTCTTCCCTTTTTTGTTTATTTGTTTAGTTATTTTTTTTGTATTGTTTTTCTGTTTGTTTGTTTGTTTGTTTTTTGAACGAGCACAAATCAAGAAAAGCAGACTTTGGCAGTAGACAACAAAGGGTATTTTGATGTGATGATTTGATTGTAATTTAATTTTAGTAGTGATTCCGTAAGAGATGATTGAGAACAATAAATTTGTTAGAATGAACAAAACATATGATTGTGTGTTTTGCCTAAGATCGCAGATCTTTAAACAAAAACGAGAATTCAAGTGGAAACTATTTTTCGAGTCTCTGAGACATCGAAGACATAAACATATCAGTTAATCTAAGTATGTGGCAGTTAGAATGATTTTTATAAATAATGCAAATATATTCTTCAATTCGCTAATTCACCCGGACGTCTTAGGTACAAGACGACATTTTAAGCTTCATTTTTTAGCGCTATGTTCTTGTTTAAATTCTCATCAGTATTTCTCGTTATAATGCAGCGGAATTTCTTGGGTTTTTTTCTTTCCATGCTCTTTTCTTTGCGCCACGTTGTGTAGCAACAGTAATGGCTATTCACTGGGCCTCGATCCCACGGGGCAGAAGTTGAAGGCTTGTCCAAGGTGGAGTGTTTATAGCTGCTTAGCTTTTAGTTGCTCTCTTTTGTTGTGCATCCGAGTTATAATTTCTGGTTCCTTATGACAGCTGTCAAAACCAAGATGCATGCATGCATGAGATCGCTTACATGCAAAAACACACGTTTACAGTTTTATAAACACTAGCAAACATGAGCAAAATCATGTAGCAATCGTGCACTGTCCACCAATAGACAACGAACATGATGCTGATTTAAGCGCAAAACACGTGTTACTTTCTACAAAATCGTAGGATTTTTCATTCTCTATTTGATCTAGTCCTCATTCTTCGTCGCGTGAATGTACTAACAAAATACATATGCACAGTTCTAAAATCTGGAACCGTTGAGAAATCACTCTCTCTCTCCATCTCTCTCTCTGATTTCATATGTGTGCACATGCATCCTTGCCCACCACCAAAATATTTACATTCTCTAATCGAAAGCTCACATGCCGTAAAAGCACACGTCTCTGAGTTTTTACAATTTTCCTGTCAGGTCGTTGTTTGGGACATTTATGGATAATGTAACACGCATAATTAGTTTTTGATGCCAAGTTTACAACTGTATCAAAAATACAATAAAATGGCTAAATCTAGCATGACATAACAAGCTTTTATGATTGGTGCAGATTTACAACTCGTTTTGGTGTATGATTTTGAGGCCTGTGTGTAGGGTTTTAAGTTTGGGTTTTACACCAAGCATGTTGTTGACTCTACAGTAGCGAAAATGTGCTAGGCAAAATAGGCTTAGTTTGCGGGAGACAAGCCCAACACTGTAAGTTGAATGCTGTTTTATTATTATTATTATTATTATTATTATTATTATTATTATTATTATTATTATTGATGTTGTTATACTTTGGCACTGCTCCATTTTTTAATAACACGTTCATTTCAGGACAGACCTTTTCTAAAACAAAAAAAGTGGAGAGAGAGAAAAGGGCGAAAGTGCTTATCATTCAACTTTTCTTTCTCGAGCTGACTATTCAGCAAAACGCACAATCCCCAACTCTCAAAAAAATTTAAATTTCGCGGATGAATTCACATACACTAGTTGCTAAGCAACTGAATTCAATCAATGTTATAGAAGTAGCCTATGCATCTCCACTCTTTGTGCCCAGTAATAGGGATCTGACATTCAAACTGGTTTAGTATACGAATGAGAAAAGAGGACATTTTATATTAAAATCCTACCCAAAAAAGGCACTTTTGTTGTTTGCACTTGTCACGAACGTGACTGTGTCAGCTTGAGTCGCTTGTATATAAAACTGTGTACTGAACTGAATTAGAAGATTATGGTGCGATGTGGCCCAGGGTCATTTTGTTTGCTTTCATCCTTTCCTTCAACCTTAAAATCTGCGTCTTAAATGATTATAAAAAATAATATTAATAATTAAAATAATAATAATAATAAAAAAATATATACTATGATTATTATAATTGGATATGTAAACATTTCCTATTGCTTATAAGTTCTATTTGTGGAGTCCAGGGTGCTAAAACTATTGCTCACAGTTATAGGATTTAAGTGACACGTTTGCAAAATTATTAAAATAATTTCAAATTATTCAAATTACAAAACGATCTCTGATACGAGTGGGTATCTCATTAAAACTTACGGGTATACCAGTGCTGGGAACAAGAGTTCTTTAAAAGGTTTTTTGTTAAGTTGTTTTTGTAAAGCGTTCTCGTGGCTTCTTAAAAAGATTTTACCACTTATTGACAGGGAAACACCCTGGAAGACGTTGTAGTGTTTTACAGAAAAAATTTTTAAGGGGTTCCCTAGAAGAACCACCTGATAACTCTTCAGGGGTTCTAATGTGTTTGTTTATTTGTTTGTTTGTTTGTTTGTTTGTTTTCAACCAAAGAGTGTAGTGGCACCTTTAGTATTCAATCGAAGTAAAATAAAATAAATCAAAGAATATATTTTAGTGAACATAGACAGTCCTTGAATTAAAGTTCGACTCCAGTAAACATCTATGGATGATTGATATTTTATTTTACTTCACTTAAAAGCCTTGTGCTTTTAATATAATATGTTATTTCAAAGCTTTTCAGAACTACAGCATAGTAACCCAGTGTGCAAGGATGTGTAGTAAATCTAATAAAATCCTATAATCTATCTACAATTTACACTAATATATTTATTCACAGTAGAAATGTTTGTATTAATCGTGTAGCCTAATCTTTAATAGTTTCCCAATGGTGTCTGCAGTCAATGACGTCTAAAAATAGGCAGGACCCCAATAAAACTACAAACAACAACAAAAACAAGACACCATATGACTACAGACAGAGTAAGCACAACCCGATGGTACGACAGCTTATATCAAGAGATACTTTACAATACCGGAAATGTTGAAATTGGCTTTTTATTCTACACAATGGAGTGTTAAAATATCAGAAACTATGTATGTTTTATTATTTTTTTACTTTGAAGTTATGTAGGCCTACAACTGAAAACCTCATCAGTGCATTTAAAGCGTCTGGTACTTTGGGGAAGCGAAACTTTCGGCAGTCTAACCACCAGTGTGGTTTTATTAGCTTTTTTTCTTCACATCAGGGAGAAATGACGACGTTGTGTAAAAATGTGAAAAATAAAGGCAACAGCAGTAAAATAATCCAGCAGCATAACTGGCTATTATTATTATTATTATTATTATTATTATTATTATTATTATTATTTTACTACTACTACTACTACTACTAATACTAATAATAATAATAATAATAATAATAATCTTGTTCTTTCACAAGTTGCACTAGGAACCCTGATTAATATTTTACATCTAAAAAAAATGTTATAGCACACCAGTAAAGACACATTTGCACAAACTGAAGAAATTACTAGACAATATTAAAACAAGTTATGCCATGTTTAAAAGCCTGCGCGCGACCACAGATCTGCATTCTTTATTATGCTTTTAGACATTTTCGTTTCTCAGTGCAGCCACACATTATGGGCCTCATAAGACTCCTGTGTAGTTACTTATAATCAGGCCTGCGAGCTCTCCTCGGGATTCTAGCCTGTTTAGATTGAGTACTCTGGATCCTCAGCCGTCACTCAGCACTCTCACGGTGTCTAATGAGCTGTCGCGCGCGCCTTGACTCCATTCAAAAACGAAAGATGCATATAGACCCGGTGTAACGATATAGCTATATTCTTTATCGTCGTTAACACCGCCTAATACAGAAAGAAAAAAAATAATTCCTCCTGCCACGGGACAGGCATGGAGAGAGGGTGAAATTGCACGCTTCGGATCATATACCCCCTTCGGAGGGGGCATCTACTCCCGGGGCCTGGCTGCCGCTTGCCCTCCGCCGCTCTCGCGCTCATCAAATATTAAAATATGCAGCGGGGTGACGCGACGCGCCGGCTTTCCTTTCTATAGAATAGGACAGGTGAGAGAAACGGGCCAATGAACTGGAGCTGGGGATCATTTCACTCGGAAAAAAACACTTTGGAATATTATGGCTACTAAGAGAAAAACACAAATATTTGTAAAAGGCTTTTAGAGCAACGCGCCCTATTATATATTAAGAATTCATGGACATACTACTACTACTACTACTACTACTACTACTACTACTACTAATAATAATAATAATAATAATAATAATAATAATAATAAAACTGTTTTTCGTTCTGGAATAAAGTCTACAAGACCAATGTGGCCAGTGTAGCTGAGATGAATTAAAGACCTGAACTTCACGCGTTTCTCACCAAAACATGCGAAACGTGCGAATAAGCGAAAAAGCAGACACTGTAAGCTTTTTGATCAGGACTTTTTGCTGTTGCGCTTGTTTTTACTGGTGACCCAACCAAACACAGTGGGTTGTGCGTTTAAGTTTTTTTTGTATGTTTGTTTATTTATTAGTTTTTTCTTTGAAAGATTGTTACAGACGAAGGACAGTGTGTTTGCAAGTTGTCCGGAAAATTATTCTATATATTATTGTACTGATACTAATAGTCACTTTTGCTGACTAGGAATGACTGGTAGACATAATTAATGCTATTATTATTAGTAGTTGTAGTAGTAGTAGTATAACCAGAATTTTATAATAATAATAATAATAATAATAATAATAATATAAAATTTTATATTAAATATAAAAAAAAATTCTCATGCATAGCTTTAAACATTTTCTTTAAACTATTACGTTTTTTAAAATCTTATTCTTATCACGTTGATCAGCTATGCGTTTGCAATTATGTTTTTAACGTTATTTAAAAATATCAGAATCACAACGACCGAAACATTTCGAATTTTCCATGAAAATAAATGTATTCAATAGAACAAAAGCCTACCGTGTAGATTTCTCCTATTAACTTTCACATTAACACTGGTAAACGAGGAAAAGTTTAAAGACCAGCTTACATGTAGTAGTTTATACAAAAAATATATGAAACAGTAAAAACAAATGCTTATCATTTTTTTATTTATTTAAAAATAATTAATTAATTTAAAAAAAATCCTGTTATATATTAAGTCATAAAACTGTAAACGGACACGGATGATTAAGACCATATCTACGTATACGTAGATATGTAAATAGCCTACAGATTGTTTTTTCTTGTAAGTCTTTAAAGCATTCTGCTCCATATATGAATGCTATACTGTATATGTATATGAGTTTTATGATCTGCCACGCCACCCTGTTTGTGCGTTTTTTACAGGCCAACAGCGCCACCTGCTGTACATGAAAATATAAACTTCTAAAGTCAACAGGACAATGCACGTGCACTCACTTTTCTTAGTCAAGTCTTGATCGGTGCATGTTGTTTCATGAACTGGTGGACAAAAGTATTGAGGTAAATGTGTAATAATGAAAAAAACAAGATAATGCGAACACTTTGTTGTTTTATGCAATTAAATTTATATACAACAATATCAATATTTAGCATGAAGCCCTTTTTCTTCAAAACTTGCAGCATCAGGCTGGGCAAAGAGTCTAAACCATGTCTGCAGTACTCTGATTTCACTTCTTCAATCCATGCTTGCTTGATTGCCTCCTGAACATTATGTACAAAAGACACTTTCGTAACTGATGCTGCCTTCTTCATCACTGTCCAACAATTTTCTTCTTGGGTTTAGGTCTGGAGGTGACCCAGGGCATGGCTCCAGAAGCCGAAAAGAATTGTCACATAGCCAGTTAATTATTATTTTCTCAGATAATAAGTACAACTCTTCAACCAGATAGACAAGAACTAATTAGTGACATCACCTGTTTTTGGACAGGGAGAAATACAATAGTTGTCTCAATACTTTTGACCACCAGTGTAGATGTTTTTTTTTTGTTTGTTTTTTTACAATGGTTCAAACAATTATTAGGTTAGTTGCATCATATTTAATATTGGTTGCAAGTAAGCTTCACCTAAAGTGCTGAAGTTGGATTTCAACATTGTCCAGTTATAATTAATAATATCATGCTTTAGTGTTGATGAGTTTAAGAATGTATTATGTTAGGTCCCACTCACAAGACTCTATTTTAAAATGCAAATAAATGTATAAATTGCCCTGAATAGAACCGTTTTTTTTAAAGACATTATAGGGACGACCGTGAAAGTGACACAAATGAAATTACTTAAAATAAGCTCAAACATCACAAACATGATCGTGATCATGAAGAAATATGAATTAAAATGTAGTTTTATTACATTCTGAAGATAATGAGAAACATATGGATACAACACAGACTGTATTATGGGCTACAATAATATACAATGTATTCACTATTACCACTGTTAATGTATATCAGTATATAGCTAATTATCTTACACACTGATTTACTGTATTTGCTCAGTGTTCCAGTTCTAATTTATCTGATAATAACTCATTTTTATTGATTTTTATATAGAATGTTTATCTTTACAAAATGCATACAGAAGACTATGAACTGATATTTTTTTTGTTTAAATAGACTTATAACTTATGCAGATGCTAAGAAAGTTATGAATAGGAAAAAGTATCAGCAGAAATGAAGTATCAGCTTTTTTTCAACGTTCTTATGCAGCATTGTAACTTAAACGGGAATACGTCATGGGCCAATTCATATCAGTGCACATGTATTGTTGCACAGTATGTGCTTAATGTCAATAAATGATGCTTAGCAGGACTTTGGTCAAGAACAAAGAGTGTTATAAGCTGTTGTAAAAAGTCACCTACTAACACCATGGAATTTGTTTTGTTAGCATTTGTAAATGAAGTAATTTCGCCACCGTTGCACCCTTGTCTGAACCACCAGCTCACATATGATCCATCTCTCAGACCGAGGCCTACCGAAGCGCCATTAATCACTCAAATCTACAGCTACCACATGGCCTGTCCCCTCCCAAATGTTAAACAGCCTCGTTTAGGAATAAGAGGAATTCATTTAGCATGAGTGGGCAGGGATGACTGGAGAATCGATGGCTGTGTGGCCTCTTCCTCCAGAGTCCGCTGACATCTTTAGGCATATAAAAGACATTTGGTCATCGCTGCCTCTGATGGATTTGTCAATACTGCTAAGTGCAAGGGAGGGACCTGTCCTAAAACATACACGAGCGTAGAAAAACACCCAGAAGTTTCTAATTAACCAAGCTGGGATTTGGGGTAGTGAGACGAACCGAGCTCTGTTTAGCTCCAAGGGTTGCATTGTTAACCATTTTCAGTTCGCAGGGTTTAATAGATTACTAATGATTGGGCACAGGTATTTCAGTTTAGGCATTAATGCCTGAAACCACAGCATGCGGGCATGTTTCCAGCTTAGCTTTTAAACTCAGTGTTCATAATTTGGAGAGCTGTGAACTGAGGATAGCAGGAGAGAGTCAGTAGGTTCATCCGGGTCATCAGTTAAGAGCTGGTGTGTTTAAACACACATCACTTTCAGGACTGACCACCCTCAATGACTGACATCCTACCCAAGTGCATGTGGGCGCAGGAAACACCGCTGTTTACACTGCATTCATAGTGCTGTGTTAATTTGTTTTCAGTCCTGTTTATATTTACAGGAGCTTGCAGTGAGGAAAAAATTTTCCACATTTGGATGCTCACTTAGATATCCCTTAACTTAACATTAACTAAACGTCATTCTGACTTAAATACTTGTAGTTTGTATACTGAACTCTCTATGTTGTTTTGCATATTGCACAATGGTTTTAGCCACAATATTTTAGATTCTAATACCTGACTTAACTTAACCTGCTGACCTTTTCTAGCCAAACAAAAATATTTGAGAAAAAAAAAAAACTTTGCAAGAAACCTCCTTCACACTACATAAGTAACCACATTGTGCGCTCATTCCCAAGTCATTACAGGCTTTATTCCCTGAAATAATAGTAATTAATTGGTGTAATACACAAAGGACATAATTATCTTTTTTTTTTTCAGCACGGGCACATTTAATTACCGTAATTGTTCCCCAAGCCTTGTTCAAAAAGGGGTGTTGCCTAGACAATCATAATGCATTATATGCTAATCCCATATTTGATTTTTAATCAAGGGGCTATGGGTATCAAAGAGGGGGGAAAAACAGCAACAAGTACCAAGCTGAGCATGTTTCAACCAATTGTTTTAAAGTGTACACTTTGTAACCAAGGGAGAACAAATGCCCGAGATCTTTGAATAAACCTGCGTTTCTACCAGCTGCAGGTCTGTGTTATCTGGGCAAGCAATAGATGTGTTAATAACTGCCAGATTTAGCTCTTTCCTTTCACAGGCCAAGAGCAAAACTACTGATTAACGGGAGTTCCTGTGAAGTGTGGCTGCTTGCTGCATGGCTCCTTGAACGCAAGATGGAAATTAATAAGTAAACAGAGAAAGAAAGAAAGAGAGAGAGAGAGAGAGAGAGAGAGAGAGAGAGAGAAGAACAAGAGTTCTGATCAGGAGCCCGTCGAGCCCCCAATGTCAGCTGATTAGCCCGGGCCGACTGGACCTGGTAATTGCAAAGCTTTGACCCCCTCCAGGCAAATATTAGATTTTAGTGGTTTAACCTTTCATGGTGGGCTTAAATTGCTGCCACAGATGTTGAGCGGTAGCTGGAGAGCTCCTGTCCTCTCATCAGAGAAAAGATGGTCTTCCGACTCCGCTCTTATTAGCCTCCTCTAATTCAGAGGTCGCTTTTTAGGGCTGATTGGTGGTTTCTTCACTGATATCATCATCACCACCATCATCAGCATCATCATCATTATTGAGATCATCAGTGGCTGCTTTGTTGTTCAAAGTGTTTATAATTAGGCGGGGGGCTTCTTTTGCACATCTGCCCTGCCAAACCATGTACATGTTTTTTTTTTTCCCTTGGATGATTTTCTTTTCTCCGCAAAGCAACATCAGGAGCCAATTATGTCCAAGGAGCAAAACATGAGAACGTTAAATATGTAAGTAGTTCTGAGGATAGGAGGCAGTGGAAGGACTCTGGGGAAACCCCAGTGGCCATTAGAGGCGAACGCACAGCGGGATGAGGCGGTATAGGAAGTTTTTCTTCGGTCGCTCTCGGCTCTTTCGAGAGTCTAGGGTTACTTTCGTCCTGTCTGGGATCCTGGATCTCTTCCTCGCAAACGTCTAGCAGCTGCATCCCACGGCCTCTTGCAACACGTTGCACAGTAATGGCTTCCTTCCTCTTGCCGCCCCTCCTCCTCAGACACTCACCTGGGGAAAAAAAAGGTTAGACACATGACTGGAGAGGAGGAAAAAAAGACATTGCTCTTTTTATCCATGGGAAATAGGGAAGGAACCCTCAGCTCGTCTCAGGATGGAAACCCAATACAGCAGCTCCTCTGGTGAAGAGGGTGTATGGGGAGAGGGGGGAGTTCAGACTGAAAAGTGGTTCCATCTGAGGAGGTGAAAGTGAGAGAGGGAGAGAGAAAGAGAGAGATTGTTCCATGATTCTGTGGATATGTCCAGTCTGAAATGAACTGTAATGGACAGTGATTTTTTTTCTTCATGAAACGGAAGGAAATACATGACATCAAGAGCAAGAAAGAAAAACTCCACATGTAGTGATGTAGTGGAGCTCACTCTGATTGCTTATTATTGAAGATCCCATAAGGGCATGATAGCTGCTTGGCATGAGCTGAGAACCCATCTGATCTAAATCATATCATTCTTCCTTTATCACCAGTGTATGTGGAGTAACACTCAGGTAGCTCCCTCCTCCTCCTCCTCCTCCTCCAGCCAAAATCCCTAATATCTGTGGATGGCCATGGCCACGTCCCAATCTACCTGCTGATCGTTTCTGGTTTCACACACTGCCACAATCGCTTTGTAATTAGCCTGATATTGATGAGGCCTGAGTCCAGCAGGTAATCGCCTGGCGGTTCAGCTTCTCTCCACTTCTCAGCCAAACGTCTCTATTTATTAAAGCGCTTCTGTTATCAATTAAAAAGCCCACTCTCTTCGATTCGCTTTTGGTTTCTGAAAGCTGGGTTAAGTGTTCGCCAAGGATGCGAACAGTTTCGTAAGCATTATGATTACAACGATTAGGCTGTACATCAACAATATTTTGCACTAAAATTATTATGCTGATACTAAAAAATTTGCTGTCTCTTATCTGCAATAGGAAACAGATTTACATGGACATGAGTTTGGAATTTGACATCTGTGTCAAAATTGAGTTATTCATGTTTTCTTATTCTGTGCCCATGTATTAACATAATGTGAGGGGTTTTTTGTGCTATGCGTTTTGGAAAAAAAAAAAAAAAAAAGAGGTACAGCACAGTTTTGTTTTAAGGAGTGCAAAACCTTGAAGCAAAGTATATCAAAAACCACCCAGAATGCAGATAGAACCTAATATTTCCAGGGGTACAAAATGATAGGTTAAAAAGAAAAATGATAAGCTAGGAATGGAATGGTAAAATATTAAGAGTAACTAAAGGTATACAATCTGTTTTTAACAATTTCAAATCTAAAATTTTTGAAAAACAAAAAAGACAGGACAAGATGCTTCAAATAAACACAATGCAATGACAGTACAAGTATTTGTTTAAACTGCTTATTTAAGTTCATTTGCTTAACATTTAGTATTTGATAAAAAAAAAAAAGAATATAATATATTCTTACTGTAGCAAATCTAGAGATGTGGTGCATCTCCAAAAAATAATATCTGATTGGTCTAAAATACCATTAAAGAAATATTTATTCCAGTTTCCCTTATCACCTTACACCACTATACTGGTATAGCATCACACAGCTAATCCAAGCATTTTCTCTCTGTATTGTCCTTTTGTGTCTACAGATACATATCATTTGTTTGTCCTTGCATTTTTTTCTCCCTTCCGGCTTTGGTTGATGTGTGTGTATAAGCGAGTGTATTATTCAGGCGGTGTCTCCTGGGCCGCGCAGGTCTTGCGTGAATTACCGTGCTCAGGGTCTCAGGACGACTCCACGCTGAGGCAAGGACACCATGTGGCCCTCGCTCATGTCCCGCGGCTGCTTTTTTCCAATCACAGCGTTCTCTCTGCATCGCTCCCTGCAGATAAGAAGCCAATCATGGCTGGCTTAGGCACATGTGCTGGTTCACACAGGGCAGAGTCATCGGAGGACGGTGGGGGGAGCAGGTTGGCTGAATGGCCCTGGGGCAGGAACAGTTCACTGGCACCCATGACAAAGGCACACACATATGCGTACAAAGCCAAAAGCACACCACATCTGTGCAGTCTTCTTCTTCTTCTTTTTCTTTTCTCTCTCCCTTCCAGCAGTTCTGTGCATACAAGTGTGTCTGAGTGTTGATCAATAAGTTCCCTTGACTTGTGATGAATTCGAGTTGATTCATAATAGGCTATGTAAGGAATAAAACATGACAGGGCTGTTGTAAGAAAATAATCTATAAGGGGCTGGTGTGAATTTTCTATTCCTGTATTTAGGTTAAATGATGTGAAACAGGTTGGTTCCTGTTATCCTTTATGTCATAACAACTATAAACATCTAATGTATTTATTACCCAGCATAACTTTGCAAGTGTTCCTGAGAAACCACAAGTTCATCTGACCTGCAGACTGTAGTATTGGAGAAGCTTTACCTCTGACACTGGCGACTCATATGGACAATTACGTTTAAATCCATTATAGTCTAGGATGTCAGCTTCATTCAAGAACCTTTGGATGTTTTTCATATAGTAACATGTTACTATGAGCACAGTAATTAGTTTTATAATAATAAAACCATATAGCCAAACTGCTTTCAGAGCTTGCAGTTTTAATCATGTTTAAATTAAACTCTGTCTGACCAATCAGAACCGAGTATTTAAGATCACTATGGCATATGGGAGATACTGACACGTATGGCTCATGCTGTTTACAGCAAACAGGTCATTGAATCAAATGCATAACCCCAAGAAATCTGTGTGTGTTTACAAAGAAGCAGCAATTATGCAGAAGATGCAATAAATAAACACTTATAAATAAACACTTATTGGACACCGTGTACAGTAATATTAATTCAACCCATTCTTGACATCCAACTTAATTTTTCTGACTCACAGCTGTTTATGAATGTATTTACTGTTTAAAGACTTAAGATTAATGGTAGCGTCATCAATTAATCCACTGCTATGCCTTTATCCTGATGCACCCGAATCAGGTTCACTTTAGTTCACTTGAGTTCTTGGCTAAAGCTCAATATTTTTTTGTTATTGAGATGGTTTTTAGGAGTGAATTGTGCATGAATGGTGGAAAATGCTAGCGGAAAAGCAGCTCTGAGCATGCTGCCCTGCGATTGTGATTGTGTTGGCCATAACTCAGTAGAGCTAAGTAGTATAACAGCTTTAAGGCGAGACGGTGAGATGCGCTTATCCTGGCACGAGCCAGTAAGGATATTAGGAAATCGCTGTAAAGCACTGTGAAAATTGTGATTACAATAAGCTCTGAACCACGACTACTAAAGGCTCAGCAGATCTCTCTCACTCTGACTTTTGTTCGCTCATTTCTTTTTTAATATTCAAATGCTCCACAAACGGCAACACTAACCGCAATTCATTCCACGGATTCTGGCATTCCGCTCATGTTCTCCAAACAGACACGCTTCCTTTGCCTTTCAAGTATTAATGACTTGCTTACTGGACTGAGCCCACTTTTCCAAAATTCCTTGTGCGAAGGAGAATGCTGATTAATCCTCAGAGAAGACAAGCAAGCCATAGACTTCTGCAATACTCATTTTTAATCCTAAAAATCAAACTGGTGTGTAAGTATGACGAAATAAAGCCAATTGAGCATACCTTATAGATTCAGTAATCTGGTACTACCTTTTTGTGTACATCACAAAATACATAATTACTATTTATTTCATTAAATGAACAGTTAGCCAGTGAGTTTGTACCTTCTGTTCTGTAACAAATTGCTAAATAATCCATACAACAACAACAACAACAACAAAAAATTCAATTTTAAATTAATTTAAAACTCAACATTATCATGGAAGACTTTAGCTGTATATAGTTTCATAGTTTACCCAGGAAACCACAAGGTACCTTACGAGCTAACAAAATACAAACAGCGATCCTGCTAGTCCTGTGTTAACACAGTTAGGTCTTAGCTAATGTATGATTTATGCCTAGCCCCCTAACTCCCTACAGTGAATTAGAGACCAGAGGTCAGGTCTATTTTTCTTAAGCAAACCACAGCGTGCTTGTAGCTAAAGTCTGAGCACAAACACAGTTCATCATGGCACTGACGAGCGTCACACGTGGTCTGGTACAAGCCAGAGGCTAGCAGCCCATCAGTTTGATGAATACTCCTCAGCATAAGCTTCAGCTCCATCATGGTGGTACATGTGATGAGAGCGCATTGATCTGTAACACAGCACGTGCCTGTGGAGCACAGCCTTGTGATTGTTAATGCTAAATTATAGCTAAGTAGAGAAGAACAAAAATGAAAAGTAATAATTTTCGGTACAAACACAGAACTGCTTTCAAAATTTACTTTGCAAACAAAATGGGTACTAAAATCGGTAGTTTAGAGTTACATGCTTAAGTTTATTTTCAAAGATTTGAGGTTTGAAATTGGTTTTAACCAGATGGTTAAAAAAAATGACAAACATGACAAGGCACTTTATGTTATCTATACAAGGGATGTTTGAGTCAAACTGGAACTTCTGATTATGTAGAATAACAGAACACTATTTTTTCTATATATCATAGTGATTCACAAGTGCTTGGACACCCTCAAAGTGGAAAGTTTTCTCAGTATGCCAGAGCGATGAGCAGGATTTCTGCTTCACATCTGAAATGCTGGCCTCCCAGGAACTCCTTTAAAGGCACAAATGTGGAAATCACTTAAAGCAAGCTCAGGACTGTACATGGGATGTTCAGACAAGATCCTCTAATGTGTAAGTGGTGCTCATGAATGATTTCGTACAGTTCCCACAGACAGATGCATCGCTTCCTCAAGTTGGTGACAAGTTGTGCATTGATTTTAAAGGACAGATCCAACTTGGCTGGGATTATCCTTCATGGGCATATGGCTTTTCTTAAACTGTTTGCACCATTCAAATGTTTTACTGCGGCCAAGAGTCTCATCATGAAACATGTTAGAGCCTTACCTCAACCCCCCCTCGACGTTGAGAAAACTTCACAAGACAGTGTTACCATGAAACCACAAAATGCAATGGCATTCATCCTAAAGTCTTTTGTGTGGAAATGTAATGTTACAGCTTTTTACTTTTTCATCACAAAGCACTGATGCTGGAGATGCTTCTAAAAAAAAGTTAAATAACCATCTCATTACAAAACATTTCACCATATACATAATTTTTCTTAAATGACATTTTGTTGAACACGTTTTAAATCCAATTTATTAAACTTATATTATGTAAAGCAAATACTGTATAAGTCTAGGTGAATAAGCTTTTTTTTTTAACTTTCTTTAGGTTACAATAAAGAATGTGTGCAGCAAAAGCCCACTGCCCACTTCCTTTGCTCAATGCAAAACAAATAATGAACCAAAATGTAAATAATATATTTTTTAAATTAAGGAATTGGTTGGACATAGTGATTTCAGTCATACATACATAGAGAAGTAATTGTGCTGTGTTGTTTTGTGTTCTTTAAGCCTGAAAGTACACTGCATTTATCACTCCAGGGGCTAACAGACCTGCATATTATGCTCATTAAGGCATTAGTTTTTAGTCAGGATCTAAACAGCATCACAAACCATTGTTCTTACAGTTACTCGCATATGTGACTGGTCGCTTGAACTGAATAAGTTTATTTAACAAAATACTAATACATTAGGCATATAAATGCTATTAATGTGAATAGTTCATGTATGTGTATAATAAAAAATAATAATAATAATAATAATAAAAATAAAAATTATTATTATTATTATTATTATTATTATTATTATCATTATTATTTTATTATTATTTTTAAAAAATCCATGGCTCACATAAATAGGCAAATTATTACTGTACATGTTTAATGAGTCAGTATTACTATAAAGTGCTTTTGAGCCTTTATAATTGAAAAAAATAATAATTGAAATATTTCATTTAATTTCATATTAAATTTATTAAGTAGACCGTAGGTGGTTAGAAATGCTTTTTATTAATTAACTGCATACAGACAATGCACAAGCAAATTGATATATTAAAAGATAATGAAAGATATATTGTCCCCTTCTCAACAATATATTTAAGTAAATGAAAAAAAATAGATTTTTTTTTCTTTTTTGCTAAAGTAAGCTTTTAATGAGCACATGGTGGATGTTCAGTTAGCAAAGTGATTCACTGTTGAAGGTGACTGTTTATCACATATGAGGCTGGGTACACCTAGGACGGGGTGCCAAGCCATTGTAGGGCATATAAGCACACACACTCACTCACACACTACAAGCAATTTGGAAATGGCAGTTAGCCCATCCTGCATGTCTTTTGACTGGAGCACCCAGAGGACACTGAGGGGACTGAACCCTAAACCTGGATGAGCGAAGCATCATTGCTAACCACTATACCACCGCATCAAAAAAGTAATATTAAAAAAAAACAAAAAAAAACAAAATGACTTCTTTTATTAAAGAATTTATTGGGAACCATAAGAACTCTGACATGTTCTGACATGAACATTGACATGACCTGCAAAGCATCATGTTGGACATGGCAAAGTCACATACACACAATCAAAGAAAATAATATAAAATGACAGAAACACTCTTAAAGAAACTTATAGTTGTACTGATGTTGTACTGATCTAAATATTTGGTCATGTATAATAAAACCACAGAATGTCATTATTTTGCAATATGTCCATGATAACTGGGTAATTCTGATGATGACAAAAAAAAACCTGCCTTTAATTATGAGAAAGTGGTGAGAACGTGATACAAGTTGTTATAGGAAACAAATAAAAACATCAATGTCCAATAGCAAACATATTTTTTGTTTTAAAAAAATTACAAAAATCCAAAGGAAAAAAATATTAAAATGTATAAATGTCCAATAAGTCAAAATAACATTTTATGGATACTGTACGCAATGTTACTACGAACTTAATACACATTTAATATTTAATATAAATGTAATGCACATTTTTGTAAACAAAAATCACATTTTTGTAAACACATTTTGTAAACAAAAATGTAATAGCCGAAATTAGTCATTTCAGGCTCGAGCTCATACTTTTACACGCGAGAGGACAATCCGGAAGTGATGTCTCCTAGAATAAAGCGACTATTTCCGGTAAAAGCGTGCGCTTGTATTTCAACATGGCTGCGTCCAGTAGTAGGGCTGTGCGAAGCATTTTCTCAAAATGTGCCAACTGCCGTTGGAGCGCGTTTATTTCTCCATCAAACGTGAACCGGCAGGTAAAGGCCCTTCTTCTGTTTTATATCATTTTTAAAGCTAAGTCTGTTTTGGCTCATCGCTTGCTGTAGTGGTTAGCGGTAAAGCTTGCAGATGACAGGTCACATCTCAAACCGCATCCCCTCGCCTTCTCTGTACTAGATAGTGTGCTAGAATAGAGCGAGTCTGCTCTGCGTTATGGCGTCCTGTTTAGTGCAGTTATATACGGTTTTGGATGCAGCTCTTGTTGCCCTTGTGCTGTATCTGGGTGAGAAAAGTTGATTTTTTTTGTAAAAAAAAAAATGTTTTGATGTAAAAGACTTATAATCTTACCAGGTAAAACATCTAACTGATGCATTTAAGTAAATATTTTGCGTTTATCTATTATATTAAATCTCCAGTTTGTGGATTTTTAAAAATATTTTAAAATAAATAAATATCACACACTGCCTGGCCAAAAGGGCACCACCTAAGTGTAGCTAAGTTTCTCTAGTCTTTCGTTAGATAATTACTGCAGTGATTAATATGGTTCAAAGATAATAAGTTATTTAACCCTAGCTGATGCAGTGAGTAGCTAATCATTTCGTAAAAACCATGTCAGAAAACATATCCTGTGGCTGTGGCAAAGATGTTTCAGAAGTGTCAAAAACTGCATTATTGAAACATCTTGAATGAGATCACTTAAACTCAATAAAAAAAAAATAAAAAAACCTACAACAGTAGAACTCGCAGCTATGTTTATCACTGAAAGTAAGAGCTTTTCCAAATGCACAATGTGAAGAGAACTTGTGGGATTACGACTAAACAGCTGTGTAGCCTTATGAAAACCACTTACTGTTGAGGCTAATCAGAAAAAATGGCTTCAGTTTGTTAGGAAGCATAAAGCATATTACACCCAACAGATTTACCCTGTTCCAGAGTGATGGCCGCATCAGGGTCATGTATAATAAAACCACGGAATGTAATTATTTTGCAATATGTTCATGATAACTGGGTAATTCTGATGATGATGCCAAAGACACTTTATTATTATTATTATTATTATTATATACATTTTTGACATTTTATTAGTAGTAGTATAAGTAAAATAACAATAAATAAAATAAAAATATTATTAGTAAAAAGTGATGTGGACAAA
This sequence comes from Heterobranchus longifilis, assembly GCA_028570985.1. NCBI lineage: Eukaryota > Metazoa > Chordata > Actinopteri > Siluriformes > Clariidae > Heterobranchus > Heterobranchus longifilis. The sequence goes on along the minus strand of JAOVVB010000011.1, from coordinate 1,183,769 downwards.
GTGATCCCAATATGCCTAGTGCCTGCAATACAAGCCTGTGCGGGCAGTGTTATGATCTGGTGTTGCTTCAGTTGGTCAGGTCTAGGTTCAGCAACGTTATATGCCAAAAAAATGAGGTCAGCTGACTACCTGAATAAACTAAATGACCAGATTTTTACAACAATCATTTTTTTCCCTTGATGAATCAGGCATATTCCTGGACAACCCATTGAAAATCTATGGCATGTCCTGGAGAAGATGTTTTGCAGTACTCCAACTCTCCCATCATCAGTATAAGATCTTGTAGAGAAATTAATGTGACTCTGGATAGAAATAAATGTTGTGACATTGCACAAGCTTATCAAAATGACCCCACGGCCATAATGAAAGCAGAAGTCCCTCCAATAATCTTCGGTCCAAATATTAGAGTTTTAGAATTTATTATAATTTTCTTTTTGACCATATTTGAATATTTGAATTTACTAATAAACGTATGCCAGTATTATTTTGTGTATTTAAATGTGTCTGGTAACACTGGCTTTATCGAGTTATATGAATCATGGCCACATGTATTTATTCTGATGAGTATTAAACAGCTATTCTTAATTGTTAATTATTCCATGTGAATTATAGACAGTTTGTAAATACTGGACTGATATTTTACCGCTGTTGTTTAATCCTCTTTTTGTTTTTCTAGATGATCAGCAGGCAGATCTGTGTGTCTTCAGCTGCATGGAGGAAGAACCTTGCAGCTGCCGGACCTGAAAAGTTTTCAGAAGAATACATTAAGAAACAAATAGAAGACTTCAATATTGGCAAACGGCACCTGGCCAACATGATGGGGGAAGACCCTGAGACGTTCACGCAGGAGGACATAGATGTAAGATGCACATTATTGACACATTATATGACTAGTGTGTGTGTGTTTTGAGCACTCAGGCTTTGTATTTCTCTGGGCAGTGATTTTTAACAGCAGATACAAGTTACAGATCTGATTTGTATAATATTTAGGCGTTACACTGGACCAAACTAATGTGAAGATGGACCACACCACACCTGACTCTGTATCTGTAATCCATGCATTTTTGTTTCAGTAGTGAGGAACTCGTAAAGAATGTATCTTTTGTGAGTTGCTCTCAAATGAAGTACATGTTAGAAACATAGATTGTATAAAAATAAACTGGACAAACCCTCATTGATGTCAGAAGCAGGTTTTTTTGAAGTGCGTTTTTGAAGGTTAATTGTGCAAGATATGCTCACCACCATCATGGCAGGAGCTGACCGAGCCTAAATCCCAGTTAATCCATAAATGTGAAAATGGGCAGAATGAACAGATCCTGACTGTTGGATAGAACATGCCTACTTACCTCAGTTACCACAAGCTTTCTAGCATAGCTTTAACTTGGAAAACATTTAATTCCCTTGTAAAGTTGTACATTTTAACACGGTTTATGGGGATTTAATCACTTTTGAAGCCAAGGGGCAACCTCCTTCTGGCACTCCCATGTTAGACTTGTCTTTTCAGAACTGGAGGTTGCCCCTTGGTTAGAATAGAGGTTTAGCTATATGAGAAAGGGAATCCGTCTTCCAGCATTTGTCTTCTGACATAGTTGTTTAAGAAATGAGAAGTTCCTCATTGCATCAGTAGACAGAATATTAATCACTACAGTAATTATTCAATCTCAAAAGTATTTCTTATGTAAATCCAAATGCCATCTGTTTTTGGCAATATGACACAGTGAGGTTTGCCTTTGCTAATAGATGGAAAAACATTATGTTTTCAGGTTGTCCCTTCACGCGTCTAGCTGAGATTTCAGTAAAGCATTGTTGAATGTTTGTAGGATTTATATGGAATTTTCTTTGTAACCAGTAAAGGAACTGAAGAGATTTTTGAAATTGTTTGAGTTAGTGGTCATGTTACAACGGGGTCAAATGTCCTTTTTTTTTTTTTTTTTGGGTTTGTTTTTTTCTTTGTAGTATGGGTGGGGGAAACTTACCAATTGGTGCCATTTTCTATAGCTGTGTTTAATATGGTGGAACATCTATAAATAACGTTAGTTCCCCTTATTACTTATTGTATAACAGACAAAAAATGCAGCCTGTTGGAGAGAAAAATAGAAACCCCCAGAACGCAACATCTTCCATTCTCAAGACTTTTCCATGAGGGAAAATGTAAAGCATATGTGTCAAACTAAAGGCCCACTGGCCAAATACAACCCACTGCCACGTGTTCTTCAGCTTGCGAGAACTCGTAATAGTAATACAGAAATGGACTATATTACCTAATATTATACATAGCCAGAAATCACAGCAGTGCCTTAGAGCTGTGAGCAGACTGACACCACCTATCTGCTGCAGTTAGAGATATAGTCAGAGATAAGTCAACAAAATATTCGGTGTCGGGTGTTGGAAGTGGGGTTGCCAGGACCTCGTTTGCGGCAAAGGGAAAGGGGAAATACTTAGAGGTTCTGAGTAGGAATTCCAAGTTAAGAGGAGCATCTTCTTTAGTCTCTCCTTGTCAGTGGTCGGAAATTATGAGTTGCAGCCTTTGTAGTGACATGACTTATTTAGTCCTGCGTACAATCTATTATCAACCAATCTTGCCTTATTAATAATGTTGCCGTAAAAGCTCCACTGAAAATGACACATCGTCTTAAAATAGATCCAGGTTTCTTTCAATGCATTTCCCTATAATAAGGACACATTTAGTTGGTAAACTATTTCATATTGTTTAATTATTGGTAGATCTACAGTGCCATGAAAAAGTAGTCCTGTTTTTATTTTGTTTCTTTGTTTGCCTATTTGTCATACTTAAATGACTTAAATAAATTTAAATATTACACCAAGAAAACAAGAGTAAATACAAAATGCTGTTTTTAAATGATTTAAGAGAAAAAAGCTGTCCAAACCAGCCTGGCCTGTCCAAACCAGCCTGGCCTTTGGAAAAAGTAATTTCCCCCTAAACCTAATAACTGGTTGCATTCAAGCGTTTGCAGTGACAATGCACAAATGGCAATGAGTCTTTCACATCACTGTGGAGAAGTTTTGGCCCACACTTCTTTTTTTTTTATAATTGTTTTAGTTCAGCCACATCGGAGGATTTAACCTGTTTAAGTTCACACCACAGCATCTCAGTTGGATTTAAGTCCGGACTTTGACTAGGCCTCTCCAAAACCTTAGGTTTGTTTTTTTGGGCCATTTAGAGACAGACTTGCTGGCGTGTTTTGGATCATTGTCCTGCTGCACCCTTTAAGTACGCTTGAACTTGAGGTCATGAACTGATGACTGGACATTCTTCTTCAGGATTTTCTAGTTGAGCACAGAATTCACATTTCCATCAATTATTGCAAGTCGTCCAGATTACTTTTTCACATAGGGTCAGGAAGGTTTGGGCAGCTCTTTTCCCTTAAAAAGTTAATTGCCTTATGAAGTCAGCATTTTGAAAACTGTATTTTGTATTTTCTTGGGTTATTTTTACGTCAAAAAAAAATTTGTTTACTAATCTGAATAATTTAAGTGTGACAAAAATGTAATATATATATATATATATATACTTTTTTACAGCAGTGTAGGAATTTAGCTGTTACCACATAAACAGTAGGATGAGTTCATAATATAACCCCATGGTTTGCTCAGCAGCTGATGCTACTGTTAAAGCTGCTTATACAGGATATTAACACTTTCAGCGCAATCAGAACTGAGAATTCGGCAGTGCTGTGGGTCAAGCCTGCAACAGCCCGGAAATTCATGTGCTGATTTTATGAGTCTGTGAGATAAATACATAAAGTGCTGAATATTTTGAAAATCTCCATTCCTACAATGTCTAATTCTGTTTCTTTCTCTTAAATATCAGAACCCAGTGCATTAAACAGGTGACCTTTTTTCACATTCACAACTGTGATTAGTTAAAAGCTGGAGCTGGTGGCCTTTGGAGTACATCTGCTGAAGGCAATGCCAACTCTCTCTGCATTAAATAAAGCTTTTTGGCTGTTTCTTTCTGTTTTTTTTTTTTTTTTTTTTGGAACGCTTCCCATTGTAGACCGTTTTTGTGTACTTTGTTAGACCTGTTCATTACAACAAACTTTGAAATGTGCTTCTGTTCAGGCAAAGAATGAAGACGTTAGTGCTATATTCTCAGCTTAAAAAAATAGGGTAATGTTGAGACTTGAAGACTTGGTTTAGTGCCATCATGCGTAATGTGTTCTGTCCGTGAAAGGCTCAGCGATGAAAAGCTCTATTGCTCCAGTGAATAGCTAAATTATTATTGTATACATATTAAATAATATTACTTATATTAGTACACTAAGCCTATGCTCAAAAACAGTGCTGAGGGGGTTTATGGAATTATATTTTCTAGTTGAAATTAAATTAGTCTGTGTCTACAAATATTTAAGAAATCTTGGCCTTGAGAATGTAGCTCAAAAGTAGTAACACTGATTTTGAAATTTCCGTAACATTAAAGGATAACACATGGCAAGCTGCACTGACATCGGAAATTGGTCCAGGCTTCTTTCAGTGCATTTCCATATAATAAGTACAAATTTAGTTGGTAAACTATTTCATATTGTTTAATTATTGTCAATGCAATTAATTAAAAAAATTAGGAAATAAATTTGAAAAATGGGAGGAAATGTGTATAAATTGTAATTATCAGTTTGTCTCCGATGAGGAAGTAAATGTAAAAACTAAAAGCTTCACCACATCAACAAATGTATTCTCTTCTTTGATAAACACAGACACTTGTCCAGTATTAGTCTGAGGATCATGACTGAGTGGGATGTTATTATTAGAAGGATTATGTATTAGAACTAGCAGATTAATATAAAGCTGTGGTTTTTGTAACAGTTGAAACTACTGTTATATCCATAAGGTTAAGTTCTGATATGTAAAAATTTAGGTAGACGTTTTTAGTCAGTGTTGCCTCAGAGTTTTTGCAATCAGACTTTTACCTAAATGGTAGTTATCGTGCTTGGCTGGAGTTTCATTTGGGACCTGGGCCCAATTCTACTATAATACCTAAAGCTTTGCTTTTGGGATAAAGCCAAGCCCAAGCCTCTCCGGTGGTCACAGAAAGACGGCGATGTTCAAAGATACTTTAATGCTTCTCTCTCTCTCGTCCTTTCCCTATACTGTAATTGATTCATCACACCAAATGTGCCCAATTTGCATTTATCCCCAATCCTCCACCATCGTTAATGAATTGAGTCCTCAGTGCCAGCGTGGCTAAGAGGCAGTGACACCCACCAAGCCTCTGCCAGACGAGCGGGGAATGGCTTGGACTGCCGGGCAGGGAGGCAGGGCACTAAACTGGTTGCCAGCTCTGGCCGACACGACGTTTCTATGAGTGCGGCAGAGGAGCAGGGACAGCTGTGCCAGCAGGAAGTAATTCACCTTCCTTTCACCTGCCTTCCCTTTACTGTCATGCACAGACACGGTCTCACGCCATGTCTCGCAACACGGTCTCTAAACCCATCAGGTGGCCTGGAAGCCTTCGAAATGTGATGCCAAGACTGGTGACAACTGTGATAAAAGCAGCACTGATGGTTATGGGTTCCAGCATGCAGAGCTGCACTGTTGAACTTTTCGTTTCGCTGGCACACTCGTGCCAGCTCGTTTACATCCATTAAGCGATAACTGAGCTGTGTGACTGCTTCTGCCGTGAAAGCAGATGTGGCAGTAAGCCAGTGCTAAGATTTTGAACTCCAGGCAGCATTTTGTTTTTAGGTTTTTTTTTTTCCCACATCATTACTTACAGCGACATATCCTAACTGTATAACAAGTAGAGAGGGTTCTCAATTCTCAAGTTCACTATAAATGGAAATTCATTAAATACGTTTTATATCAAGTGCAGAATCAGTAGCTCGTTCCAGAAATGAGCTGTAATTAACATTTTAAAATGGCTTAAATTGGATAAAATTGGCATCGCAAACATGATTTGGGGTCTGCTAAGACATCACAGATGACAGTCGCTGATTTCTGGAGCCTCTGGACGTGTAAACACTTACAAATGCTGAGTGAAGGACAGTACAGTGCAGAGTTATGCAGCGCAAAACTAATATGTGTGCTCAAGACTTGATATGCGGACACACTTCTACTGCTGTTGCTCCAATTGCCTCCCGGATCTGCCCGATTCATCCTGATACTTTGTTCCGCTTGGGGTTTTGGCGCTTGGAGATGGAACGGCTGCTGTAATTGTAAAGCCTTAGGTATATCTTATCAACACACTTAGTGGGAGAATGAATTATTACTCCTCTACAATGTGATGTCACTTTTTCGAGTCTAGTTCCTCTTTGTGTTATTACAGAGCGTTTCTTTTTTTTTTTCTTGACAAGGTTCCTTACTTCCTTGGGGATCTAAATCTATTTTGGGATTTCTGTGAAACTGCTTTATAGCACTGTCTATATAACATTTAATTGATTACCCAGTTGGTGTTCCCTTTTAGAGCCTGTACTCTTTGGAACTCTAGTCAAAATTCGTGTGAAAATCCTAACCACAATCAGTTATTACTGCTTCCTATATAACATCATCTCACTATTTCCCCACTATTTGTCTGTATGTTGGCCTTAGCCCTGAAAAAATATACACCAATCAGCCATAACCTCAAGAGCACTGGCAGATCAACTGAACAACACTGATGACCAACTATACAAGGCTCACCCATGCCCAAAGCCGCTGACCCGGCCTCCAAACTCCCCAGATCCCAGTCCGATTGAACTCTCAGACAAACAGGTCTGACCCATAGAGGCCCCACCCCTCAACCAACAACACAGAGGCCTCTGAGCCATGCCCAGAGCTGCCCTAGTGGCACAAGGGTAACCCAAAATCTATGTGGTTTAATGGATTTAATGTTATGGCTGTTCTGTGTACAGTATTGTGTACCATGGTACAGAAAAAAGTTGTAGCGGAGGCATGGCATTGGAGTTCAGTGCGTTATCCGTCGCCACAACATCACAAAGTTCGGCCACCTTGTATGAAGTTTAGGCAGCGTTGTTTTTTGCAGAGCGGCGTGATGAGGCTACACCTCCCTCGGGGAGTTGCGCCATATTGCATTTCAAGGTATTAACAGGTGCTGCCTTCATCTGTCACTGCACCCTGCATCCGTCCCCTTCTCCCATCCCCATTCTGTCTTCCCTCTTGTTTCTTTGCTCGCTCTCTTACACCACTCACTTTCTCTCTCTCTCATTCTCCCATTTTGACAGTGTGATGCATGACTGCGTGTCCTTTTCCGCTGCATCTGCTGTCATCTCACTTCATCTCGCTCTGTTTCACCTTTTTTTCTTCCATCGTTTGGTTTCCTTTCTTTTTTTCCCCAACTCGTTCACAAATTGTCACTTTTTTGCTATCTCAAGGGTAATTATATTAGCACTGCCCTGTTGTTGGAAACTGATTGCACAATATATCGCAAGGTTCAGTTATATCCAGTTGCGTGATTCATGATGGGGTCCGTACATAAGTGTGCACACAAGTATAATGTTTGTCATCCAGAATTCTGTTCTGTTCAGTTAAACAAATGCATGAACATGTTAGTAATACATGTTAAGTTAATTAATACTAATAATACTGTTATAATAATTTATTGCACTTTTTTTTCCTACTCCATAGAGGTGCATAGCGTATCTCTTCCCCTCTGGTCTGTTTGAAAAGAGAGCTCGACCTATAATGAAGGTATGATTAGACGCTAACTAAAGCTAACTACTCCCCACCACCCCTTTAACAAGTCTCACAATGTCTTGATGTTT
>JAOVVB010000011.1:1148040-1158793 GCA_028570985.1 Heterobranchus longifilis | reverse complement strand
GAAAATAAATCACTAAACAAAAACAAAGAAATTTGCAAGTGACCCCAAACTTTTGAACGGTAGTGTATATATAAAAAAAAAAAACACTGTCTTGCCAAAAAAAGTCACCATTTCTTAAGGGTCAAATTACTGGGTTATGAACCCTTAACACCTTATCAGAACCTGGTAGGATCGCGCTGAACCACTAAACCTAAACGAATAATTTTCACATCTGAACCGAGCTAAAGGTAATTGAATGTGTACAATTTTCTTTTGTTGTTTTGTATGTACATATATACATACACACACCAACCAGCTATTGAATAACATTATCAATTATATACAAGGGAACTGGTTACAGGATCATCAGCACTCGAGGCTCATTTATGCCTGTGGGGACTAAAAATAGCCTGTTTGGTCCAGTCCCGCAGAAAAGCCAATGTAGCCCAGCACTATATATATATATATATATATATACACACACACGCACACAAAAGTGCAAAAGTCTTAGGCACTGTATTATCTTTAGCACATGTGTTATATTACAGTATGTCTGTATTATAACATACAAAACCATGCACTATTTACAAACATATTTTAAATAAATAACATTACAGAAGAATATTTGCATGCCTGTAAAGAAAGCAGCATATTGCATTCTAGACCAGTTTTCAGATGGGAAAAAAACCCTAATGTAGGCTCCTGAGTTTTCCAAATACAAAGGAGCAAGTGTGAAAGTTACCCGAAGAACTCTCCGAAGATTCTCCAGTACGCTCTGTAAAACCACCCAGGTGTTAAAACTGCACAAATCTGTATCTAACACTACAGATTTTTCTTTTTCAAGCAAAGAGTTTTCACCCCAACTACTGACTAGGTTTATTTAAAAAAATTTATTTACTAATTTTAAGGTATGTTTGGAAATAGTGAATGGTTTTATATACAATAATAGACATTTTTGATAATATTGTTTACATAATAATACAGACATGATAAACATAAACTTTGTACTAAAGATCATATGGTGACTTTTGCACAGTCATGTTAAAAGTTAGTGCCCCCTCTAATTCTATGTTTTTTTGTGTAAAAACATCATAAAAATGAGGTCAAAAAAAGAAATTTGCCCAGTTTTCTCTTGTGCTGCCTGTGCAGTTCTGGCCCCCCACAAGACCTCTAACGCACGTAAGTCTCAGTGTAAGATGTGGCTCAGCATAGCTTTATTGATGAGTTTTATTGACCTCAATCTTTTTTCCGGGTGCACACACTGCCTATGTCAAGTCTGGCACAGCCTTAAGGATATTTCTCCCTTTTGTTTTTGATTGCCATTTTCTTCAACAATACACCAAATTGGTTTGTTCATTTGCTTGGAAATCAATATTATACGGACAAATTATAGTTTTTATTATTATTATTATTATTATACTTAAATTCATTTGCAACCCATATTGATACAAACTTTGCCTTCAACTGTAAGATCAGAGATGGTACTTATTGCGGAAACAGATGTTATACCTCAGGATTTTAACATACAGCGATCTCGATACAATAGTCTTTTATGTTCCAGCCCTGACCCCACACACACATTCGGGTGGGTATAGATGTATTTAGTATTTTGGCCTGCTAATTAAACTGAGCCTTAAATGACTGACTCCACTCAGCTCTAAAGCCGGGGGGGGATGGGGGGGGGGAGTGAAGGGCGGTTGAATATAAAGTACAGAACCAACCATCAAATTAGTACCAGAATGGATGAAAGCATCATAACAGTTGCACTATAAGCACATTTAATGGTTTCCCACCTAAGGCTGCTCATGGACAAGCTTTACACAGGTGTAAATACTTAGATAATGGTTATGTCCTGAAAGACGCACAAAAATTCAGCAGTAACATAAGCAGTCATGTTTATTAAAATGGACGTCTTTACATTTGTACATTCCAATGACACGGCCATCGATTTACAAAGCGACAAACAATTATAAATACAGTATGTACACATGAGTAGATATGCATTTATAAAATACTCGAGCGGATAGAAAGATGCAGACAGATTCTGTCTGGAGTATTCAGGGTCAGACGGCTGTAGATATATGCACTCGTGATCAGAGAGAGGAATTTAGAGAGTTTGTTACATCTAAGACATCTTAAGTGTTGCATGACAACATTCAAGGCCGGGTTTATCAAAAAAAAAAAAAAAAAACAGCGTCATCATAAAAGCTATTAATATCATCAGAAGCATATTTGTAACACTATAGTGCTTTTTGGAAAACCGGGCCCTGGATTATAGACATTGTCAAACAGTCGCACAAATTTGACGTTAATGGACGTATGAAGATGTTTCCGTTTTCTTTGCTGTACACATTTCGTCTACTAGTCCATGCATAACACCTTTGTTTCCCCCCCTTCATTTATTTGTACAGTGAAATCTGCAAACGTTTACATCCAATAAAAGCTGAACTTGAACTGCACAAGCAGGTGTCAGTGTGTCTCTATGAGCAGGTGTGTCTTTGGTTCCCACCCATGCATTGGTTTAGTATTGACATAGTAGGCAGTGGTTATACTGTGCTTGAGATTGTAAACCGAACCTTCGCCAGGGGCGTCGTCATCCCGCTCTCACTCCCCAGTCTCTCATACTTTTTCGAAAGCACCCATGCATTTCCCCATCGACAGGCATGTCACAAAATATTGCCAAAAAAACATACAAGTTGTTAGACTGCAAGTCATCATTTAGTTGCTGCATTCATCGTTATTCAATATCTTTAAAAAAATAAATAAAAATCAGTCACAGCTTAGCGTCATGTCTCAAATGAAGGACCTGATGAAAAAATGTCTTGTCTGGTGGTAAAAAAAAAAAAAAAAAGTGGGAGAAAGCATTTTCATCTTTTTGATCTGAATCTATTTTCCTCCTTCATACTACTGAGGAACAGTGGATTCAGAACAAGACAAGTGAAAGTTTAAGAAATTACAAACATTCTCGATTTGTGCTTGATTTTGTCGCTTAGTGTGGATGTAAATGAACATGAGCACGTTATTAGAAATGAAACATGATCCAAACTGATGCAAAAAGAGGCACATTATTTTAAAGGTTGCCAGAAGTCTGAATATTGCACAAGAATCCAATGGGAGGGAACAAAAAAAAGTCAGGTGAGTGTCAGGACGTCTTTTTTACCTTCATAATGGCAGGAGGACAAAGAAATCTCAAACTGATTAAATGTGACACATTTACAGTATTGATTTGTTAGAATCCAAACTGCCTGGTCAGGGTTGGGGTGATTCCCCCCCCGCTCTAATAACCACTAGAGAAGAGTCAAACAGTATCTGCACTCTGGCTGTAGAATTTATTGTAATTAATTAATGTCAACAAGCTTTCGTATATTTTACGCTGAGCTGCGGGCCACGAATGCACACCGAATGAAGTGTCCATGTCTCGTCACCAGTGATGATTCTCTTTAAGAAACTTTTACCTTCCTTAGAATATCGATATCCAAACACTCGGCACCATCAGAAAAATCAGTGTTCGCTGTTCTTCTTTTGCGCAAATCACAAAATTAAGGTATCCATTTTTGCTCGCACAGTGAACTGACGTTGAGTGACTGGGGAGACAGTAGCCTTGAATGGAAAATGCTGATCAGACAGCCAACAGAAATTTTAATATAACTTGAGTGCAGAGAATTTTTTAACTCGCCTTCATACATATAAGTGATCTAGCTTATGCATGTTTATGATTCACTTTCATCCGAATTTTAACTGTGAAATTTAAAATTGTATTTTAATTTTTTTTTTTATTTGAGCAGATCTACCTTGTTTTCCTGTCCAGGCAGATGTTAAGAACAACTTTGTTGCTCTGTCGATGCAAACATAAAGCAAATCTGATGACATATAACTTCTGAGTGCTTGATCTTGTCAAATACAACAATGTTAATAGTACAGTGATCCGCTATTAGAACAGAAAGTTCAAGTTGTTAGACGAACGACAAAACTGACTACCAATAAAACGTTTTGTTAGTGTTATAACGTTATAATGTAGACTGCAGACTCGCTGTATCTGCTCTTTTTAAGCCATACCATTGTTAATGGATTCTACTTTTCTTAATTCTTTTCTTAAAAAAAAAAAAAAAACAGAGCAACCAAATAAACACAACCTGTTGTATAAATGCAGGTGGAAGGCGAGGAACACGAATAAATAGCATCTCATTATTTCATAAATTTCTCAGATTCTTCTCTCTCTCTCACAAACACACTCAAATGAAAAATCAATCTTTGTCTCAAGCCATGCCCATCCTTTAACTCATCTCCGTAGACTCCAGTACTCCGAGCGTTCTCGTTCTAGATGTGCGACGACGTGTGCACGCTCATCTCCCCGTGCCCGTCTCCACCCAGGTGCCCACAGCTGTTCAGGCCCTGGCCCAGCACATTCCCCCTGAAGTGCGTTCCACTTCCTGCAACGTTCATGTGTGATTGCTGGTATAGTCGTGGTCTTTTTGTCGCTTTGTGGGTGAGCCCTTAAGCTTCTGTGTGGCACAGTGTGTGTGGACGGGCGTGCCGCCAGGGAGGCACACGCAGTCTGGCTCGGTGAACGTGTTGTGGCACAGGCGGCATCCCTTTTTTTCTGACACTACGATCGGACCTCCTCGATACTTGAGCTGAACAGAACGAACGATCAGGAATTATTCGCAAGACCAAATCATGATTAATTCCACATTTATAGTATGTACAGTACACACAGGAGTGCATAATAAAGAAGTGCAAACATTGCTAGGCAAGATGTAAAGAAAAAGCTTACAGTTTTTATGATCACACTCTCCGATAACATTAATGGATTTTTGTGTTTAACTGAAATAAACAACCTTTTAAACTTGAGACTGTAATCTGAATATTTACAAAAACCAGTTTGCTCAAGGTGTACAATAATGACTGATTATAGATGTATATTTACAAACTCATGAGCATGAGTAGGAAACTAACAGGAATTTCAGGAATAACACATCTTGTGTAATGTCTTATGAATAAATTGAATGCAAAAAAACGTAAAAAAAAATTTAAGTAAAAAAAGGATAACGCTAATGTAAAATGTTTTCATATATATATGTAAACATTTTACATTAGCATATAGTTCATCCAGTTGCACATGTTTACAATACAAACAGCCTAAACACTCCTATACTGTCTACAGAATAAACTTACCCTGTCGTGGTGCAGCTGCAGGTTCTCAGCTCGTGCGAGCCCCAGTGCGATCTGGGAGGTGTGGCGAGCGTGCATGCTGGCCCTCACAGCCCCACACAGGAATGGGCGGAGCAAAGGTAAAGACCACGCTTCAGGGAGAAGTTCCAAAACCTTTGGGGCATCAAAAACCTCAGCGTTGCGGTTCAGCAAGTCTACAGCCTCGACAGTCCGCGGCCCTCCGGGCACATCTGGGTCCAAGTACACGCGCAACAGTTGATGGAAAATTTCCCCACGGTTTTTGTGATCGGATGCCCATGTGCAATATTCCTGTGCAGCAACAGAGTCCTTCAGCTGGTGCACTAAGATATGTAGTGCTTTATCGTGCTCCTCCAGCTTCCCGTGTAGTGTCGCTCTCTCCATTAACAGCAGCTCCGAGTCCTGCAGTTTACCTGCAGAAAAACACACTGCAGTGTGATTGTTCCCGAAACATGCTGATCTACATCCTATATCTGCTTTACATCCTGGGAGAACTTTGTTAGAGATGGGAGGAATTTTTTTTTTTATCGTTTCAGTTATTAATCGCGATTTCATTTGTGTGCCGATTCATGTATTGCCACACTGACTGCAAAAATCTATTTTCAAAATATTTATTACATTTATAATAGAGATGCACAGCTTGATCAGCCAGTGACCGGAATTGGCTGGTTTTCAGTTAGATCAGCCATGACCGATCACATTGGATATAAGCAGTTCTGTGTCGAGTGCACGAGCTTCTGAGTGGTGGAACAGAAATGTATTTTTATAACCCCATGAACACCTTCTGACCCCATCAGATTATACAATTTAACAGCATTGTGGTGTAATTATTTATTTATAATAATTTATTTCAAACTTCAGATTCTTACCCAATAGCAGCTGGACTCTGTACAGGGTGGACACTCTGAGCAATCTCTGCAGTTTCTGTCGGGCTGAAGAGAGCTGCTCTTCTGTGGCCGAGGTTCGGGAGATAAGAGCGAGGACTCGGTCGGCATACAGCACAGCTAGGTGTGTGTGGTACTTCTCTTTCTGCACACAAGCAAGCATACATGCAGGAATAAAGCAGAGCAAAAGGAACAATGTTTTTTTTTTAAATTAGTGAAAGAAAAAGTGCAGGTGGGAATAGTGTTGCACGGTATACCTGCACTAAAAGTACTATGTTACTAAAATTTAAAAATAAAATTTTTAATGTGCATGTGTCTACAGTATATGGTCTGTCTATATAGTAGTGTCTAGAAAACAGCGAGCCCTTTATATTGAGACATTCGGTGCAAATTTGAGATTCTTCTTTCTATTTCTTATCAAATAAACACACTAAAAGGAGAAGGAATGTATTTCTTACTTTTGAGTGAATATACTTTCTATAACACATTCTGTACATACTGTACATATTTTTTCTCATGTAAGTAACAGCAGTTGAATAGGCTAGATTAAATAAAAAGAAACTCCAACCTGTAACCTCCTCTCTAGAACCAAGTGTTCCAGGTACAGAACCAGAGCCTTGTTGTGCTTCTGTAGGTACGTGATCACTTCGTCAGGATTCGGCTGCCTGGTTTGCTCTTTAGAAACAGCTCTCTTAGTGAAGATCCGCACTCCAAGCTGTTACAAATTAACAGAAGTGAAGAAGGAAAAAATTTACTTAAAAAAAAAAAGAGATTTCCATGCCAGTTTCACTAAATGATATTGACAAACTTATGCTGATTTTATCATTCAGTCATTCATTTAAGCTGAAAACTATGCCGACCTTCATTCATGGCCTACAGCTGTTTTTGCAGCTGTGTTCATTAAAGAAAATGTCTCCTCTTTAACTTTCTGTTAGAGCAGGTTTAGAAATGTTATAAAGCCATTTTTACAAAATTTTGGTGAAATATACTGCTTCAGTTCCTCAGCAGTGAGTGGTGTGTACAAGAGGACAGTGGTAAGACAACAGTAAGTAAATGCTAATAAAGCGCATTTAGGTTTACTAGTTGAGTAGTAATTACTCAAACACATTATATAGCACAGTGCATCACCTGATGCAGCATAGAGACAAAACGAGAACTTCACTAATAAATAGTGATAAATCAGTTCCATTTTATTTAGATAAGGTTACAGAGCAGCAACCTCAACTGGGTTTCTCAACACCATCTATATACAGTATAGTATCCCAGATACTGACCTACATTATGGATGGCAAGCAGCTGGTTATGCTTACACTCACGAAATATATTATTATTATATTGCAATATCTTGTTTTGACTTTATTTCAGATTATTACTTTGTACTGGCTTTAACTGTGCCCAAAGTCTTGTCTATTGTCTTGCACTGCGGCACAAGCTTGAACCCGTGCATGTTGTAGTCCAGAGCTTTTCGTATAATTTCTAGTTTTGTGTAGCCTTGTGCAGATCTGTGTTGTTTAATGAGTCACCATAGTCAGGGAGGAGTGTTGTTTTACTAGTTCTCCTCCCTGACTATGGTGAGGTTTCACTATGTATTGTACCTGCTGCATATACTGTAGTTGAAATGACGATGACTTGACTCGCACACTTTTTGATCACCAAATCTCCACAAACATTTCAGTGTTGTTGCACCCATTCACAAAAGATGTTATGTGATCATCACTGCATGAAACCAGTACAATCACGTACCTTTCCTAGAAGAACCAGCTGTTTGCAGTCATCACATTATGTTTATTTCCTCTCTTATTCAGACACAGACTATTAAAGACTTTGCATGGCTAACTTTCCATCTGGTCCACTTTTAAGAGCTAGTACTACAGTGATTTTCGATTCAATTGATCTTCATTACGAACATAAAGAAGGTCACTGTGAACGGATACATGTTGTGATGCATTGATCATCCACCAATTTGTAACGGTCGTTTCATAAAGATTGAAAATAGCTTCCTGGCACAATTATATTGATGGACCCAGAGACTCTGAAGAGCAATTTCTTTAAAATTCCACAATAAAATGAAAACTTCCCTGCAGGGATAGAGAAGGTCATTGTGAACAGATACATGTGGGTTTTATTTTATCAGAAAGATTAAATTACATATTAATATGTTGGTCTTAGAGACATTTTCTATAAAAGTAACCATCTGCAACAACAAATTTATTTTATGATTTATAACAAGATGATGATAGCTTTTTTATGTGACTTAATACTTTATATCACATAAAACTTGCTTGATTTTGCCCATGTTTAAATTATAAAAACCATTATGCCTGAATACTCATCAATACCATGGACTGTTATGTATTGGTTTTGTTACTTAATTATGCAAGATTATCAAAATTTTCTTTTTAGAAATTTAACTTGCTATGCTTGTGGAAGAGCTCATGGATGCTCGCTTTTGAAGTTAGACGGACAAACAATTACGCGCAAACGATGCATTTTCCATGAGTGGTGTGGAAAGCGTAATAATAATGAAAAGAGTAACTTACTTAGTATTAACAATCAGGAACATCACAAAATTGTTATTTAGGAGTGTTTGTTTGTTTCCTGAGGTTAGGCAACGTACAGCAGACATTAGCATGTTCACTAGAATCATCTCACGAGGTTTTAGTAGGGTGCTCGTATTGTAGAAAGAGGCTGAGGGAGTTCCTCCTCTTGTTTTTTTTCCGCAGAGCACAGTTTTCAGTCATTAATCATAAAATATGTTCATTGTCATTGTGTCATCTGTAAGTGGTCCAGCATGGCAAATTAGAATGGTATCGGATGTTGGTAATGGAATATTTTTTGCGCATACGATATTGTAAATTAGCACAATACCCACACATCCTACTGACGGCCAAATCAACTGATACAATTTTACAACAATTTCTCAATTTTCTTACCTTCTGGTCCTTCTGTAAGGCCCAGTCTGCATACTTCCATACAAGGTCCAGGTTCTTACATGAGCTCAGGAAATCCACAACATAATCGAAAAGATCAGCATGTGTGGAGTCTTGGAGGTCCCCGTTGACGACTCGAACCCACAACTATGAAAACACAAAGTGGAGTTTGTGATCATATGCCATTAAAATGCTGAATTTATTTCACATATAAAATGGTATATTTCTCAAAAGGATCAGCAAACATTTTGTATGGAGTTTTTTATAATTTTGGACGAGACTAAGTCTATAATGCTTTATTATAAAAGTTAGATACTAGGCAGCTACAGCATTTATATAAGCTTCTATATTAGGGTAAACATCTGGGATTACACAATTATATTTACAAAAGAAAAAAAACTAAACTCATTATTAGTGATGTAACCATTGACTTTAGAATTTTAATATTCAGAAAATATGTTCTCACTTTTATCTTTCAAGCACAGCTCTAACATTCATATAACAACAGTCCCACTTTCTCATCGAGAAACTGCCAGATGGGCCTTTTTTTTTTACTCATACATTCACACTGACTCCATGTGGATGTAGGAATACATGAATAGTGATTTCCTGTACTGGTGCTTACATGAGTACTTGAAGACTCATGTACATTCCAAGTCAGTGCCAATTATTTTTATGAATATGGAGTCTATATTAGCATATGTGTATGTATGTATGTGTATATTGTATATGAATATGTATATGAATATGACTAAGTATACCTGTAGAGCAGCAGCATCCTGACCGTTGTAGTGATACAGGAGCCCGAGTGCAAAATACCTGAAAAAAAAAAAACATTAGCCCAAAACTCCCACACGTGCAATTATTCCTTTGAAAGGCCAAGCTACTGTCAAACAGTGACATTTATCGATGGTTCAATCTCAGTGTTGTCATGGCAACGCCAGATTCTTCTACAGCAATCAGTCCAAGGGCAGAAAGGGTCCAACTCCAATGTCTCATAGCAACAGCTCAACATAAACTGAATACTATTAATTCCTAAACTGTGGTCTCTGTTAGTGTTGTGGAGCCTTTTGACAAATAATGGCATTCATATTGTAAGGCACAAGCCTTCAGGCACAAGCTTCCTTCAGTGACAGCCCAGATATACAGCAATCAGCAACCATTATGAACCACTGATAGGTGAAGTAAAAAAGGTTAATTAAGGGTAGGATATATTAGGCAGCAAGTAAACAGTCAGTTCTTGGAGTTGATGTGTTGGAAACGGAAACAACGGGCAGGCGTAAGAAACTGAGAGGCTTTGACAAGGGCCCGGGTGTGATGACTAGATGATTAGGTCAGAGCAAATGGAAGGTCCTGTGTGGTGCTCCTGGTATGCAGTGGTTGGTACCTTCCAAAAGTGGTTCAAAGAAGGACAAGTGGAGAACGATACACATGTGTTTCTCTTACCAGGGAAAGACGTGATGATCTGGCCAATGTCCTAGGAGAAAGACCTTGGGTCCTGGCATTCATGTGGATGCTATTTTGACCCCTACCAAGTACACTGCTTCAATTAAATAAAATTTTATTAATCCCCGACTTGTGAACATTCGCACTACGAATTTCTGTGGATACAAATGGACAGCTTTTCTATGAATATTCTTATATGTGAATAAATTGCGAAAGTAGCTCGCATGTACAAAAAATAGACACTTCAATATAGAGATTTCAATATTTACAATTATATACAAAATTTTCAGCATGCAAGTGAATGTACAAAATGTTCAAAGTTCT
>JAOVVB010000011.1:1135689-1147940 GCA_028570985.1 Heterobranchus longifilis | reverse complement strand
CTGCAGAAATGAGACAGCCTCACCAGTTTCAATGAATCAGTCCGGGAGCACGATGATAGAAAGTGACTGTCCTGTAAAGCTGTCCTAATTGCGAATAATCAGAAAATCCTCAACAAAGTTTACAGTCCAATTCAGTGGAAAACAGCTCTGAGACAAAATGGTGCAAGGGATTCCCCTCACGGTTTAAAAATTTAAACACAGTTACATTTGACGAGTGAGATTCATTTTCTTAGGCATGGTTACAGTTTTTGGCCACATGATGACAGTGTGGGGAAAGGGGACAGAGATTTTGTCAAGTGGATTGGTATGTTTTACATTGTATATTCATGTCAAAGTCTTATAAGAGTCACTTTGTAGGACTTAAGAACAAATCCGACTAACGAACATGCTCCAGAAATGGAACTCATTCGTAAGTCGGCGACTACCTGTACATATCTTTTAACAACAGACATTGTCATAAAACAGCAGAATAATGCTCCGTGCAACACACAGAACTCAATCCAATGGAACATCTGTGGGATGTGTTGGACAACAAGCCAAATCTATGGACCCCACCCTGCAACAAACAACACTTAAAGGATCTGTGGTTTAAGCCTTGATGCCAGATCACACCTTCGGTCAAACCCATGCCTTGATGGATCAAAGCTGTTTTGGTGACTGGTTCTACGAAGATGGTTTTAATGTTATGGCTAGTCAGTGCCGTATCACTTTAACAGCACTGTGATCTTGAACTTATACAGGGCTTGAAACATAGTCCAAATGAACCCCTTTAAAGACCCAAGTTAATAAACATGCATGGGATAACACTTAAATCTTGACCCTTCCCTTATGGATGATGAATTTATTATTGCTGGAGCTTGCATCAGTGACCAACACGGCTGTTTACTGTTTTTATATTTGTGTACTTCACACAGTTAGGGATGACTGACCTTAAGCATGGCACCTTTTTGTTTTTATAATTAACCTGATTAATATTAAAGTGTGGTCTTTTGTTGTCTGGCCTTACAAGATACAGTCTGTTGCAGAATTTTTGGCACCATTGGTAAAAATAAATAAATGTATATGAAAAAAAATTTAATTAATTAAAGAATATTTAAATAGTCTGACACTAATTTCCTCTAAGAAAATACGAATCTTTCCTCAAAACAAACCCATGAACATGTATACACGGGGCTATTTACACAATTATCTAGTCAGCCAATCATAGCTCAGTAGATGCAAATGCAGGTTAAAGGCTTCAGTTAGCATTAACATAAAACACTGGTATGTTGGGAATTTTGGTGTCAGTGACTTTGATCATGATGTGGTTGTTGGTGGCAGACAGGGTGGCTTAAGTATTTCAAAAACTGGTGATGATCTTGGGTCTATGTATTTATAGGTCAGAAAGTCTCCAAATCTACAATCAGAAACTACTAGTTAGACTATTAAGTTAGATTTTAAGCATGAGATTTTTACCAAGGGTAAAAATCATTCTGGAAATGACTGAGTAAAAAAAATTTTTTTTAAACTTGGAAATGGTTCATTCATGTTAATACATCTTACCTGTGGTGTTTCTCTAGCCAGGGTGTGCTGTCAGCCAGCAGGCAAGAGTTGTCTGAGGCCAATAGCTCCAGCAGGCCCTCGTGACCCGCCTCGGCATAAAGCTTCAGCAGCGCAGTGTCTACATCCTGCCTGAAGCCGTTGGCACTCTCGCTGGCACGCACTTCACGCAGGTAGCTGATAAGAAAGCGCTTGCAGCGCTGCACCTTCTCCTGATCACCCTGTGCCAGATGGTTGAGATCAGCAAACTCGTGCAGTGGAGGATGGCACCGTGTGAACGATGATGAGGCAGGCAGCAGCAGTGGGCACAGTGAGATCAACTCTCGTACGTCTAGCTGGCCCTTCCTAACAAGGAGAGATTTTAGTTAATTTTTTACTATAGCAGATATACCTTTACACATATAGTACGAATCGTGTCCTATGAAAAGATGTGCCACTTGTCATCCTGGCGTTTATTTAAAAAAATAATAATTTTAATTAAAAAAAGGAAAGAAATTTTATAAATGTCTGCTGGCTGTAGGCTAAACACCCCTGTACTTTTATCAATACTTAACAATCCAGTGGGTAAAAAGAAAAAGAAAAAAGTAAAAAAAAAAAAAATCTTTTTAAATAACTCATGTCCTGAAACACATAAATGCAGGTCTGATTGAAACGTATTTAACTGTGCTGGTGCGGAAGAGCTTTATAAATTATTATTTCAGTCATAACACTCTATCCCAGCATTAAGTGGAAAGCATTAAATATTAATGCAATATTAAAAAGCTGCGAGAGAAAAAAAAGCGGACTTGCTGCATCTGTGAGTAAAAACGATGGTGAATTTGTCATTGCAGAAACATCACGTGGCCCATTTATTCAGCTGTCAGAGAAGTTTATGTCCCCCTCATTTAGCACACATCCATTAGGGTCAGGTGCATTGAGGGAGAGAAGATTAAGGGAGCAGTTAATGAACTGCATTTCGTCGCTTTCGGAAAACATCTGGGGCCCCGGAGTGGCAGCTAACTGCGTTAATTACAGGACAAAATGATGCATTCACCTAAAATGCTCTTTAGCTTCAGAAAACTGAAGCTGGCCAAACTGGATGAATCCCGCCTGCTGGAGAATTCTTTTGTGTAATATCTAGAAATGAACAAAGTGGAAACAAACTTCAGTAAAGTATCTTATCAGTAAACCAAACATGACAATGTATGTTTAAACAACACTACCTGGAACTTGTCTTTAGGAATGTTTCTCTGTGCACCTTCGATCAGGGTCAGTGCCTCCTCCACTCTGTGTCCTGCCAACAGGTCCTGAACCTGTCTTTCCAGAGGCAGAGGCACCAGCACATACACTGCCTTTGTGGAAGCCAACACCACTTTCCCTAAAAATTGTGAAAGAGAATGGTTTCTGCAGGTTAAACACAAACACACACATGCATACTCAGCTCTGTCCTTCTCAACAGTCCTCATGATATGAAATTTTAATACAATTCAGTATGCCCAAGAAACATGTGCTTCCAGAAAAATTTCAGATGTGGTCCTACTGTAAATCATACACACATTATACTGCCCAAAGTATTCGCTCGCCTGCCTTCACATATCAACCTCACCAACATCCAATTCTTAATCCATAGGGTTTAATATGATGTTGGCCCACCCTCTGTTTATGGGAATTTTTGTCCGTTTTTGACGCCTAATTCATCCCAAATGTGTTCTACCGGGTTGAGGTCAGGACTCTGTGCAGGACAGTCAAGTTCTTCCACACCAAAATTGCTCATCCATGTCTTTATGGACCTTGCTTTGTGCGCTAGTGCGCAATCATGTTGGAACTGGTGTGGGGTTGTTTTTCAGGAGTTGAGCTCAGCCACTTAATTCCAGTGAAAGAAACTCTTAATGCTTCAGCATAGCAAGACATTTTGGACAATTTCATACTCCAAACTTGGTGGGCACAGTTTGGGGATGGCCCCTCCCTGTTTCAATATGACTGCACACCGGTGCGCAAAGCAAGGTCCATAAAGACAAGGATGAGCGACTTTGGTGTGGAAGAACATGACTTGAAGTTCATATGTATCTGAAGGCAGGCAGGCAAGCGAATACTTTTGCCAATATAGTGTATACATCAGACTCGAGAAATGGCAGATTGGAATTCCTTTGACATTTTGCCTCTGCATATGCATAGGGTCAGCACTGGCAGTGCAGGAATTTCATAGCAGTGCTAACAATAGCTGATAAAACAGCTGACTTTCTTACTTTTTTAGCTCAATAATATAGCCGACTAATTGCTTGACATCCGCCAGAGCAAAATCCCAAGCATATTTTCACTAAAATCAAATGGACATAATGTGTGCCGTTTCAGAGGACAGACCTGTCCACTTCAGAGTCTGATGAGAGTCACTTGGAATTATGACTGTGAACCATCATGACATACAAATTCAATCTGACCAAACCATAATTTTAATGTTTAATTTAACATTTAATGTTGCTGCATTAAAGGACACAAAGCAGTTGGTTAGCTGTAAAGGGAGCCACGCTCGTGATTCTAGAAACAGGCTATAATATGCAACAATGCATGTGTTCTAGCTGTTTCAACTTGCTCTGAATCAGGCATTATTCATAATAACACGGCAAGCATGACTCATCTGTTTACATAAAGCATTGACATTCTGATAATACTGCTGTATCCGTGCTGTGTCAAACTAATCCATGTAAACCTCCCGACTGAGTTAAACACTCACTAATTACCTTATTATAGGGTAATGCTCGCAATAAAGGACAAAAGCAGAGAATAATAATAATAATAATATTAATAATAATAATAATAATAATAATAATAATAATTGTGACTACTAAGACGTAAGGAGGTCTCAAGCTAAGCAGCTGGTGGTCAGGGATAGTAAAAAAAAAAGAAGGCAATATATATTCTTTATCTCTAAAAAGAAAATCACCTCTATACCATCAACATGATGAAAAATATCAATCCATAAGCACCACAGCAGAATGCTAAAAATAATCAGACTATGAAATGGTAGGGGAAAAAAACAAACTAAAACAAACTAAAACAAACAAACTCAAAGTAGGTCACCATTTGCTAAAAAGAGACATGAAATAAACTCAAAGAGTAGCTAGAATGCTGCTGATGACAATGAGATATAAATGTATGAGTGACATGACTGATGTATTCATATAAAGTTACTATAACGCAGAAATGCTGTTTGCATCTGTGTGCATTGTCTGTGTCTCAGTCAGCGCACAAACAAGCTCTGTTCTGCATTAAAACTCACTTCAGCACTTTAGTGAGATCGATACACACCTCCCGAAGCAGAGCTGACATTGTCAGAAGCAAAAGACCCATAAGGGCCTTTAACACTCGTGCTTCATCTGCCCAACACCATGCAAGGCTTTTCATAAAATCAGAGCACTTAGGGCTGACAAATAACATAAAATTGTTGTTACAAGAAATGAATCTGTCTGAACCATGGCCATTTTCTTATTAGATGTAATATTAGGAACTAACTCTAGTATCTGTACTGTTAAAAGAAAACAACTTACTTGATGTTTATGTTCATCACTTTATTCAAGGCACTTTTTACTGTTCTCTTGAGACAGTTAATGTCAAAGTTGCTTGCGAGCGCATAGTAAGTTAGTGCAACATTAATCAAATCAATTCAATTCAATTCAAAAATATGTTTTTCCCATGAGAAATTATTTAATCATTCAGAATTGATAGAAGAGAGAGTACTAATATTAGCACGTGTGCAGACGAGGACTGTTTGGCAGGGCAATCCTGAAAACGGCATACTACAAGAGTGAATGTTAAATTTTAAGGGGATTCTATAAGAACATGAAATAAAAAGGAAGAAAGTGCTTGAATATGATGTAAAAAATTTTTTTTTTTTAAATGGATATTTCTAATTTTCACTATCATTAAAATTAGGAATGGGAATCACCAGGGACCGCCCGATATGATATTATCATGATACAAATTTGTATTGCGATTCTTTAAGCATAACGATTTTGGAAATATTGAAACAATATTAACTTTTTCTGATTTTGTTACACTTCTAAACAAACATAGCAAATAATTCATTCTGACCACACAGGATGCTGTGCTGCCTGGCAAGGTGTAAAAAGTTCAGCGACCTAATCCACCTGAAGCATTACAGAGGACCTGCAACATTTAAACACGTCAAACGCAAACGTACAGAAATTAAATATTAATCTAAAACTTTTGCAGTCAGTGTCGCAACACATGAAAACATAAAAGAATAGCACTCTCTAACTGAAGTGATTTCCTCCGTCTCTAATTGTTAGATTTAACACTTCAACACAACATTGAATGTATATTTAATATTTTTAGGTTGAAATACTTTACTTTTCCATTTCTGACGAAAAAAAAAGCGACAGATATTTTTGACAGCCCCTTTAAAAAATATTCTCACATGATGTTAGTGCTATAGACTTGTCTAAGATTAGTTGTGTCAAACATGCTCTGATTGTTTTTATTTTACATTAATGAATAGAGAATGGACCTTTCCTATGGTCATGAAAGCCCTGAGAGTGTGAAATGGCAGAATTTAAAAACCTGTGTTCATCATTACAGAGGACAAATGGACCACTTTTATTGTATTAAAGCAAAAAAGACTACTCTTTTGGTGTAGTTCGGAGTGATCACCATACAGGATGCTAATCTGCAGAGCTTTTAAATGCATTTAAAGCTGGGCAGGTCTGGTACAATAACATAATGTATAAAGTCTAGCAAAGGAAAGCTTAGAGGGAAAAAAATTAAATCCAAACTTTACCTTCAAAGTCCTGAAGTATGTGTCCTTCTCTGAATGGAAGTGTCTGTTTGAGCTGTTGATCCAACATGCTGTGAACCGTTACAAAGCCCTCGTCCAGAGCCACAACATACGGGAAACAGACAGCTGCACCAATCACCGTCTCTGACCAGTTGACTGGGGCACGCTGGGAGATGCCCTCAGCGTTAGCAAACATCCCTGTGTGTGTGTGTGTGTGTGTGTGTGTGTGTGTGTGTGTGTGAGAGAGAGAGAGAGAGAGAGAATGACTCATCACAACTGGTCACCGTGACAAAAGCTCTTTTCACTTGGGTGATCAAAGCCATTACACACCTGATAAACTGCATTATGCAAATGACTAAGGTCTTCCTAAACAAACTATGTAATAATTTCGACTGAATTCCATGGGATAAACCCAAGCAAAGCTTTAACAAAGCACTACCACTTAATATCCAAGCACCTAAAGCACATCCATGTTTAAATATAATGGGTAATGTTGTGATGCAGTCAAAATTTTATTTTATAATGCAAGTTCAAGTTAACTTTGTTTTACATATCATCGATTATTAAAAAATAAAACTGGACGGGTTATCCAGCTTTCTGACAGACAGACAGAAGCTTGTCATCTTGCCCTGGTTATTCTTAGCTGTTGTGATATATTAATTAAATGAGTAAGTATTCTACCCTTAAGCTCGCTTGACAGCTTGCCGACAACCACAGAATTATTCTTGATAATCTGTGGCTGAACTCACCAAGGCCTCCTGGTGCAGCCAGCAAAAACTCCTCCCTGCCAATCCTTTTGACAATGGGCTTCCTCTCCTCACTGTCGTAGGGAAACAGGTCCTGTGACGCACCTGAGCTATAGTTCAGGATCACATATCGTGTGGGGAGAGCCAAGCACAGGAAGTACCCATCCACGCTGAGATCACACGGCTGATCAGGAGTAGCCACTTCTTTCAGGATTTGGACACGGTCCTCGTGCACAGTGCAAATGTGTACAGAACGACGCCGCGCAGACGCCACCGCCATCTCTACGCAGAAAGGCTCGGCTGTCACCGGGTTCTCGTTAACACAGAACACCGTCACGCCTTTAAGTTTGGTCCCTCCAGATGCAACTGGTTCCAGAGTGACCATATCCACCAGCAAGATAACCCCGTCGCACAGGACAATAAGGCGCTCCAGGGCCGAAACAGCTTTTAGCTCGGACGGTGGCTTTTTGAGCCCCAGCTGTTTGTGGAGAAGCTTCTCCGAGCTAAAAGACAGCTGGCCCTTAGCTGTGGTGCGCTCCTCCAGCAGGAAGTGATGGATGAAGCCATCATTGGTGCCCACGTACAGGTGCTGGCCACAGCATTCGATGCACTCAACACCGATGCGCACTTTCTCACCAGCCAACTGCTCCCGCTCCACAGCAGGCACCAGCTCGAAGGCCTTCACACTCATGCTGCTCTTCACATCTATGCAAAACATGAAAAGAAAATTAGTGTTTGGCACAAACATGATTGTTTTGCAGGGCTTATTCATTTCCATAAGAAGTTAAGTGTAATGTATACCAGATGGCCAGTCAAAAGAAAATAATTTTTTTAAAAAACGAATAATTTAAAGCAATATGATGAACATCTGTCAAGCATGCTTGTTTTACACTTTTGTGTGTGTTGATAGACCATGAAGAAATAGGGAGATATATTTAATTTCCGTTAAAGTTTTTATTATCAGTCTGACACAGGACCAGTCCTTTGACCACGTTACTGGAATATTGTTGCCTATTCTGCATCTAATATATGAATGGGGGAATTGTTGGAGTCTGCAGATTGAGGTCTAAAGGCTCAGGGTAAAACATTCAGGCTCCAGGAATACAAATCTGATATGCTGACAAAGCAGGCAAAGGGAAAGAAATGGACAAAAGTGTTGGGGTTGAAACAAAAAACAGCAGAAGTAGAGTAGATGTATTACACGGACATTTTTATTGTTACTACTATTATTACTCACTCACTCATCATCATCTATATCGCTTTATTCTGTATACAGGGTCGCGGGGGGCCTAGAGCCTATCCCAGGAGACTTGGGCCACGAGGCAGGGTACACCCTGGATCCATCGCAGGGCACACACACTCACACGCTCTTTCACACACTTAGCCTAATCTGCATGCCTTTGGACTGTAAGAGGGAACCGAAGCACCTGGAGGAAACCCGCCAAGCATGAGGAAAACATGCAAACTCCATGCACACAGATCTAAGGCGAGAATCGAACCCGGAGGTGCAAGGCGACAACGCTAGCCACTACACCACTGTTCTGCGCAGGCTATTATTATTATTATTATTATTAATAAAAAAATGCGAGAATAGAAAAACAACCCAACATCTAAACAGCCATGTGCAAAACACGAGTGCTGTTAGTCCAAGTATCGGAGCAAAAAAAAAAGGCTGTGAGGAACGGGAATGTAAGCGATGAGGAACAGGAACTGAAACACAAAGCAGACATAAGCAGCACTTCGGCTTTAAATGAGATGATCTCAATGTTAAACCTTTGTCAAATGTGATTTTGTTTCGACAGGCTCAGAATCAGTACACGCTTTCTCATTTTTTTTCTCTCAATATGATCATGATCTCCAAGCCCTGAATATGATCTGGCACAACAACCCTCCTGTTAAGGCGAACTTTGCATGTAACCAAACTGCTGTTTAACGAAAGAGTGTAATTAGACAATGACATTTTGTCAGACAGTATCATATTCGATCTGATATCGACCTGTCGTTTCAGGCAATACCGGTACTCTTACTCAGTATCGGATCGCTGCAGCCTTACACATTACTGCTGCTACACAGGAGAGCTAAAGCGAGCTAGCGAGCTACACCTGCTGTGCATAAGCAGATGTGAGTAACATTACATCAGGCCGTGGCGTGTATTTCCCGCGCCGTCACTCAGTGTTAGCTTTATTCCGCTGCCGTCTCATGTCGAGATTTAACTCCCTGACACTTTCTCAGAGCTCAGGAGTGCTACAGCAGCTCGCTAACAACTAGCCGGCTAGCTACCAAAACCCTAGCCTGCACACAGCTTCCTATAATAACAGCTAGAAATACACACATACACACACAACACGCTCTGCAATTAATACACGCACATTTCCGTCGCTAATTTCACACTCGTACACACACTTAGTGACAGCAGTTCACGCTAACAGCAGTGAATGAGCGCTCGGCTAATAACCGCGGCGTTACAGAATGAACGCTGTTGCTAACAGTGACTCTACCCCCAAACTGATGAGTGATTTGGAAGAAATCTGGCCCATACCCCAGCCGCAGCCGCTGCGCTATGCTTCAGGGAGATGATGCGGACGGCCCTCGGCCTCTCCGTTCACTGACACCGCTTTGCCACTCCCTCCCCACTGCTGCCTTACCGATTCCCACCGCTATTCCGACAAGCCCCGCCTCTCGGGAGCAAATCCCAGTGTACACGCTAACTGGAGAGGAATGTGCCGGAAAGCGGTGGGAAAGCAAATCTCCTACTTGCCTGTCACCACAAAGAGGATTTTCCGGTGGCACGTTGAAACTGTATCCGGTCACGTGGTCTCTTAAAGCGTTCACAGTTTTATAGTATTATTATTATTATTAATAATAATAATAATTATTATTATTATTATTAAAAATTATTATTATCGTTATTATTAAATATTATTTATATTGTTATTATTACAAGACGACGTGATCAATAATAATAATAATAAAATAATAATAATAATAATAATAATAATAATAATAATAATAATAATAATAATAATAATAAAATAATAATAATAATAAGTGAATCGCATTGTTCTGTCTTTTGTAGAGAAACATATTAAACAGATGGTGTTGCAAGAGCCTCATTTTTGTTTACAAAATTACAAAATTGTCTTTTTCCTCAGATTCCTTGTGTTCTCCAAAATAATATAATACATTTGCACAATAAAATACTTTTACAGCACAAACAGTGCAGTGCCTCGTGTACTCAAACAGTTCTAACTCATAATGCTGGAGAAGATTTTAAAGTCATAATCATCAGTATCATGGCTATGCTTAGGTGCAGAACTAGATTCAGATACCTGTTTCTCAGGAACATTTACTGTAATACTAAAATATTGATGGATACAACATCTATGTGGTAATCTGTAAGTGGAGGCCTGTGGTCAGTCAATCAGCTTTTAGCAGGCATTGATGTTGAGTTGTTGAATTACCATAGGTTCTGGGGGCGGAGCTTTGTGTGCATGGATGTGCAATTTGGGCAATTTGTCGGCAATTAGTCTAATCTTTAATCTAGTCCGGTCTTTAGACTGCGGGAGGTAACCGGAATACCCGGAGGAAACCCACCAAGCATGGGGAGAAAATGCAAACTCCATGTACACAGACCCGAAGGTGAAGGTGCAAGGTGACATGCCTCACACCTTCAGGGTTGAGGTTTGAATCTTGCCTCCAATCTGTGTGTGTGGAGTACTCCGGTTTCCCCCCACATTCCAAAGACATTGGTGTTTCCAAATTGCCTAGTGTATGACTGGATGAATATATGTGTGCTTGTTCCCTTGGATTAGTTGCCACTCTATACAGGGTAAATCAGTATATAACAGTAGAGGTGTAAGTTATCACCTGCTAACTGATACCAACCAAATGTGGATAGATTCCCTATTGAGTGTGGTTCCTCTCAAGGTTTCTTCCTATTGCAAACTCATGGAGTTTTTCATTGCCACAGTCACCCTCGGCTTGCTCATCAGGGACAATCTAATCATTTCTTTAATTTCTTTTTTTTTATTCTCAAAACCTGCTATGCAACAATAACCATTGTTAAAAGCATATACCCCACTTTGTGCCTCACTTCCCTGGGATCCAGGGCTCCAGGCACTAGAGACCATATACAGGATAAGCAGTAAAGATGATGGGTGGATTACCTGTTCCCATCCTTTTGTTCATCTAAACATTAGGTGTTTTTCCCACCAAAAAGTCATATTCTAAGTTGATTAACACATTTAGATGTAAATCTCAGGGCATCAAAGCAACAAATTCTGATCTATCGTCTCATACTTATGTTTTAATCCCTAACATAAATGTCTTCAGTGCATGGCAATAATACAAATAATTTTTCATCAAGTCATGATGAAAATGACCACATAAACTATGTAAATAATTAAATGATTTTATTATTATGGCATTTAAATAAAATAATAAAATAGAAATCAATTGTAGTAGAAATCATTTATACAGTAGTTGAATTTCAATATTCACCACCAGAGGGCGTCAGACATCATGTTAAGTGGCTGGCTGTTGAAAAAAAATGAATGTCTTTGATGAACAGTGTGCTGCTGTTGGTTACAAAAAAATCTTTAACACTTGAGATAATGAAGACAGCTTTAACTTAAGACACTTCAAGGCATTTTCGATATATTATTAACATCCATAACATACAGAGCTCTTAATTTAGTTGATTAACAGTCACAGAATCATGTTAGTCAATTTCAGTGTTTGGTGTCTATGGAAATGTGCAATATCTTTATTCAAAACAGTGTTGAGAGTCAGCATAAAGCCTTTCACAATGCATACTACTTTGGTTTAGCTAACTAGCCTCATGAGCCATGTTCTCAGTTGTTTATTAACACATTTAGATGTAAAAATCAGGACATTAAATGAGACACTGATATTCTGATCTATCATCTTATATTTGTGTTTTAATCCCAAACATAACTGTCTTCAGTGTATAGCAACAACACAAAGAACTGGCCTTGCTGGTCCTGTACTTTTGGAGGGAATGTGTATTTAATGCAAACATGCCTAGTTTGTCTAATATTTAAATAGTTCCTGTGTTCATCGTGAGGGCCACATCTCTCATCAAGCCCCCCATCGCTTTAAAACTCCTTAAAAAGAAAATCAGCTTACAATTTGACTTACTCTAACTCATGTAAGTCATGATAAAAACAACCACA
>JAOVVB010000011.1:1081603-1092582 GCA_028570985.1 Heterobranchus longifilis | reverse complement strand
TGATTATTTTTACAGTAAATTACTGTAAACTTTAAACTTATAAGCTTATAAAAGTATTATTAAAAAGCTTATTATTTACTTACACTTATAAAACTTGATTACACATCTAATCATTACTTCACTTTGTTAATTTACAGAATTTTTAAATATTACAAAATACTGTAATAAAAATGTTAAGTGGCTAATCAAAAGTAAATGTTAGTTTTTAAGCTAATTGCTAAATTAGCATAGATTTTTTTTTTAATACAGGAGTCATAATTTTGACTCCTGAGCTCCTCACTCACATGCTGATCACCAAGATCACAGTATTAATTGCAGTATTAGCTTTTTCCTAGCATTGTCCCGTTGTTGATCATCCCCATATGGCCCGGTCCTGGGTGTCTGCAGGGTCGAGGTCCGCTGCCAATATGTCTTGTGTACCCATGCGGTCAGTATTCATCTGGATCGAGTCACATGGCTCACATGTTCTTCCTAGATTGAGGCACCTCCAGGTCTTGGTCATGTCCTCAGTCATTGTGTGGTCAAAGCAGGTCAGGCTGAGAGACCATCAGCACATCTTACATCTCAGCAGTGTGGGGCCAGATGCAGTTGGCCAGCATTCTGCCCCATTGAGGGCTACTGGGCACATGACCGTCCAGCAGACTTTCACCTTGAGGTGTTCAGGCATCTTAATGCCATACAGGACTCCTGTGACCTGTCTCCACTTGAGCCATACCACATTGACTCTTGTCGGGGTGTTGGGGATGGTGTTGCCATGGGAAAGGTATTTGGTGGTTCCAACGATCTGTGGCCCGCATTTGCTGTAAACCTTCTTGAAATTGAAACTATTTCCATTGTTCAAGGTCCTTCTATTCCTGTATTTGTTGTTGGTGAGCTGCGCATTCTAGGTGTGGCCAAGGCCCAAGGTCCAAGGACAATCACAATATTGTATTTATATACTATAGGTTTCTAATTGAAATGATAAGGAAAACTTTTACCATCAGGTCATTAGTGCATTGTAAGAAACAATAACACTGTATATGTATAGTTATATCTAAAGACTTCTTCCAAATGTTCTCAGGCACTACACTACACTAAACTACACTACACACTACACTACACCACACTACTCTGAGAGGAAGTGTACAAGTGAAGTGCGAGACAGGAGAAATGACACAGCAGGTGGGTGCAAAAAGTTTTGAGTGGGCAGGTTGCTAGTGATTATGTTGAACAGTCACGCTGACACCCTGAAAAAATCGAGGCAAACCATCCTGCTCCTGCTCACACTCTCGTTTTCTCTCTCTCCTCCCGTTTCCACTTTGCCGTCTCAAATTCTCAAGTTTTCAATTTTCTCTCAGATCTCGAATGAAGAAGGAAATTTCTCTGCTTCAAAAATTCTTCCATCTAAATGTAAATGCTGAAATCATCATAATAGCATTGCAGGGACATCCTTCAGAACCTCTCCTATTCCAGCCATGTGTGTGTGTGTGTGTGTGTGTGAGAGAGAGAGACAGAGCGATAGAGAGAGATGAGGTTAGACTTTGGTTTAATGTACAGTTTATATACATGTGTTTATGATTACTGGATCATTTGTAAAAAGTGGGCGGAGACTGCAAAAGATGAGCAGTCCTTGAATCTTACCTAGGTGTTCAGAATAATTTGTGTTGCTTTAATGCCATAGCGTCATCAATACAGCTTATAATATAGTAATATATAATATAATAATTATAATAATAATAATTATTATTATTATTATATTATAACTTAGTGCTTTCTTTTAGGGTTCTTTAAATACCTGCTGTAGGGTTCTGTATAAAATCTTTAAAGGTTCCCCTCACACAGACTGTGTACAAACCTCGACAAACCCTCCATGGTTTAGTGAAGAGCAGATTCAAATCTCAGCTGTGGGAGTTCTGGTCATCTCCATCTTGGCAAGAGCTGACTGCGCCTAAACCCTGTATAATCCATAAATGGTCACTTCGGCGGAGCATACGGATCCTGGCTGTTGGTTGGGACACGCCTACTTCAGTTACCCCCACAGTCTAGCTAGCTTATCTTTATCTTAAATAAAATGCATGTGTATGTGTGTGCCCTGCGATGGATTGGCACCCTGTCCAGGGTGTACCCCACCTCGTGCCCTAAGCCTCCTGAGATAGGCTCCAGGCCCTGAATACAGGATAAAGTGGTATAGAAGATGAGTGAGTGAGAGAGTGTTTCAAACTTCAAATGAAAGTCCTCAGCTCTTTCAGGTTCAGTAGGATGTAAGAATAAACTTTTTACAACAATTCCCACCTTATGAGTAGTAAGAAGAATTCAACCCCATCTATAAATGGTTTGATTTCTCACAGCTGGGCCAATCCAAGCGAAGTAAGGCAGGACTTAAAAGCAGCATGTGGATCTGAATCAACTCTGAGCAAATGTATTAAGACAACATATGTCATGCATTATAGTTTTTCCTGGGCACAAAACAGGTGAGGTCACTAATGAGTTCTCTCCTATGTATCTGAAGACAATTATTGTACTACTGAACTGAAACACTATGTTGTTGTACACTGGTGTTCATCTTCTGGAGGCATGGCCTGAGTCATCTCCGGACTTAAACAATGAGCAATGGTGAAGAACCAGGAGATGTCAAGAAACTGTCTTCTGTACAGTACATGATCTTCAGGAAGTGATCAAGCAGGCATGGATTGAGTGAGTGACACCAGAATACTGTAGATGCATTTGAAGCAAAAGAAAAGCAGCTTTACAGAATCGAAAGAAAATGTGGAAAATATGGAAATGTGTGTAAAATGTGAGAAGAATAAATGTTCTGAAATTATACTGAATATTGGTTGTTGTAGAGTGACTTCACTGGATTAAAAACAAAAACAAAATAGCAGTATAAGCTTTATTGTCTTATTTAAAAAAAGAGAGAGAATGAGAAAAAAATTACAACATTGAATTTTCTTTTTGTCCCATTACTTTTGGGCTATACAGCCTCCACTGTATTAAATATCTCAGGTCAGGTCAAGTCAAGTAGGCTACAGTTCAGTACACAGTGAAACAAAACGGCGTTCCTTCAGGACCAAGGTGCTACATACATGTAACATAAATTAACAGAAACTAATTAGCTAACTAGGATGCAAACCATATTTACACCATAAATTATCCAAAATAAAAAATTCTAAAGTACTATACAAACGACATTACTATACAAAAGATAACACAAGATATAAAGTGCACGTGCAAATGGGCAAACAGGAGCAGCAACACAACATGGCACAATACAATAAACTGTGATATACTGTAATAGTATATGAATAGTAATGAAAAGAGGTTGTTGGGCTTTCTTATGCAAGGAGCTGGTGTTGAGGTGAAGTATACCAGGTGAAGTTCTCCTCCACGTGGACACCCAGGAATTTGGTGCTGTGGACAATCTCCACAGGGGAGCCGTTGATGCTCACCGGAGAGTGGTCGCTCCGTGTCCTCCTGAAGTCAACATCCATCTCTTTGGGATCATCGACATTCAGAGACAGGTTGTTGTCTTTACACCAGTCCATTAGCCTCCGTACTTCCTCTCTGTATGCTGACTTGTTGTTCTTTCTGATGAGACCCACCACGGTCGTGTCATCTGCAAACCTGATGATGTGGTTGGAACTGTGTGTCTCTACACAGTCGTGAGTCAGCAGTGTGAACAGCAGGGGACTGAGCACACAGCCCTGGGGGGCCCCAGTGCTCACTGTGTTGGTGCTGGAGATGCAGTTCCCGATCCGCACTGACTGGGGCCTTTTGGTCAAAAAATCCAGGATCCAGTTACAGAGGGAGGTGTTCAGGCCCAACAGGCTCAGCTTCTCGATCAGGTGATGGGGAATGATTGCATTGAATGCTGAACTAAAATCTATGTACAGCATTTTA
Organism: Heterobranchus longifilis; assembly: GCA_028570985.1. Taxonomy (NCBI): domain Eukaryota; kingdom Metazoa; phylum Chordata; class Actinopteri; order Siluriformes; family Clariidae; genus Heterobranchus; species Heterobranchus longifilis. The sequence continues at coordinate 1,088,706 of JAOVVB010000011.1, read as the reverse complement.
ACACAAGTGTTCTTTTTGTCCAGGTGTGTCAGTGCCAGGTGGAGTGTGATGGAGATGGCATCGTCCATCAAATGGTTTGAACGATACGCAAACTGTAGTGGGTCCAGTGAGGGGCAGCAGGGACTTGATGTGTCTCATAACAAGCCACTTGAAGCACTTCATGATGATGGGTGTGAGTGCAACAGGGCGGTAGTCGTTGAGACATGACACAGAAGACTTCTTCGGCATGGGGACGATGAAAGTGTCTGGCGGTGGTAAATATGAACACCAGTTTCGCCGATGTCCATTTACTGTGTAAAAAAAAACACGATACACCACGAAGTAAACAAAGTAGCACCATTTTGGCTCCAGAGCGGCTGCTGCGTGCTACTGCCGTGCCCATCTGGCCTCATTGGAAAAACTCAACCTAAACAAGGCCGCAGGCACTGATGGTATTAGCCCCAGTATTCTAAAGTCTTGTGCAGAGCTCTCTGGTATCCTGCAATACATCTTCAACCTGAGTCTGATTCAGAAAAGAATACCGATGCTATGGAAAACATCCTGTGTAGTACCAATACCTAAGAAGGCCATCCCTTCTGGCCTTAACAACTTCAGACCGGTTGCACTGACATTACAAGTCATGAAGGTCCCTTGAGGAAGCTTGAGGATGGCTGAGTAACGCGAGAACCAACGAGACCGGGTGCATAATCTAAGATGGCGGCTCACTGCTGCTAGACATTCAGTAAACAACTTTTTCCCCATCTCTTTTTTGGACTTTCCCATCCCTTTTTTTTCTCTCTCCCTTTTTCAATACCGGTCTATATAGTATTTGCAACCCGTTTCAAAACCGGACCATAACGTTTTTGCAACCTGGATTACCTGGAGGAATTCATCGACACGCACTATAACAAACTTTACAGCACCATGAATAAGCATAACGCAGATGACAACAAAAAAAGTGAAGGCAACCTCACTCCGACCTACAAGAGACCCCGTCCTAGTTCACTTTCCAGCACAGGTACAACACCATCCACATCACCAAAACCGCCGTGCTGCACTGAGGTAAGCGACATTTTACTCTCCATTGAAAATAAACTTTCCGGACTTGATGCAAGGAGTAATAGAAGTAATACACAAGGATTTTCAAGAACTACGGCACAGTCTAGAATTCAGTCAAGAACAAATAGACACTCTCACCAAGGTAAATAACTTTTTAAAGGACTCCGTTCACACTCTTTCAGCTGAACTCACCTCCGTTGTTTCACAAAACAAGTTATGAAAGAAAGTATTCTGGTCTTACAGTCACGTAGCATGAGGGACAATTTAGTTTTTACAGGAATCCCGAAACAAACCCCAGACTATCCCGAGAAATCAATAAAGGACTTCATGATTAAAGAACTCAAATTACCAGCCGATACTTTACAGAACATCACTTTTCACCGCGTGCATCGGATCAGATCTCAAAACAATAACAATCGCCCAAGTCCAATGATTGCAAAATTCGAACATTATAAACAAAATGAACTGGTTCAGAGGCAAGGAAAACAACTCAAAGGCACAAACTACGGACTCAATGATCAATACCCAAAGGACATACTGGAACGTCGCAAACACCGCTTCCCAATCAGAAAACAAATGATGAATGAAGGAAAAAAGGCAATCATTTTTTGGACAAACTTTACATAAATGGACAGTTATATCACGACAGAGGCATTACTCCCTGGCTTTTCAGATTTTTTTTCTCATCCCCATTCCAGAACTAGCAAATAATTGATGAACGTGAAGTTATAAATAATCCATCCTTGCCTTACTCCCCAATACCCCTCTCTCTTCCTTCTCCTCCCTCTTCCCCCTCTATCACTCTCTACTTTTCCACATTTTTAAATCATGCAATGTAATATATAATGCACCTAGATCTCACGCCCCCCTAACCTATTTACCCTGTCTCACACTATGTCTTTATTTAATAGTTTCTGTTTTGCTGTTGTTGTTGTTGTTGTTGTTGTTTTGCTACATACACACTGTCATTTGGGTTTTTTCAATTACATTAGCCTGTCAACAACATTAAAATGTTATGCACACACATGTACACATGGTCATGATTCCATAAATATATATACACACAGCTGCACACACCACTCATACATCTTTACAGTAATATACATTTCACTTTCATAACATGTCTTCTATCAATTTTCTATCCTGGAATGTCCGTGGAATTGGCTCTCATGCAAAGAAGGTCAAAGTCTTGAAGCATTTAAATAAACTACAAGCTGACATATGCCTTTTACAAGAAACACATCTATCAGATTCAGATCAAGATAAAATTAAATCATCCGAATACAATCAGTTATTCTCAGCTCACTACAATACAAAACAAAGAGGAGTATGCATTTTGATAAATCAAAAATCCCATTTGTACATAATACCACTGTTATAGACCCAGAGGGACGATTTATTCTCATAAACATCTCAATCAACAATAGCCCAGTTACAATTGGCAATCTATATGGCCCAAACACAGACGACCCATCTTTTTTTCAAAACTTCTTTTCCACCATCTCAAATCATTCTAATTGTCCAATCATAATAGCAGGGGATTTCAATACAGTTCTTAACCCAGCAATAGACCGATCTAATAATTCAAGTAATAGACGCATTTGGCAATCAGCAGAAACCATAAAACAGTTCATGAGTGATTTTGGTCTTGGCGATAGTTGGCGATTACAACATCCAAATGCTAAAGAATACACGTTTTTCTCACCAGTCCATCACTCATATTCCCGTATTGATTTTTTTCTCACTAGTAATTCTCTCATATCAAATATTTCGGAATCAAAGATTCATCCTATTGTCATTAGTGACCATGCCCCAGTAACATTAAAATGGAATAGAACTGCACCTCATAACCCTATTAACAGATGGCGGTTTAATATATCTCTCTTGAAAGATCCAGATTTTGACAGCTATTTTAAAAGGGAGTGGGCATTCTTTCTAGAAATGAATGACATATCTGAATCATCTCCCTCTCTCTTGTGGGAAACAGGAAAAGCAGTACTTAGAGGGAAAATAATTTCATATTCCGTTTACAAACAAAAAAAGGAAAAAGAACAAGAAGCAGAATTGGAACAAAAAAATCGAACAATTTCAAAATATCAATACAAATAATCCAACAGAAGAAACACAAAACAAATTAAGAGAATACAAATTAAAACTAAATGCAATAATTAACAAACACACTCAATTCCTGATTCATAGGCTTAGACAAGAAGAATTTCATCATGGTAACAAATCTGGTAAATATTTGGCAAATCAACTTAAACGAAACAAGGAATAAGTAACAATTTCAGTTATTATAAACTCAGCAGATCACCTGATGAAATCAATCATATCTTTCAAAATTTCTACAGCAAATTATACTCAGCAGAAAAGGACCCAAATCAGAATGACATCAATTCTTTTCTCAATAGTATCAACCTGCCACAACTGAATGAACACCAAAAAAAACAGCCTTGAATCACCCATAACACAACATGAACTTTATACAGCATTACAACACATGCCTAATAATAAAGCACCAGGTCCTGATGGATTCCCTGCTGAATTCTACAAACACTTTTGGTCCACTTTATCACCACTCTTTTTCAGAATGTTAAGTGAGTCAAAACAAAAATTAAAACTACCAATAAGCATGAACACAGCTACAATTTCACTTCTCTTCAAACCAAATAAAGATCCCAAATTACCATCAAGCTATTGTCCCATCTCTCTGATCAATGCAGACATTAAAATCATCACCAAAGCATTAACCTACAGAATCAAAAAGGTCATATCATCTATAATACATCTGGATCAAACCGGTTTCATTAAAGGAAGACTAGCATCCACCAATACACGCAGACTATTCAACTTAATGCATTATTCTTCAAGTCATAAAGAAAAAACCATCATAGTCACTTTGGACGCAGAGAAGGCTTTTGATAGGGTAAACTGGAAATTCTTGTTTTCCACATTAGAGAGGTTTGGTTTTGGGGAGTCATTCATTAATTGGATCAAAATTTTATATACTTCACCTTCAGCCACTGTTATCACCAATGGACTAACATCACGTAGCTTCACACTGCACCGGGGTACTAGACAAGGATGCCCACTCTCCCCCTCATTATTCACCATTTTTATTGAACCTCTGGCAGCAGCCATCCGTCAAAACAGTTACATTAAAGGAATTCAAACATTAAACATACAGCACAAAATCAGCCTTTACGCAGATGACATACTACTATATTTACAAGATCCTTCATCATCATTACAAGAAAAAATTAAGCTTATTGACTCTTTCTCTCATATTTCTGAATACTCAGTGAACTGGACTAAATCATCTATTCTTTCTTTAAATCATAAAAGCTTGGATGTGACATCCCAAATATCACCTATCCCTCTCTGTACCAATCACATCACATATTTAGGTATTAATATTTCCCCTAGGCTGTCAGACCTAGTTAGTCTGAATTTTACCCCATTACTCAAAAAAATAAATGACGATCTTCAACGCTGGATGAACTTATCCATTATGGGCAGAATATCAGCAATTAAAATGACTATACTCCCTAAACTAAACTACTTATTCTCAATGATTCCAATACAACCCACCCTCATCTGGTTTAAATCTCTGGACTCAATCATCACCAAATTCTACTGGAAAAATAAGACCCCAAGAATTAAATTGACTACTCTACAGAAACCAAAAACACTAGGAGGATTGGAAGCACCACATTTCTACCACCACTTTCTGGCTAATCAGCTTCAATATACAGTATATATAAATGGATTCACCCAAACACATCAGACTATACATGGCTAGATATTGAGCAAACAATTTGTAAAGACATTAGCATTACAGATTTACCGTTTTTGAGTCAGACAATCAAAAAACACTCCTGTTTTAAATCACCAACTATAGCAACAGCTCTGACAGCCTGGTGGAAATTTCACCAGTTTACAAATACTCCACTTGCATCATCTAAATTCACCCCCATTTGGAATAACCCAGATTTTACAATTAATAAAAAGCCACTTAACATGCGCACATGGGCTGAGAAGGGCATCACACAACTTCAACACATCTTTCATAGTAATAATCTGGCTTCCTTTTCATACTTGGTCCAGAAATACGGCATCAGGAGTAATAGTTTTCTGGAATATCTACAACTCAAATCATCTATCCAATCAAAAATCAATATTCGGACTGTTAATCTTGACCTTTCACCATCGATCTTAGAATTAATTAATATATCATCCTCAAAAAAGCTTCTCTCCAAAATATATAAAATAATAATAAAATCAGACAACACAATAAGTTTACCAAATACGAAATGGGAATCAGACCTATCTATCACTCCTGATGCCGATTTCTGGACACAGATCTGCAAAAATATCTATTTCATGACAAAAAATCCCAATTTGCAACTTATACAGTACAAGGTACTTCACAGATCTCACCTAACCGGACAAAAATTGTTTAAAATGAGATTCACCTCATTCACAGGTGTATAGGCAGAGGTGATCTTACATGAAAGGAGGCTTTTAATAAGGAAGAACAGAACATATATACACTCTCACGCAAAGGAACAAAGGAACCGAAACATTGGATTGAGGAGTTGAATTACTACAAGGAGCTAAACTAGACAGAAACTAAGCTACACAAGGAACTAACCAAAACATGGAGCAAAACATATTAAACAGGCTAGGCTGAACACAGGTTATGCTAAGCACCGGCTAGGCTAAGTACAGGCTAGGCTTAGTGCAGGCTAGGCTAAGTGCAGGCTAGGCTAAGTGCAGGCTAGGAGATAAACGTAAATCACATAACAGATACAACTAAACATAACAGTACGTACACAGAACCAAACTAAGAACAGAACAAACCTGGAGCTAGGGAAGTGGCATGACACCAAGAACATGGAAATCTTAACACCCATTTAAACTTAACCAGTAGGTCAACAGTAACACAGTATGTAGACAGTATGCCCGACAAGGACCAACGGGACAAAAGGCTATTTATAGCCACACTAATTATCCACCCTCGGTTCAGGTGTGCTCCCATCACCTGACCGAGGTGCACTCTGGGAACTGGAGTCCAAAACCCAATGAAAACACAAAGGAAAACAAAATGGAGTCTGGGAGCATGGCGCCCTCTAGTGTTTCACCGTGACATTACACCCCCTCCAAAGGCGCTACCCCGGAGCGCCAAATGGTGGTCCAGGGCACCCTCCCCAAGGTCCGGTGTCAGTCCTCCCGACTGAGAGGCTGCAGCCGAAGTTCCCTGGGCAGGGTGGTAGGGCGGGCATTGGAGCTGGGTCGTCGCCGATTCCAGTCGGCGGAGCGAGGAACACAGGAGCTGAGTCGTCGCCGAGCCTGGTCGGCGGAGCGAGGAGCACAGGAACTGGGTCGTCGCCGAGTCCGGTCGGCGGAGCGAGGGGCACAGGAACTGGGTCGTCGCCGAGTCCGGTCGGCGGAGCGAGGGGCACAAGAACTGGGTCGTCGCCGAGTCCGGTCGGCGGAGCGAGGAGCACTGGAGCTGGGTCGTCGCCGAAGCCGGGCGACGGAGCGAGGAACACGACGTCATCGAAGAAACAGGGCGGCGGAGTGAGAAGCACTGGAGCTGGGTCGTCGCCGAAGCTGACCGGCAGATCGAGGAACACGACGTCATCGAAGAAACAGGGCGGCGGAGCGAGAAGCACTGGAGCTGGGTCGTCGCCGAAGCTGGTCGGCGGAGCGAGGAGCACTGGCGCTGGGTCGTCGGCAAATCCGGGTGGCGGCGTGAGGATCGCTGGAGCTGGATCATCGCCGAAACCAGGCGGTGGAGGCAGTAGCACGTCATCCTCGAGGTCAAGTGGCGGAGGTGGCAGCACGACGTCGTCGACGAAGCAGGGTAGAGGAGGCAGCTCGGCGTCAACGTAGGGCTGAGGTTCGCCGTCGTCGAAGTAGGGCAGAGGCGGAAGCACGACGTCGTCGACGAAGCAGGGCGGAGGTAGATATTCATTTGTCATGAATATCTATTTCATGACAAAAAATCCCAATTTGCAACTTATACAGTACAAGGTACTTCACAGATCTCACCTAACCGG
>JAOVVB010000011.1:1049793-1060984 GCA_028570985.1 Heterobranchus longifilis | reverse complement strand
ACCAAACTGTCGCTAATATTTTGATGTAACCTGTAGTGGCGGTGAAACGAACCGGGTATACAATCATATTTGATCGACAGCTGCAGTTACTTATGCGCACTCTTGATTGCCATTGGTTGAAATCTTCAATAAAAGCAACCTACCTACACTAAACAGAGAGAGAGATAAGATGGAGAAGATGGCAGAGAAAAGGCAACGGGAAAAAGGGCACCAAGCTCCTCCTCATAAAAAATTGGAATTTTGCTGGACGAGGTGTTCATCCACAAGACAACCAGTTCGCCAGCTTCAGAAACAATGTGTGTAACAGCACTAAAAAAGACATCGGGAGTGACATTGCGAGGAAGATGCCTGCCTCCGGTTCAGGTGCACCCAGAGACTGGCAGGATGTGCGGAAAAAATGGCATGATTTTTCGAGCCATGCCAAGGTCAGAGCTGCTGCAGTCCGAAGAGACCAGGCAAGGACAGGTGCTGGGTCCAGTTCAGTGTCACCACTAACACCACTGGAGGAGAAGGCACTGGCAGTAATGGGAGAATCAGCCTCTCATGGAATCCCTGGGGGAACTGATGTGAGAAGAGGTGATGCTGAGCATGCCTCATGCTCACAGGCCAGACCAAAGCCACCTCCTAGTACACCATCTTCTCCTGGTAGCACTCTACTGCCTCCGGAACGCGGGTCCTTGCCAGGACGACGTCGCTACAGCACAACACGCAAATTTTTTAAGAATTACAATCACTCCTGATGGCTAATGATCAGTGAAACATATTTTAAACAAAAACATTTTTAATCAACTGCTGCCTTGCCTTTAGGAATGCCAGCAATGGCATGGCAGCCCTGGTGCACCTCCTGGAGCTCCTGGCGGGTTGCTGGCAGTCGGATTCAATCCCCATGGCCATGGAAGAACGTTGGTAACAGCGAGGACGCACCTCCACACTGAAGTTTTGCTGAGGCCTTAGGCTTCTCCCACAACCTCCATGAAGCTCCCAGTAGCATAAAATCTTAGCGCTGCAAGCAGCTGGACATCGGGACGTACAGTAGAGCGTAAGTATGACACGTTGGCCTGGCAAGCGCAGGTTTGAGCAGGTCAAGAAGCTCCATAATCTGTTGCCTTGGAAGGCGAAACTTTTTTAAAATAGCCACCTCAGGCAAAATATGAAAAGTAATTTTAAAAGTCAATATTAAAAGTAATTGACAATTTTAAAACATTAGTCACATTATGAAATAGGCTTATTTAAAGTCACTCTATTAGTTCTGATATCAAATAGAATAAAATTCTTAAACAGGCCTACAGTATATTCCATCATTAATATGACTTGATAATGTGCTGATTTATAAAGACTGCTGCACAGTGACGACGACCAGCATCTTGAGCTGAAACAACGCTAAGAGTGAGTTAAGATAGGTCCAGACCAACCTTATGAAGGTGTGACTTACATATAAGATATACTTAGAGTATAAACGTTTCGGGAATTGCGCCATAACGGTAAGAGAGAGGTTAAGGTACAACTTAAAGACTACTTAGCGATAAGAAGCTTTCGGGAAACCGGGCCCAGATCAAAATATCATCATGACCCTTCAGCTGTGATTCCTGACTTGTATTTGTCAACAGTAACTTGTGAACAATAGGTCTTTTCATGTGTACCCAGATATGGTGTGCATTCCAGAAAGATGAAACTGTACATTATGAAAAGATAGAACAAATAGAACATTATGGTTTCAGCAGGAGTGCTGTATGTGGCAACTAAACGATTGCAAAGTGTTTGCACCTAAGATGAAAAACAAAGGTAATAGATTGACTTCTTCACATTTTGTAAAAACACACCCAGACACGTTGGACAGGTTTTTATTAGCATCAGAGTGTTTTATTTCCATTGGATCATTTGATCCGCCATGATTTTTCACAGGTTTTATTGCGGTTGTCACCCATGCATTTGAATCCAGGCTTGAGACTGGCACTCCATCGCTGGCTAGGTATTACAGTTGAAACCAGAAGTTTATATATACCTTTTTCTCTGGGGTCTTGGTTGATTTTATTTATTTTTTCCTATGTCAAATAAAGCGGGACTGAGTTTGAAGGTAGGCCTTAAAATACATCCAGAGATACAACCCAATTGACTCAAATTATGTCATTTATTGTATCAAAAGCTTCTAAAGCCATGACATAATTTTCACAAATTTTCCAAGCTGTTTAAAGGCACAGTCAATGGAGTGTATGAAAACACCTGTAATACTGAAACTGTGATATATCGAATTATATATATCAGATATAAAAAATAAGTATATCTGTAAACAAAACTATAGATGTCTGGAGTACTTAACATTTTTTAATGATTTCAACCTAAGTGTATGTACTGTAAGCTTTTTAGAATTCAACTGTATGTATGGGCATAGGGTTAAGTCTTCAACTTTGAAGACTCAAGACTTGACTTGGAATAGGATTAATACTAATTATTACTTATTGACCATGACATGGTTGTTGATTGGTTTACAGATTGGTTTAAATATTTCATAAAGTGTTGATCCAGGATTTTCAAACACAGCCGTGACTACTGATAAATGACCTCTGATAAATGACCTAAATGGCCTCTTATTCTTATGTAAATCAGGTACAGTTAAAGTTGGAATTAATTAATATATTTCCTATATGAGCTATATTACAGTTCAAAGGCAATAAGAACACCTCCTTTTTTTTTACAAAAAATATATATATTGCATGACAGTATATATGGATATGTTTGTATCAGAATGGATTGTCTAGGTATTGAAAGCATTTAATGAGCTGGGGAATGAAAATAAAAAATGGAAAAATTGTACTTTTATAGGCCTTTTTGGGCACAGAGTCATTTAACGTGTCACAGTTTTTCAAATGACTTTTGACATGTGGCTCATTACTAAAAGTACTGTACAGTAAGAGTTTTATGATTTTTCCCCCACAAACATACTTATATTTTATTAGCAAGTTTGACGTATTTATTTAAAACCGTTGAGTTTTTACTCCTTTGTTAGCAGATCTGATAAGCTTTTTTTGTATAGGAACTAAAATAAAATACATGATAAATAAATAAGGCAGTTAAATTATACTGCTGTGTTTTATTGACATGATTGACACCCTGTTACTCCTCCCACCAGCCTCACGGTTGCTCACTTTTTCAATTTTCTCACTTGTTTGTTGTCAAGGTAAAAAAAAAAAAAGGAGAATGTTTTGAGTTAATGAAATGAAACAATTTATCAAAGCACTGTATGTACAGTAGTTAAACATCAATTACGTAGATTTATTTAAGCGTCTAAAGAAATAATTAAAAAACAAAAAAAGATGATTAAACAAGCCTACAGTGAAGTGTCAAATAAAACAGATACATTAAATCATTTAATTAACTTGAATGGTAATGATAGTTGGCAAGCAATGATATTTGTTCTCCTGCATTGGTCGGTGCAAATGCAGGATTATAGGAAAAAGATCACTGCATTCTGTTTTAGTTAAGATTTTTTATTTCTTTTTCTAAGATTTTACTTTTTTTTTTTCTAAAATAGGAAGTAAACTTGTCTATTGTAAATGTTTCTGTTTTACTGTATGTAAAGGTTTGTAGTGTTTGGATCTTAACTGCATAAAACCCTGAATATGTCATCAAAAATGGAAAAAAAATTTACAATTTTTGCAGCTTCAAGAATGCTTTTAATATACAAGTTTTGTAATAGAAAATAAATAATAAGACATCATGACATAAATTGTTGGCTAAATGTGTTTAATTACACTTTATCATTTTAAGCAGCCATTATGTAACTCAAGTAAAAAGCACCGAGTTCCTGTACAGAGATTTGTAAGTTAAGCATATGTTGAGTTTTCTGATGAAGACAATGTCCGTCTTTAAAGTGACAGTTGCAGCATAGCCAAAGAACCAGACACATTTTCTGCAAAGCCTGTATACATAATGCTTGATTACTGTGGCTCTAAATCGATCTGGTTTAAATAAAAAAGGTTCATATTTAATAAACTGATTAATTACTGAAAATGGAAATGCTAATTACACAAGTACATTTGCGATTTACTACTTCTGAATAGAAACCAATGAGAATATGTTGAGCGAATTTAGCAAATCCTTGATACAGCAGCTAAGAAAATGCACACAGTGTAAGGGAACATGTGTACTCTCCATAATACTTATCATGCTCAGTGTTGATTGAAGCCTGGAACCTATTCCAGGGGACTCGGGACACGAGACGTGGTACCTATCCATCGCATACTCAATCACACACTATGGGCAATACTTAGCCTACCATGCATGTCTTTGGACTGTGGGGGGGAAACCGGAATAGATGAAATCGAAAACTTTTCTGGGTTCTCTGGAGGAGGAGTTTGATTGCATGGCCCAAAGTATTGAGACAAAAGTGCAATTTTATGATTTAATGACATTATTATAATTTTTTTTATAAAAAAAAAAAAAAGATAATAAGAATCATTTAGAATACAACAATCACTACTTAGTATGAAGTCTAAAACCTCCTGAATCCGGCTGGGCATAGATTCAAAAATACATGTCACTCGCTCAATCCATGCCTGCTTGATTGCTTCTGTAGATCTTTTACTGAAGATGGTTTCTTTGACTGCGACTGCCTTCTTCACCACTGTCTTCACCATTGTCCAACAGTTTTCTAATGGGTTTAGGTCAGGAAGTGACCCAGGCAATTGCCCCAGAAGCTAAATACCATTCTCACATAGTCTTTTTTTGCTAGTTTGCTAGAACTAATTACTGACATCACCTGTTTTGTGCACAGGGAGAAAAACTGTATAATGCTTGCCACATGTTGTCTTAATACCTTTGGCCACCACTGTAGATAAATCTTTCCTTATTCCTCTCCTCCCACCAAATTCCAAAAAATTAAAGGCACAATCTTAGCTGTAGGAATACAGGCTTCACAGATGATGCTACTTAGGACAAGAAGAAGTTTAATTCAAAAATTCTAAGCATTATTGCAATTTTAATCACTTGCTGTATTTATTTTTTGAATACATTTCAAACTCTACTGATGTTAAAAGCTGGTGATATCCACGTGAAAGTTCTGTGTCTGCCTACGTCTTGTTGATGCAGACCTTCTTACTACTGAACAGATCGCACTTAGCAATATTAAAGAAAACATACATAAACAGAAAAAATATGCTCCCTTAATTAAGTTGCCAAACATTGCTGTGTTTTACATATAGACCTTCATGTTTATAAAAGTGTGCATAAGAATTTGGTCAAACATGTGATGTCTTGCTTTACTGGAATGGATTTCATTTTTATGTTTAGGGTTATTATTTCAAAAGCGCATTAGCCCCAAGCCAGATACTAGTGCTGGAGCTTGAACTGAGCCAACTCTATGCTAATTTTACTTTAGTGTCTGGCTCGCTGTCTTATCAGCCTTTCTAGTTCTTCATATCTAGTCTTCTGTGATCATGGAATGTCATGAAGTACATGTAGAAGCACAAAGGCAAATGCCGAAGGCAGAAAGTAAAGTGTTCCGAAATACTTTTACGGAATTAAATAACAGTATAGCTAAAACTGTTTAACTGCATGTAGATTAAAAGCCTGAGTCCACTAGGAAGAACGGTTTTAACCATAAAGGGTCCAAAAGTAACAAACAGAAATGTAAGCATAAATGTCTAACATAACATGTCTAAACATCCTTTTTGTTTTCGATTTAAAACAACACACAATGATAAAGAGAAGTAAAGATTATACAATGTGTTAATTATTATTACAGTAATAATATGAACTGGGAAATTTCAAAACATAGAGAGGCCTATTAGATGTAAAGCAAATCAGCACTCATTGCTTTGTGATAAGTTTTTATATTGTGTGGATAAATCACGGTATTGACGTAATGTAATACTCTTAACATACTGCAAGCTAAATTTTAATCTGGTCTTATCCACCGTAACCAATCAAACTAGCTATTGAAGATAATTGACTGAAGAGCAATTTATTAGTTTTGTCCACATTGTTACCTAAGGATGGGATGTGGGTCTATTGCTGTTTCCCTATGGTTTTAAAAAAAATGTTGCTTTATAATTGTACAAGGCCTGTTCAAGTCAAACTGGGACTTTCTTGTGAATGAAGGCGTAAAACCGATCAACGTTTCCAGAAATGTCTTCAAGCACAGTACGGTGATGAGACTCTTAGCTGCAGTAAAACATTTGAAATGGTTTTAAAGAACGCTGTACATCCGCAATTGATGCTCCAAACCATTTCTACATATTTTGGTTATTAAAAGGAGTTCCTGGGACTCCAATGTTTCAGACATGAAGCAGGCAGTCCAAACATGGCTCCAGCGTACTGAGAAAACTTTCTGTCTTGATGGTGTCCAAGCACTAGTGAAATACTGGGATAAGTGCATTAGTGTAGCAGGGGATTATATAGAGAGATAAAAGTTGCACAATCAAAATTCGTGGTTTGACTTCAACATCCCTTGTAATTAAAAATAATAATAATAATAATAATAATAATAATAATAATAATAAAGTTAGTGGACTCAGCCTTTTACAACTAGACCTTGTTTATCTTTTGTGAACTAGTAAATGCATCTTAGATAATATGTACTGTGCTGAAAAAACAAACAAACAAACAAACAAAATCCAATTGTGCACTATATATAAAAAAACAGGCCTTAAAGCCACATTGACTAACACACACATATACACATTTGATCTGACTTCAACATTCAAACACAAACTGAATGTCATATGCTGTAAGTTCCTGCACCTCCTGAGAGGAGATGCTGGTGATGTTCAGTTTAGTGCTCAGTGTTTCCTCCTTATTTAGAGGAAGCAAAAAGTCTCTGAATCCAGCAACAAGCTATGAGTGAAAAAAACAACAACTGTGATTAACCCTAATGTTCTGTTAAAATAACACGTATTCTTTGGAAACTAAAATGTTGTTCTACAAAAGTGAATTAGATGAGTAAAATTACTTCCATCTCTTCTAACATGATCACATTCACTGGGCTTTTATGTGTGTATTTAAAAATAGAACTATAAACATACTCTGTTCACTTTATTAGGAACACCTATTATACACACGCATGCATTTATCCAATCAGTCAATCATGGGGCAGCAGCGCAACAAATAAAATAATGCATACACGAGTCAAGCGCGCCAGTTCATGTTCACATCAATCTAAATGGAGAAAACTGTGATCTTAGAGACTCTGATTATAGCATGACTGTTGGTACCAGATGGGTTGGTTTAAAGATTCCATATTTCACTATTTCTTCAACACAGATCTAAGAGATTGTCTAGTAATGCTCCAGCTGAAATATCCCTGATTTATTTTTATGTCTCAAATTCCCTTTATTTCACTCCTCTTCTAAATGTGCGAATGTGGTGTCTATGTACATGAGCTATTGCTGAGCCACGTCCTATCCGTGAACAGCAAGTCTCGGGTTCACATATGAGGTCACAATAGGGGGGGAAGCAAATTGGCTTGTTTAATCCACAGTCAACACAAAATTGGCACATTTGAGACCCATATGAGTGTCTCTAAATGACTAAAAAGTGAATTATGCATAATAAGTTCCTTTTAAAGTATTTCTTGATACTGCTGATTTCCTGGGTATTTTACACTTTTACACCCTCTATAATTTACAGAGAAACTGGCAAATTAATAAAAGTAAGTAAAAAAAATTTTATAAATCCAATGAGCTACAGTTCTGTGGCTGGAAGCACTAAAAGCACCTTGCTGATAAGAAAGATCGAATGACAATACCCAGATTGACTGATTTGATTATAGCATAATAGGTGTTCATTATAAAATGGTCAGTAAGTGTATACCAGGAATTATATTTCCCTAAAACAGAAAATTAATTGGTAAGAGATGGTTTCTCCCTTAAAGTTCTATGTATACCTCTATAACTGGCAGTTTCCCTTTCAGAAAATGGACGGTATCTTTAGATACAGTAGTTAGAACATTGAACCAATCCAAGTGTATAGTAAACAGAACATATGGATTAAGCCAGATAACTCTAATTGCCTTCATTGAGACCCCAAATATCTGTGGACCCGTTTCAATTCTCCTTGCAGCAGAAGGAATGATTCTCCGCACCACCAGATGGCAGCATTTGTGATAAAGTGCATGATCCACTAGATGGCGCCAAATTCTAATATGCTGATGCCTATAAATGATCACTCTGTAGAACACTAGGGACACTACAACAGCCAAAAAACACACTCCGGTAAGGTAAAAAAAAAAAAGAAAAGAAAATGTCCAAAGCACATCAAGATTTAGCTTGGAAAATTGTTTTCTGTTCGTTAGAATGTCAGGATTTATTTCAATCCTTTCCCACATTTATATCCATATACCAAAGTCGAAATGTGGGCCTTCAGTTTCCCTTTTCGAAATGATTAAGTATGGCTCCTGGACTGGGTACTTGAGCATCGCATGGCATGTAAGTGTGGATAAATTCATGTTGATCTGTAAATTGAAAAGAGGATAGCGGATGCAGACGCTACTGACGCCAATGAAAGCAGTTTTTCTGATTGTCAATGAAGACTGAGGAGACATCACTGCTGGGCAAGCATCGCGTTCCGGTTGGCCTTCATTTTCTCCACTCTTTTGGACAGGTGGCAGTTGCTGGCCTCTAATTCATCAATACGGTCCAGAGCTGATCTCAGCTAGAAATGGGAAGAAAATGCAAGAACAAATAAATCTAATGTCAGGAAGATAAGTCAGGAACATAATAAATCTAACAATTAGCCATAACATTACAATGTTAAACATTAAGTCCAATACTGTGTGTGTGTTCCCCTTGTGCAACCTGGGCACTCCGGCCCCTCAGAGCATGACATCACATGACCTCTAAAGGTCTGCTGTGGAGTCTGGCAGATTGAGACTGTGGAGATTGAGATCTAAGGATTTTGGAGGCAAGTTTTTGGAGGAGTTTGCAGCCTTGAACTCTTTGCCTGCTAAGGCCCATATGCAGCAGGCTGTGGTGATACCTTTCTATTATGGCCAGAATTGACCTTTTTGGTGATTTGTGCTGTGTTGCCTTTTTTTTTGAGGAATCAGACTGAACGGTCTGCTGGCCTTTGGTCCCCGTGGGCATGAGTGAGCCTTAGGTGCCCATGCTCCTCTCAGCAGCTAGCTGGTATATAGTTTTTAAACAGTGTTATTCACTTCAATGCATGCAACATATATTAGATAGTAATTTATAGCTGATAAATGTGCACATAAGCAGTAAACACAACAGTTGAGTGATGTATTTAGTGTCCCCAAAGTTCTACCCTTATATTGTAAATGTTGCTCCTCTATGATAATTACAGTTCCTAGAAATGTGTGCTTAAAGCGTTGCCCATACTGGCAGAAATGCCCATATAAATTTGACAAACCAGTGCATATAGTGCCTAGTATTAATTACAATCGAGTGGCCATCCTTATACCTGATTTAAAATCCAAGTACTCTAAAGTTTGCGCAGTAAAGTACAGCTCGGTAGTGAAAACAACAGTGTCAATTATGAGGTGTAATGTGTCTCATGTGCATCATTTAAACAATGGCAGCTAGCAAACCAGGAAGGCTAACAGGCTTCTTTACCATGGCAGATGCAACACCAGGGGACAGTGTACAGTGAGGAAAGCACAATCTGTTCACTACCACATCTCTGCTCTGATTGATAGCAGAGACTGATGATGCCAGCCCTCCCTCCCTAAGAGCACAGACAATTTGCCTGTCTTGGACTCCTGACCACAGATGACTGTGGTATTGTCCGGATTTGAATTCGTGATCTCCGGACAATAGGATGAATACTTTTCCATTGTTCCAGCCGAGAGCCAAGCGCATCTTTTTTTAACTTCTGCTCATACGCAACAGGATAGCTCAGACGTGCATGACTGATTAATGCTGCTCTCTCGACTGCTTGGACACAAGTGGCTGTGGTTCTCTGGTTTGGGTTTGAACTCATTCTCTGACCGAAAGCATGAATGTGAAAAGCGTGAAACAGCTTAAACTTGTTAGATTCTGTAACTCACACATCTTACATTGCTGATTAAACAATCTCTACTAGCTTTTATGCTAATGGCCACGTCTGCTTTGATATATAATATTGAGTTTACAGAATTCCCAGTGGAAAAAGAAGTCTTCTGTTCTTGACAGATGACTGACTGAACTCCTTAGCTTTACAAATTAGGGTGAAGAGTCAATGCATGACTACTATGACCAAAGTGCTGTGCTGACCAATCAGTAATGAGTTTATTGATTATCAGTGTGCTTCTGTTCACACAGTACCTCTCTCTGCAGTTTACGTTTTTCCACTTTCAGCTCGTCCTCCACTTTCTCAGCTGCTTCAGATGCTGTTTTGTAGCGCGCCACCTGCCCCTCCAGTCGAACGATCTGAGGAGTAAAAAAAAAAGAAAAAAAGAACTTATAAAATGAATCTAAAATTCTATAATTAATAATGTCTGCGTTTAATCACTCATTGTTAAGGTTTTCTTTTACTCATTTCTGCGACCCACATTTTGTTCAAGAGCTGCAACCTCCTGCTCGGACTTCACCAGCTTAAACTTCAAGTCGCTGATTTGCCTATTTGCATCTCCTGTATTGAAGAAGTAAGATAATAATATTTAATGAATGCTGACTGTAACATGACACAAAAACAACAAAGGATAAGGGATTAAGCATAACTTAATATTCAGTACAGCAAAGTACAAGCTCTTGGTCTAGTCTTATAGTTATTTTGCATATTACTTTAAGTCAAAATGTGTACTGAGACACCATTATTACTGGCTCTTTTGTCTTACTTGTAAATCACTTTGGATAAAAGCATAAGATTTAGACAAAACAGAAGTGAGAGTACAAGAGCAGTCCAGTGACATCTACATACACACTGGGTTATTGTAATTTCTGATTTATTTCATACAGTCTATGTAAGACCACCAGGAAACACATTTAAGTGACAAATCTATACTGTACTTCTCTGGTAACTTATTTTGAGGTGATTCTCTTGTGAAATACTGTACTTCCACCAAGAGCTCTTCCTCCAGCAGTGATATCATTAAAAGTACTGATGGTACTTTTGAGTGTGCGTAAAAATGTCTTTCATGATTATAGCTGGTGATAAAAGGGTCCTTCTAGGAACATGGATGTCCTTGTATATTGTATATGTATATGTAATTATGGATGTACAACCATTTACAACTTGCTCATATTTTGTGTAAAAAAAAAAA
>JAOVVB010000011.1:1030978-1049693 GCA_028570985.1 Heterobranchus longifilis | reverse complement strand
ATATAAATGTTAAAAATTACTCATTTTTGATCTGATAAGTGAAGTGACAATATGGCCAGTCAACAGAATGACTGGACAGAAAAATATGCATGTATTCTTCAATTTAATTTTAAAAACATGTTTTGTTGGTTCATAGTTTGTGGCATTAATTGAACAATGTAAGGGGAAATGCCACAGAAAAACAAAACATAACCACTCCAAATGAATGTCTTATTTATAGTCATGAACTAATGACTGAAGATTCAAACGTAACTGCTCTCATCTTTCAGTCATTTTAGTCAGTGATCCAGATGGTGACTGATAATCACCTAATGTTTTTATTTTGCGGCTAGTTTAAGTCAATAAATAAATAAAATGCAATAAAAAAAGATATATAACCCTGTGATAGTCTCTCTCCACTCCTGCATCTGATGTAGCTTAGCTGCCTAGCTAGCCAAAATTGGCTAACATTAGTTAAAGAACATCAACATCTGACAAGAAAACTACTGTACAATACATGGCCAAATAAAAAGTCTCTGTCTTTTTCTCACCCTCTACCCATTCAAGTTCTGCTTGATCTACATCAGACCCCATCTGGTGGACGCTACAGAGCACCGAACACCAGGACAGTCAGGAACAAGAACAGTTTTTTCCCCAGGCAATTTACCTCATGAACAGTTAAACATTCTTCTCACTGTGCAATAAATAAATGTGCAATATTGTGTGCAACACCACTGTGTAATATACTGTGTAATACCACAGATATTCATTTAACTGAGATAGAATCCCACACCCTACACCATTTGTTGTTAACCTTTTTCTTAAAAAAACCAAACAAACAAACAAACAAAAAAAACCATCCTAATCCTTTTGTTGTTAACTTTTTTTTGTCGTGTGTTTTGTCTTGTCATTTGTTTTGTTCTGGAAGCTCTGTCACTAAAACAAATTCCTTGTCTGTGCAATCGTACTTGTCAATAAAACTCTTTCTGATTCTGATTCTAATCCATACAGCAACTGAATCGATCAGTGAATGTTCTCAGGTAATGTCACCCAGCCGAACTCAGCCAGTATTATCAGATAATGCTTGTTTAATATGCACTGAATGTAAAGAAGTTTGTACATGTGAAGACATTTAAATTTCTAAATCTGCTGTTGCACTTTTGTATGAAATATATGTTACATTACAGGCTCTTTTACAATCAGTGTAACATACAAAAACATAGACTCAAATTAGTAGACGTGTCAAATACAAAAATGAACAGGTATAATTAACATATCTTACTCTGCAAGTCGATGATATGTGAGTCTATGCTGTTCTGGAGGTCATCTTCATGTGGACTTACTGCTTCATTCGTGCCATTCCTCTGCTTTTGTTCCACAACTGCTTTCAGCTTTTGAACCTGTGTACACCCACGTACACCCACACACACCAGGGATTAGCTACTGTAGATGAGCACAAAATGTACCAGCATTTGTGTAAAAAAGATGTAACTTACCTGTTCAAGCAAACTCTCCCTTTCATCCACCAGCTTCCTCAGTCTGATCTCTGAAAAATGAAATATACAAATGACAGTGAGAACCATGATACACTTTAAATGCAATTATAAAACGAGCCATGTGTCATTAACATGTTTGTCTTTTCTTTATCTTATATACCGCTTTGTCCCATGGCGCGGAGGGCCTGGAGCCTATCCCAGAAGGCTTAGGGCACAAGGTGAGGTACACCCTGGATAGGGTGCCAATGCATCGCAGGCCACACATGCACCCACCACACACTCATTCACACACTATGGGCAATTTGGGAATGCCAATTAGCCTAATCTGCATGTTGTCTTTGGACTGTGGGAGGAAAGACCAGAGTACCCCGAGCATGCAAACTCCATGCACACAGACCCCATAGCAGGAACCGAACCTGGACCCTGGAGGTGCAAGGCGACAGTGCTTAGGATTTTATTTCATATTTTACATGCAGTAAAAGCATAATATCAGTCAATTTATTACATATTCTCTTTTAAAAATATACTGTAAAAGAAAGGTTTAAGTAGAAAGAAATTTTAAATCAATGTTACCAATGTTAAAAAGTTGTAAAAAAAAAAAAAAAAAACACAATCCACTCACTGTTCACTTTATTAACAATGCTTGTACATTCATGCATTTATCCAAATCAACCAATCATGTGGCAACAGCGCAATACATAAAATCACAGCGGTCTTAAGCAACTTGGATTCTGTGCCACTCCACTCTTCTTCCAGTCTCTTGAGCCTTGATTTTCTAAAATAAAATGTACAGTTTACTTTTATCTAAAAAGGAATGCAACAGTTGTGGCCTGTTTCCTGAAGACTTTCTCCATCCTCACTCCACTGCTTGCAATGCTCTCTCAAAGTCTTGAATTAACTTTGTTTCTTCTCATGGCTGCGGTCATCCCTGTTACTTGTCCTACCAAACTTTTCCTTTCCATGAATATGATTTGACACATTTACGCAATCCTCCCATTTTCCTGATTTTCCAGATTCCAGACGCAAACCTCCAATTTTATCCAGGCTTGGGACCAGCACTGCATCCAAATTGGAAAAATTCTAATATTTTGTAATTTGCTGCATTTCTTCAGCTTCATTTATATATATATATATATGATATACTTTTTTTAGACACACTGTACTTGCATTGATTTTAATAAAATGTATTGAATAAAATGTTTTCAGGATGTAATCACTATGCTCTAATTATAAATACTGCTATTATGAAGGTTGTTCATTCATGTCACATTTTTAAAATAAACTAGTATAAAAATGTTAATGATTTAATTTAATATGTTAAATTGTGTCCTGTAGTGTAGAGTAGCACAGTGTAGAAAATCAACATGCATGTTCTTACTATTAATATTCCAGTGATTTCCCTGAAAATGTGTGTTTATTGAAAAACAAAGTCATACATTTGACTCAGTGGATGCATCAATAAAGTAATCATACCTAAAAATAAACAAATAAGTACATTAAGTCTATTTCCAAAAGACTGAGCAGCTTAAGTCTAAAGTATATACAGTACAGTAAGTATTAAGCTTTGAAGTGTAAGGTGAAAAAGTAATTAAATTTAACATTGTACTTATTAGCAAATTTCAATGCATAAAATAATACTGTAATTCTGATTTAGATATTGCTTACACCCTTTTGTTTCAGAGGGCCAGAATGATTTCCTTCTGAACCAGTGGAGATTTCCTGTATACTTAACCTTTGGAGGTTTTAAAGAGTGTTCCTGAATTACATTAAACAATAAAAAAAGGAATAGAAATTTTACCGTTTTATTATTTTCTTTATTATTATACCATTTTAATTTTATTGTTATAAAATATTGTTTGTGACCAATGAGCTGAAAATGTTTTGGAATTGAGCAGATCCTTTCTTTTACTACACTTTGGCTTTTCCATCAGTTTGGCAGAAGTTAATCCCAGTTCCAGAGGTTTTCTGGCTCGTTTCTGTATTCCATTCCAAATTCCAAACTGGCCTTCTGATTCTTACTGCTGACGATGGTTTGCATCTTGTGGTGTGGCCTTTATATTTCGGATATTATATTTTTCAAATTGTGGACTGTGATACCTTCTTCACCCCTGCCCTATGGAGGTTATCTGTACATGTCAGTGACTGGTACTTTGGGCTTTTTCTTCATAATTCTCATAATGTATCTGGCACCAACTGCTGTTGTTTTCCTTGGCCAATCAGGTCAGGTTGTTAATAAACCAATGATTTCTTGCTTTGTCATTGTTGTCATTGGCTAAGGCCAATGCTTATGCATTCTCTGATCAGTTTACCCTATTTTATTATCTTCAAAATGATTTTCCCCCCATAGAAAGCTTTCTGGTTTATCATTTTAAACAAAAATACAGCATTCACAGGCAAAACCAAGAATAGCCTTTCAGAGATATTAACTATTTAATCAAACACATCAAAATGAAATTAAACCTAAAATTTTACTCATATAAATGCTTACATTTCAAACCCAAATGTCTTCAGTGTACAGCAAAACCAACTGTACACAGAATTGTCCTTGCTGTTCTTATACTTCAAGATGGGACTGCTTATACAGTATGCAGGACAGATATACAGTAATTATGTGCTTTTGATTAAACAAATGAATACTTGAACTGTCATACTGTTAATAATCATTAAAAGTTTAGTCTGGGAAAGTCTGAGAATCTAAAGATTGAGTTTTATAATAGAGCGAACTCATTTGCTACGAGAAATGTTGTTGAGTCTCAGGTATGCTCTATTCATAATTTCTCCATGGTGGAGTATATTTCCATCTTAAACACTTTCTATCATTTGGCTGCATGAAAGTAAAATTAGGATACAGAACATTCCTGTCCTCCTTTGTTCCTAAGCCTCATAATGTTGTGTTTTGTGTCAGCTCCAGCAGGGCTCATCTCATCCTGACCCTCAACTCTGGCTGTATCTATGACATCAACGTCCAGTGCCAAAGCTTCTTGGCAACTGTCTAAAAATGATGCAATGCCTTTCTCCTCCACAGGGCTGATAATCAAGCAATTTTGAACATCCCCTGATTCAAGTTCCAGCTCTGTTCCAGACTCCTGCTCACTGCTTACAGAAAGATCCTGGCTTCTGGTGCTGATGAGCTCTACATCTGTGGTGGGAGTGGGTTTTCTGGAATCTTGATAGCTTTTAGTGGTTCCAGGTAGCTCCATTTTCTCAAAGGTTTGTTCATCGGCTTGGTTTGCATGACTCATAAATTGGAATGATGCAAGTGCTTCATTTACTTGTCGAGTAGGTTTTTCTGGGACTTCAGTTGCATTTGTGTTCTCCTCTATCCAAGGTTTTTCCACCTCCTGGTTTTGTTTGTTCACATATTTTACCACATTTATGATGCCTTCGATTTGAGCAACCGCACGTCCTTGAAGTGTTTCATCTGGCACATGTTCAAGACTAACTGACATACTGCTTTTAAATTCATTTGTTTCGGGAACTCTGTGATCCTCTCGAAATTGTACATCACTGCACGATGCTCTTGCACTAGAATTCATATCTTCAGCTCTTCTTACTTCTGCATGAGTCACTATCATGATTTTTTCTTCCATGCATATGATGTCCAATTCAGCCACTTGATCCTTAGAAGGTCTCTCTGGAACATCATTAGCAAAATATGAAGGTGTGCATGAAAACATTTTTTTTTTCTGATTTGTGTAGATAAACAGGGAAGCCAATCACTGGGGTGAGTCAATGAAGAAGGAAAAGGAGAGATGACAGCTTTCTTTTGCCTTTCAGATAGAATACTGTACAATTAAAAAGGCTGAAAGAGACACTAATTTATTAGTTAATCAAAACAACTAAACAAACAAAAAGCAACTGGTTAACTCAGCACAGGATTCATACTCTGCAGACGAAAAATTGGATGGTTAAAGGACACTAAATCACATTTTATTCCGCAATACACTCTAATTTCTAAAAAGGAATTAAGTGACAATAAAGCTGAATTTTTAACCATTGGAATGATTTGTTTATTGCAAAGCGGTTTTATTTATTAATATTGCAGAAGCTATTGTCTGAAATAACATACCCTTACCTAAAATATTGTCAGCACTCATAGTCGGTGTGTCTTGGGCTGATTCTATGCGTTCCGGTCCATTAGTCATCTTGCTTCCTGTCTCGCCATTTGTTGTCGCCTCAGATCCAAGAGATATGCCATGTTTCTGAAAAAGTAGAAAGATTTTCTTATTTTTCCAGATTAAACACGCAGACACGGGCCTGACAGCTGTTCCCATATTCAAAATTGCTCTACCTTTAGAGCATCCCTGAGCCGGAAAACCTCATGCCTCAGTGCATCACGTTCATCTTGGATTATGTCTGAATATTCCTTTTGTCTCTCTAAGGCCTATAAAAGGCCAGCAGCAAGAAGTGAGCAGAAAAAGAAAAGAAAGCAAGGTGAAGTAGGAATAAGGAATACTTAGAGCACAGAATTTACACTGAAGCTAAAGTAAGTTATATTAGAGCTTATAAATGAGAAAAAGACACAAAGAATTCTGGTCAGAAAGTGTTGATCAATCTTCTATAACAGTATGCCTTAGTCAATAGTTTCAGTTGCAATTTTCATGGGTACATATATATATATATGTATAGAGTTAGCCAAAAAATTTATACACACTCCACGAAAAACTTACATTTTTAAATATAATAGTATAAATATTTTAATACTGATATATATGATAATCCATCCATCTATCCATCCATCTAGGAACCTGTGTAGTTCAACTAGGGACCGTGGAGGCCAATGGTGACCACTGTTCCAACATTCACACGCTCATTCACACACTACGGGCAATTTGGTAACGCCAATTAGCCTAATCTGCATGTTTCTGGACTGTGGGAGGAAACCGAAGAGGAAACCCACCAAGCACGGGGAGAACCTGCAAACTTCATACGCACAGACGTGACATGGGAATCGGACCCAGGACCTGGAGGTACAAGGCGACAGTGCTAACCACTAAGCCACCGTGCCACCATATATAATAATATTATGATAATACTATGATAATAGTATATTAATATAATATACATCATACTATTTTTCTTTTCCTGAAGTGTGTATACATTTTTCTGGCTGACTCTGTATATGTATAGTTTGGATACATTTTGCAGTTTTTACAGCGCTTTGAAGTAGTCAGGGTTAAAGCTGTAACATTATTTTCCAAAGTCAGTAGAACACAGGGTTTTGCTATTTCTCAGTTACAGGTAAATTTTTTTTTAATCTTATTACCTTTAAGAAAGAGATAGAGAAGAGCCTCAAGTGCGATCAAATATTTATAGCTGTTGTAAGCTATGTTTCATAGCATGAACTGACTTAGGAGTTTAAATTACCTTTTTAATACGTAAATAACACAAAATTAGACATTATGTCACATGAAACCAAACCAAAGAAAAAAAAAAGAACTACAGTATGGTTATAAGAACTCAGCTTCGTGTCAGGCCCCATAACATCACGAGGTTCTGTTTTCAGTAGTGAACATACTGTAAAGTTGGCCAAATAGGGATGTGAAGGAAGAAGTCAAACTGCTTGGGTGAGAAAGTGCTTTTCTTCAGTACAGCTTACTAAAACAAGTCTATGCTCACAAATGACTTTAAAAAATCTCCACTGGACACCTTTATTGTCAAGGGAACATAATCAGAAATGTCTGTAAGTTAAAAGTACCCCGATTTTTTTCTCCTTCCATTCCAGAGTTTCCTGTAGATCAGAGATTTCACTAACATAGCTCTCTTGCTTCGAGCGCAACTGTTGTGCATCCTGAACAGCAGCCAGAAAAAAAAGAAGGTGAAAAGAAGAAAGGTGAGACAAAAGAGGAAAAAGGCAAAACATCTACAGAAAAGAAAAATAATAAAATGTAAGCAAGAGCTACAAACATGGCGATTAAAACAGTTCGGTTAGAAACAAAAGTGACCCTGGGTATGGCATGTCTCAAATTAAGAACAAAGGTTGCTCTACCCTACTATAAAGGATTTGTCCGATTTTTGGTACCACAGTAAAATCATTATTTTTAAATGAAATAAAATTGGAACAGTGGTGAATCTTACCAGAATGCATCATAGAGTGCATCAAAGACTCATGCAGGAGGCCACAACATAACCCATAACCTGAGGCCTTGCTCACCCCAAAAACATTAGCTGTTCAACCATAATAAAAAAATAATCTGGCAATAACAGTTGGGGGAATTGCAAGGTGAAAACCACTGCAAACTAAAAGAAACATAAAGTCTCATGTCATGTTCTTGCTTATTTGCAAGAAAACATTGGCCTTTGGTAGCCTTTTGGGATACAGTATGTTAGAAAATGTCCTGCAGACTGATGATTTGAAAGTAAAAATATGGGCCTGGTTATATCCTGTTTAAATTCCCTAATTAAAGCATCACAGCAGCAGTCAAACATGGTGGTGGTATTACTGTATACTGTACTGTAGTGGTGTGGAGGTCAATGTCTTGACTTGAACCCCATTGAGATGCTGTGGCCAGACCTTAAACAGGCACAAAAAGGCCGCCAAGTGTCTCAGTATCACTGAATTAATCCATAATAAGGAATACATATGGCTTTAATTTTATCTGCATTCTTATATACATAACACATGCTTTGGTAAAAGTAGTGCCCTCAACAGCAGAGGGACCATATCCCTTTATAGGGCACTTGTTGATATACTGTCTCTTACAGTATGTCTTTATATACTGTATACAATATATACGAATCCCTGAAGGTGAAAGGTGACAATGCTACATTATGCTGCCCTCAATAAGTGCCCTGTAAGTGTTAAAGCAAAGAGAAAGGAGACAATTTCCTCCAGTGAAAAGAATTATCATTAATTATAAGTGATTGGTTGCAGCAGTTGTTGCTGCTAAAAGTGCACGCACACACACACACGCACAATTTACAGTAGGCTATTATTGTTTGCTTTGTGTAAGAAAAATTGTACCTTTAGCAATTCCTCACTCTGTTTTAACGTCTCCTTCATCTCATCAAACTGGAACTTCAGGACACTGTGAGCATGCCGCTCTCGATCACACTCCTAACAGAAAAGAGAAGTTCAAGCCTGAATGTAGTATGTTAAAATCTGACCTCAGTTCAAAAAAAAAGGACAAACCAGTAGCCTGGGCCCCAAGGAAAAGAACATTTATTTTCTTAAAGTTGTTTTATTAGAATCAGGAATGGAACCACGGACAGCTACAGTATGTTCAACATATCACACATACTGATGTACTAGCACATGTGCTGTCCTAGCATAAGCATGTGCTTATGCTAGCACAGCACATAGTCACATCACAGAGTCCCATGGAAAAGTTCAAACCATGCACAAATAATTATCTCTTTTACATGCAACGTGAGCATAGAACAAAAGAGCTCATAGCCAAAACACCGCCCCTATGCTATTTATAATTTATAAACTTGTTTTTGTCTGTATTAAGGCACTCAACTGACTAGCTCTTTGTACTTTTTATGTTGGCTGCCTTTTTCTCGCCTAGTGAGTCAGGATTCCGAGCAACAAAAACATGGGACTGGGCAACACATGGACACTGTTACTTCCCTCGTGGTATATGAATTTGATTATTTTCCTGCCTCTCTAATATTTACAGAACTCATGCTAGGAATCCTAATCTCATTATGCGAAAAATACATAAGGAGTCCTCATTTCGTTTATTATACAGTATATTGTAAAATATGGCTCAGTATAACATACTTTTGTTTTGTCTTCACACTCCCTGCGTGTCTCATAAAGCAGCTCCTCCAGCTCCATCAGTGTGTCTCGCAGTGTGTCCACCTGGTACATCAGGTTGGACTTCTCATTATCCAGCTGAGCGTTAGACACCATGGCCTTCCGATACTTCTCCTCAGCCTCAACCAGAGAGTCCTGTAAGTTCACCATACAAACAGGTTTACTTTTGGGCACACGTTCAGGTACTTTTGAGGATCGCCTTAAAATAATTTTGAGTCATAAAAGTAGACATAGACAGGCATACTGTACAAATATATCCAACAGCCATGCAAATAGATTCAAATCTTTCGGCACATCAAAGTAACAAACAAAAGGTCTTTGAACAGTGTCAAGAGACTTTTGGGATCTAAGCCATCAGTTTAAAAAAAAAGCCTCAAAACCCTGGGGACAGGGTAAACAAAATGTTCCCATATGCACAAATGCACAACTACAAACACAAATACACAACACATAATGGTGTTTTTTTTTTTTGGAAGAGTAACTTTAAAAATCACCTTTATTTCTCGGATGGAGGCCTCCGTATCAACCGATACGGAGGTATCACAGCTGCCTCTCCGAGAAAAGCCACCACCTAGTGAGGCCAAAGTGGCAGCAGAAAGAGTAGATGCTGTCCTTGATCCCTACAAAACATAGAAAAAGATAAAATATAATGGGACCAAAAAAAGGAAAACATTGATTACACTATGCATTGTGTCTTCTGTTATACTGCATGAAAGTAGCTTATAAAGACAACTAACCTTTTCCAGGAAGTCTGATCTCTCTTCCACCTAAGAAGACAGGCAATGGAAGATAATTAATTAGCTTTTAAGATTGAAAACCAGTTTTAGCTTCATATACCTGTAGGACTGTTTCTTATTGGTTTCTGAAGTTGTAGAAGGTCCCAATGCACTGCCAAATTCTCAGATATTTTGGGAACAGTATTTGTTATGTCATTCCCCATATATACATACATACATACATACAGTACACACACTACCTGTCAAAAGTTGGGATGCATCTTCTAATTCTGTGGTATTTCCTGATTTTGATTGCCACTGCTAAAAGTATCAAAATATGCAATAATTTTATCTTGTTATACATAAGAGCAGTTGAATTTAGGGGCGACTTATTGGTGCTGGGGTTTGATCCTACGACCTTGCAATCAGTAGTCCAATGCCTTAAACACTGAGCTATCCCTAACCTTAATTACTAAATGCCAGTATCGTTCTAGAATTTAGAAAATATATCCAAACTTGTGTCCAAACCTATGACTGGTACTGTATATATGAAGAATATTAGTCTACAGGTGGGGAGACTTCAACTTCAAGGAACGCTAATTGAAGATGGAAGCTCACCACTGGGCTGGCGCGAGCTGAACTTGCTCGTGACGAGGCTCTGGAACCAGAGCCCAAAAATCCCCCATAGTCTGTAGGCTGGATGGCCAGAAAAGAGAAAGCAGATACAGGAGAGGGAAAGAAAGGCAGATGTCACCAGAAGGTAACAAAAGGTGTTAGGAGAAAGGAAGTCAGAACTGAGATTACTGAAGTGGAGCATAGAATTATACACAATGTGTATCACATAACAGAGATACACTGGGTAGCCAGTTTATTAGATCCAACCACCTTCTGTTTAGACTCATAGTTTTACATGTAACAACCTACATTACTGTACAAACAGCAGCAGCCCATGACGTGATTTTGGGGTATAAAGACATTAATAATGACACAGCCTCAAACTAAATTAAGTCTGTCATACATGACTTAAGCTACAGCATAGTATCTAGTATTAGTGAATTATTAGAGTAACCATAGGCAGATGAAAGTAGACCACAGTCAATTATCCATTATATAATCTTTATGCTCATTTAAAATGGTTTGAGACATGCCTTTGTGTCGCATCAAGTTGGGCATAGAAGAGCTAATGACCAAAGTTGCCAGGTTTCAACATAACGTCCATTCCAACTACATCTTAAAAACCTGGCTCAGTCTTTGGCAGACAAGGTCACCATTATCCACTGCATTACTGCCCTTTCCCTCTTCCAATCTGTGCATATATCTTACAATGGAAATGGAACTGATCCCCACTTGTGGAACATCTAGAAAGGCTTGTATCTGTCAAAAGAACATTCTTGAACAGGCCATATGCTGTACAGTATATGGTTAAGCTGATACTGCCTGCAATACATTTCAATATGGCACAAGGTAGGTATGACTGATAAAAAGGTTAACTCAGTGTATCGGAAGGCAAGCAGTGATAGAACTTGCTGGTAGAACATGCTATGAAGAGAGATGGGTTGAAATGAGGACATTCTCAAGAATAAACAACTGAAGATTTACAGCAAAATAATTTATATAAAGTTGTAAAGAAAAATTATCCACCAAAAACCAAAACTACATGTGCACATGTAACTGCTGTCCATTACACTAAATTTTAATGGACTAATGCAATGTAGGCGGATTTCATGATGCATCTGGAAGAAATAACATCAGCATCCAAGGATCTCTGGTACAATTTATGCTAAGATCATCTCTCAATTCACTCGTATAATAACAACCATATAACTCTCAGAAAAGCTTAAAAAGCAAAGTATTATGAAATAAACGTTGAGTGGCCAGTCTTAGTCAAGATCAGACTGTCTGCTGTAATGAGCTGCCCAGGATATGGGTCAGAGTGTTAAATAAATCATGTGACTTGGAGTAAAGAGGATACAGACAGATTAACCAAAAGAGACGTGGATAAATATGCAGGGGTGAACAAATCACAGCAGGGCAGGCAAATTGTGTGTCAGGGCTAATAGTGCAGAGGTTCAACTATAACATAAACAATACTTCTAATTTCTTATCAATGTTTGCAAAAAAAAAAACTTTTTTTGTTTATGTAACAACCTCAGCAGCAACCTCATTTCCCCTCTCGTCTGTTCCAACCATTCAGCATTCAGCATCACCAGTATACTAATCACCTGCCCGATCATCTGTCATCATCTGCACCTGTTTTTCACAGGTTTATGTCGTAAGTTAGATGTTTATTTATGCTTGAATCATTCATAGACCACTGTGTGGCTTAACAGACAAAAAAAATCCCCTGAAACTGCTCAGGGATAGGGGCTGAACTAAAACTGAGAGCTTATAAATCTTACAAAAAGAGCCGAAAATGTTGTTCAGGAAGCCCGAAGAACTATTCCTCAAGACTACATTAAAAATACAAGAAAGTCCGGCTCTTTGGAAGCAAATATAAAGAGATGAAGGGTAAATTAAGACTTTTGCTCAGTACTGTATGCATTATTATTTGCTTGTAGGCTGATACACTGGCCTGAGGTAAAAAAATGACTTGAAGAAGACAAAGGAAGCAAAATATAATGAGAGCAAGAAAACACATGCTGTACTCATAAAAGAACAGGAATTGGCAAGGAACAGAATCTGTAAGACAGACATGCATGTGGTAAAAAAATAAATAAATAATAATAAAATAAAAACCCAGAATAGGCAATGACTGACACAGACCCGGCCATTCTGAATTCGAGATGAAGGCAGGCTGCCGGTGCTGCCGTAGAGGTCAGGGTAAGTTCCCTAGATCAAGCGGGACAAGATATGTAAATGAGAGAGATGAATGCAGAAGATAACGTAAAAGAGACAAAAAATCTTTTGCATAGCGATACGTTTGAAAAGGTATGAAACTAGCTTAGAGCACTCTAACTATTTCAGTGTTTATGTAAATGAACTACTCCAAAGCCACACCCTGTCAGAGATGGCGAAGCTGAGCAGAGCTGAGAGCGATTATCTTTCTTAAATGAGGTCACATTAGAGGGAAAATCTGATTTGCTTGTTTAAGCCCCAGACAATAGAAAAGTGGAAAAG
The DNA here is from genome assembly GCA_028570985.1 of Heterobranchus longifilis. Lineage (NCBI taxonomy): Eukaryota > Metazoa > Chordata > Actinopteri > Siluriformes > Clariidae > Heterobranchus > Heterobranchus longifilis. The sequence continues at coordinate 1,036,623 of JAOVVB010000011.1, read as the reverse complement.
GGTCAAAAAGCAGCATTTTTTCCTCATTTTTTTTTGAGCACACTGGAGATCCATCTGAATGACTAAAAATGAATAAAAAGTAATTCTCGCATAATAGTTGCCCTTTAAGAGATCACCTGTCATTACTTGTTCCTTAGATGTTTGCAGATGTTCATTGGTTCAATAGCAAATGCTACATTTAAGTATCAAAGACCAGTATGTGATTCAAAGCACAAACTCTTCCTAGTACCTAGTACTTTTACAGTTTGTACAATTATGCGCTTGTGCTTTAACTAGAGTATGATGGTTGGAGTTTAAACGTTGCCTGTTATCAGAGTCTTTTATTAAACAACTATTCGCTGTGGTACTGGAATACGCCATTCTACCACTTCTGTAATAGCGCTTTTGTCAGAGAGGAAGATGAATGCAAGTTATTATTATGACCAACAGAAGCAGATTAGCTGAATAACATAAACTAAGAGCTTTATGTAAAAACATTCATAATAAAAAATGAGTAAACATATATGGCAAAAACATATATGCACATGTAAAAATGAAATAATTACTAAAAAAGCAGTGACCTCCTTCTCATACTGGACAATATTCAGAGTTACATAAGTACATTAGCAAGTGTCCGGTTAAGACTAAAACTCTGTGTGTAAAAAAAACGGTTATTTTTTGAGAAGGACAGGGTATTAAGGCACTGTATTAAGGGTTTGTTGGTGTGATCTGGCAACCATAATTGAGCTAACACAGTTTATGCATGAGAGACCAAATGCAAAAAAAAACAAAAAAAAACACATTAGTTTTTTTCACTTAGCACTGCTGTCCAAACTGTATTTTGCACTATGATGGATAACCCTTAATTAATTTGTGGTTTGCCTAACCATGGGAAGAAATCAGTACAGAGCATGGAATAACCATTACACCACTCATGGCGCCAGTAGCGATCGCCCCACACACACTAAAGCAGCGGCTATTAATCCTATAGTATCCTATAATATATCATTTTAATCCTATAATATATACAGCAGCTCGTGTGATAATACAGCAGGGATGCGTTTAATAACGAGAGTGTTTGGGAACATTAGACATTTCATCACGCTGTTGAACTGTTATACCCTCGTGAACATTTATCAAGTGTTCTTGTTATTGAACGCAGTCTCACTGTAGTATCACGTGCACTCCTGTGCTTTCACGCTCTGCCAACAATTAATGAATGTACAGTACTTGGATGCACATGCTGGCAAGCTGTTGGTAAAGTGAACTGCAAAACAACAGAAGAGACTGATTTAACACTCAACTACTGGCGGTAGTACTTTCTGATTAATTTAATTTTACATGAATGACATTTTTTTCTTTTTTTTAAGCTCAATAACTAAATTTTGAAGCTTGTCCACTGAGATGACCAGTGAAAGATCTCATGTAATGTAAGCCAGACTCAGTCAGTATTCAGTTATTATTATCAGATAATGCAAGCGAAACACAGCTAACTAAGTGGGCTTCCCCGGTCACAACATGATTTGTATGATAGAATTTGATAGAATTGGCTTCAAAATATTTTGGGTTTAGGAGCCAAAGCATGCTTGTCTGGAGCTGTGAAACTAATTACTGTATCATAATGTGAAATCTGTCATATCAAAAAGTAGTAGAAGCTTTAGTGATACTAACCCTCAAACTCCCCCGACTTCCAACAGACAACCGCTCCTCATCATCTGAGATCTAAGCAAAGGAGAGAAGAATACACATTTAAAATGCTTGGTAAATATAGAACAAGCAGCGGTAAAACAGCTTCACGTCCTTGGTATTATAATATAGGAGCTGAGACTGAAGTGTAAGGTGGGGGGGATACTGTTTCCTCTGATACACAACTGTTGTTTTGAGGTTGTTTAAGAAAACCAGTGATAAAGAAAAAGTCTAGTCTGCCATCTTGCCGTTTTTTAGACTTGGTACACAAATTGTAGGAAACCAGAATTATACAGGATGGGTTTAAAGTAACTAGGTATTAAAATTGGTAAAAAAAAAAATAAAAAAATTGACATTTCTAAGACAAATGTGTTTTAAAAAAATTGTACATGTACTTTATTACATAGGAAAATGAAAGCAAATATTTAAATTTCAACGATGACACTGGTGGCGTCAACCAGTTTCCTCAAACAGCCGGGGATGGAATGCAAAGTCTTCTGAGGGAAGTCGTTTGGGATATTGCTGAGATCCTCCTGAATACGTGCCTCCAAGTCCTCCAGTGTGCGAGGCTTTGTCCTGTACACCTCCTCCTTTGCGTAGCCCCACAGGAAAAAATCACTTGGATTGAGATCTGGACTTCTTGGAGGACATTCATGAGATCTGCGTCATCCAAGCCAACGTCCTGGAAAATGTTGGTCTGACCACGCACGCACAGTAAGAGCAAAATGGGGTGGTGCACCATCCTGCATGAAAATAAGGTCGCCAATGTTCTATAGGTATTAAATATTGTCTAGTTAATTTTCACACAGCCTGTACATACGAGATTCAAGTCAAACCGGGACTTTTGATTGTGCAGAATAACCAAACACAATTATGTAAAAAACGTATTATATTTTTCACTATCGCATTTATCCCAGTGTTTCGCTAGTGCTTGGAGATCATCAAGGTAGAAAGTTTTCTCAGTACACTGCCACCATGATCACACCGACTGCTGCTGGTCACCCAGCACCTCCTTTAATGGCCCAACTGAGTTATCCATCGATCTTCAAGGATCAGTTGATGTTCCACTTGCTGAATTTTCACAGGAGCAACTGTGGAGGGCTCAGAGCCACCTCGGGCGCAATGGTTACTCATGGACGTAAGGCCTGCGTTAAAATGTTTGCACCATTCAAATGTTTTATTGCAGCTAAGAGTCTCATCACTGTACTAGGCTTGAAATTTTCTGTAAATGAAAATCAGTTTTATGCCTTCATTCATTCATGGTTTGACTTAAACGTCCCGTCACTCATAAAAAAAAATACCGTACTAGGGCACACTAGAGTACTTACTATTTACTATAGTACTTAAAATCTACATATACAACTAGTTATTTTATTATGCAATATATAATAATAATAATAATAATAATAATAATAATAATAATAATAATAATAATAATTTAAGTACAGTAATAGCATAGATGCATGCCCTATCATGTTTTATTCCTCACCTAATGTCTGTAAAAGTTGATTTAAGTACATTTTTATACACTTTTATAAAATAAATCAGAACATGCCCATTTTCTCAAAAGATAAACCAGATGTCACTAAATTTTTGCTTATGGATGGCAGATGAAAGCAATGCAGAGTGGAAATTGTACACACCGACGTGTGTCTCCGTGAGTGGCGTGAGTACCGCTCGCTGTCCTCCTGACAAGTGCAGCGGGAAAAGAAAGAAAGGCAACAGCAAAGTTGCAGGTCAAAGAGCAAAAGTGAAGAAACTTTCATATGAAAAAAGTAATTACAGGACACAGTGACCATACTGGGCATGCCTTAATCTCTTAATCTGTCATGCACAAGGTTGAAGGTTAGAAGCTATAACAGCTATAATGTGTGTCATGTGACTTCTTCTTGTTAATGATGTGATACCCCCCCCCCCCAAATCCTCCATGTATTAAGATATTAAACACATTATTAACCACATTGCATGCAGAATTATACTGTAAATCTAATTATATTCTAATCATGCAGTGTTGTTTAAATAATTACATTTACAATACAAATGTGTGTTTATTATCAAATTTTTCTGCTAACACTAATGTCGATGTTGCATGACATTTATTTTTTTTACATGCCATACCATCCACTGCTCAATATGGCCCCATTTGCTGTCCAGCCCATAATATTTCTGTTTGCACACAGAAAGAGAAGAGAAAGCGGAAAAGAATATGGAAGACGATGAAAGATGGAGCATCAGGTGTGCGGAATTAAATTACAAACATATTCAGCTTTTGAAACGGACTCATAATATTTAATTCTCTTTACTTGTATGAAATAATGGATATGCTAATTCTTTCATTTCTAATACTGTTTCTTATGGCATCCTCAAAAACATCTTTCCAACCCACAATATCTGAAGTATAAAGCCTCAAATATTGTGGGTAATTTTTGAGTTGGAGAACAGAACTTACCCTTTGAGCTTGATAAATCTAAAAGGAAGGCCAAGATGCGGAAGCAGAAACAATCATGCAGAGAGAAAAAGAAGGTCATGTGTATATTAGTGAATGGCCAAAGGCAACACAGAGCCAGTGAGAAAATAACAGTCATGTACTGTATTGTATATCTTCAGCTGTAAACTGTAACTGCTGTAAACCTAATAGATTTTGTCGTCTGTTTTAAAACTTGAAAAGGAAGCCTCTCAGCTGGAACAAGCAACTAAAGTATGCAGTGTATGTGCATCCTACAGTATGTACTGTACAGTATGCAGGGTATATGCATGTATGGTATAAATAAGTCACCGTAGCAGGGCTGAGTTTTTCCTGACTTTTAAAAATAAAGTGACATCAGCATATCATTTTGACATCTGCATCAGATTTGTGGTTAACAAAAGCAAGATTATTTTAGTTATTTTAGTTTAGCAATTTGTCTGTTGAGTACGGGATGCAACTGGCTGTGGTGCACTGGGTGTTCTGGTGCATTTTCCTTGTAGACAGCAATGACTTTTTCCAGCGATTTGTGCTGCATTAGCTTTTCTGTGGGACTGGACCGGACGATCAATGGACGATCAAAGGCTGGCCCTTGGTCCCCGCAGGCATGGGTGACATGATTCTGTCACCAGTTTACTGGTACATAATAATCACTGTTAATGTGATTAATGTGTTAATGTGATGTGGTGTTAATGTGATGGCTGATTGGTGTATGTGTAAGATGCCGTGAGCAGTGATTGAGCAAGGTGAAAGAGAGTCACAGACAAACAAAGTGTAATGAGGTGATGATCCTGTTTTTCCCAAATGAAGGAGAAACTAAAGTCCAAACTATATTTAGGTTAATGCTTCATTTTTAATAAAATGGTTCAAACTAATCGGTTATTTACTAAGGCATGGCACATGGCATGAAACAAGGAGAGTATTACAAACTCAAAACAAACATCGTCCTTATTATGCCATTGATCAGAGCATCGATTGTGATATACTGTAATGCATCACTCAACATTAATAGTTTCATTACCGTGCTGTTATTAGGGATTAGATAGTAGCCGGTCATCAGGTATCTGCACCAGCTGTATGTTTATCTGTGCCAAAAATTTCCAACTCAGGTTTTCCTTTAAATTTAGCACAAATGACATGTTAAAAACTATAAATGATATTTTCCTTGAAATAAACCAAGAGATACAGTACAGAGTTGTGATTCTTTGACTTACCTTAGAAAAATCAGACCAGTCGCTATGCATATACCGATCCCACTGACAAAATCTACCTGTTGTCAACAACTTTAAACCCTGAAAAACAACTCTGCATACACAGAGCTCTTTATTCACAAGCCTGTAATACTAACCGGGGAAAGTTCATGCTCGCTCTCCCAAGCACCACGACCTACTAATCTACTTTAGGACCTTTTAATGGGCTTTAAACCAAGCGTGACTGTACTTGGTACATGCTTCAGTTTGGAGAATGTTCCAGAAAACCTGTAGCAGTGTGTACAGGAATACAGTATGACAGGGTT
>JAOVVB010000011.1:1012589-1027762 GCA_028570985.1 Heterobranchus longifilis | reverse complement strand
GACAGGGTTGGAAATGTCTAGTTATAGGTAAATGTTCTAACATATAAAGGTAAAAAAAAAAAAAGGCCAGGAACGCTTGGGAATGCTTTGTCTAAGGGCTCAGCAGGAATGATGCTAACCTGGACACAAATTCTTCATTTAAAGATAACCATTGGTTTGTTTCCTAGTTGTCTTTGTTGTACTGTATTAGTTGTTACTTCTCCTTGTAACACTTCACTTGCCTTTTAGTACTAGTGGTAGTAGTAATAGTAGTAAAAAAAGAAATAGTGTTTTTATTTTAGTGTAGTTGATAACGTCCTCACCTCTTTCTGCTGCCTCTCCAGTTCCTTTAAGCGGATCTCTCGAGCTTCTGCCCGGGCCGCCCGCTTGGCTGCCAGTCTCGCCTCCGCCTGGCAAAAAAAAAAAAAAAGAACATATATCAGGACTAGTTGAAAAATCCAACCTAAAAAATAAACCCTTAGCTAATGAACAACTAGAACAGAATCTTACCAAACCTATAGAACTAGAATCTGATTTATTGCCCAAGAACGATTTACTTTTGAAGTTTACATTAACAGACTATCGACAATGTATTAAGTAGAGACGAAAAAAAGGAACAGAAATAAATAATCAGAACAAAAAAAAGTAAGAATCCAAAGAAGTGCATCTCTGTGTCCAATCACGCCTCTTGTAACTGCATACCATTTCCTGCACACCAATACTTCATAGCAGTTAACTCATGTGCTTCATGAAGCAAAAGCTGAAAACACCAACCAGATATTTACCATTGTCACTGAGAATGGAAGCAGCAAGCAAATATCCAGCTAGCCTAAAAGCAGGTCTGATTCGTAGCACCTAACTCCTGAGCATGCTTCGAGAAGATTCTTTTTTATACTTTAATCCAATCCAGTGCTCAGACCATTCACAGGGTTTCTGATTAAACTAAAATTGATTTTCTTAATCTCATCATGGTGCTCATTGTACTGCATAAATGCATCTGATAGATAAAACAAACTGATAAAACCCATTATACACTTAATTACATACAGAAATCAGAGTGAAACCAATACTGGGTAACAGTAATGCAATCTATTATTATTATTATTATTATTATTACAGATAATGGATTGATTTAATGAAACCAGTTATAACAGCAATGTAATCTGATTCCCATCCCATATAGGGTGTTCTTCTGCCTCACATCCATTGTTATCCAGGATAGACTCTGAAACACTGCAACCCTGATAAGGATAAAGTGTTTTTGAAGATGAATGAATGAATAAATGAAGGCAATTCATCAAATGCCTTTGTATATATTATATTTAATTAGTTCCTCTGTATAGAAAAGTAATGATGTAGCACTCTTAGTAACCTATTTCCACTGATGGTTCTATCACACTAATACTTAAAAGTCATGAAAGCTTGAAACACTTGACTGATTAATTTGAAATAGCTAAGACTGAGGTCAGAATATGTTTATTTATGATTGCGTGTACACTTCCCACAGACACATGAGTCTCCTTAGCAAAATGATTTTCAACTATCCTGCGTTCCCTTCGCTGAATGTTCTCGGGAACAACTGGGCTCTGAGCCACCTTGGCTAGGATTGTCATTCATTGTCAGCCTTCTTTAAAACATTTCAAATGTTTTACTCGTTCTAAGAGTCAAATTATCGAACTGTGCTTGAAATCTTTTGTAAATGTCAATCAGTTTTACACCTTCATTCACAAGAAATTTCGGTTCAGCTTGAACGCCCCTCATTTATCAAGTTTCCAACTATAGACATTGGCAGGTTTCCTGAAATCCTGAAGGTTTGGAGAACATTTCGAATTGGATTGTTTCTTGGAGGATGTCTATTCTGATCAGAATCTAGAATAAGCAGAAACCAAGGGGCCAGTATAATAAGAAATGACCAGGTCACATTAATGTATGTTATTTCAGCTATAAGCAGACATTTCTTCATGGTCTTTTAAACTAAATAATTAATTACATATATATTGCATGTTCCTGTAAATATAATCTGCTAAAAAAAAAAAAACAGCATTTAGCATATAAATAATTTATTTAAATCTTTAAATTAATTAGTACAGTACAATATGAGTGACAATTTTGTTTTTACTACTTTTTTATTCACAAATTTCCAAAGGAAGAACAGAACAATAGTATCTATTTTCAAAGCTGTCACTCAAAGAAATGAGCATTTCTGAAAGATTTAACAACAAGCTATACTTTTTCCATTGAAGCAATGAACAGTGTTGTGTCAGTCATGATCAATCTACCAACTGTTCTTTTGTTGATAATTTGTGTACATGTTTATTAAAATGTCACTTCTGACATGCGCCGAGGCACAGATATTCATGATATTTAAATTTTATTGTATTTTATGATACATACGTATTTTATTTCACATATCGGAAGAGTAACACACTCTGAGAAATCTGTTATCCGCCCACTTCCACCTGCATGAGCTCAGACTGTAAATGCCAATGATAATTGGCAAATAATATTGCTGTGATTGACACTTGAGAGAAAATATGCCACCCCTCGCCCTCTCACCGAGGGCACGGCCACATTTGTTCCCTTGGTCTCTCAGCCACAACCGGCTGTGGCATCTTTGGTATTTGAACTCGCAATCTCAAAATGATAGGACAAGCCCATTACATTTTTTTTAACCTTTGAAGGGCAGCTGCAAGGGAACTTTATCACATTTTTTAACTGTAAGCACAACATAAAGGGCATTTTTGGAAAAATGCCATTTTGTTAATCATGGAAGCAATTACCACTTGCACTCACATATGTGCTACGCTGTTGGGGCCGAAAAAAGAGCCCCAGTCCAGGAGAACAGTGTCCAGCAATTGTCCTCCTCTATTATCCCTGACATAAAATGACCTTATTAAGTATGTTAAATTACTGACTTAAGTAATTTTGAGAAGGAAATGATCAGTGATCACTATGGGCATTATTCACTATTGACACTAACACACTTCTTAGAAGAATATAACCATTCGAATCAAATCAGCACAAACAGCCAACTCGTTTGGAACTCGTTTGGAACTGACATCACTAAAATACACACACCATTATACTGTATAAAATACAGTTTGATCTTAGATTACATTTTGTACATATCAGAAATGTGTGTTGTCTTAAAAATGCACACATTCTACTGAGAACAAACAAAACAACACCGTGCTTATGTGATTTCAGCAGTGATTCTGTTTTAGATGAGGGCTGCTTTTTTTTTTCCCCCAGCACAGTCTACAGCACTTCCTGTCCAGATGAACGATCACCAATCTTTTCAACAAAGGTTTCTTATTCATTCTTCAAGGAACATTTTGTCCTGGTCAGGTTTGTGAAGAACGATGAAGAACACACACACAAACACTGACACCCGGGGCAATAAAGACTAGACAATTCACATACCAGCAGGTTTTGAGAGATGGAAGGGAATGAGAGAGCCAGTTCACAGCAAGATTGCGGTCTGGAAAAAAAGCTGGTTCTGTTCATTTTCAACATGTATGATAAAAACTGATATTGTCCTGTGCGCCAACAGAGGCTGCATGAGAGTTGGTGCATTGAGCAGAGACAGATCAGTGGTGCATGATTACATGCATTCGCAATGTTGTCACTGGCGTAGAGGACACTCTATGCCACCTGTGTTTCTGACAGCCCGGTTCTGTCACAACAGACCTGTCGTTGATGTTACTGAAAGGCCCTAAAAACCCGCTGCCCATCAGACCAGACAAGTCCTACTGTCCTAGATGAACGGGGACACTTTTACACTGCAGTACACTGCAGACCATATCCCATGAAATTATGGATATGGCTCCAGAAGTGTACATGACAGCACTGGTGTCACACAATGGACAGATTGACAGCAAAATATGGGACCTTTAAGTTAATATGGGTCTCAGAGCTCTCCCAAAGTATGTCTCCATTTAATGCTCCAGTTAAAATACTACTGAGATAACGAATTTTCCATACCTCACACTCCTTAATTTCATTCATTCTTTTATCTTCTATACCACTTGCCCAACCAATGGGCACAACCACAATGGGCACTTTGAGGACGCAAATTAGCCTAATCTGGACTGTCTTTGGACTGTGGTAAACCAGACTACCTGGTGGAAACCCTCCAAGCACGGGGAGAACGTGCAAACTCCGCACACACAGACCTGAGGCATGAATCGAACCCTCAACCCTGGAGGTGCGAAGTCACAGTGCTAACCACTACGCCACCGTTCCACCTCCTTAATTTCTGTGTTTGTGGAAATAAGCCAATAATGTACAAACCAATACAAAAATTGTAAAAGAACTAAAGAATGTTTTTCGTGTACACGCACACTGGAGAACCATCTCAATATCTAAAAAGACCAAAGAAGGTTTTTTTTTCCATAATAGGTAAATAGACCCACTTTAATAGTGTGCAAGCTCTCTCACTCTTTTTGCAAAAAAAACATAAAGCATGGTAAATAAAATAGCTTTCACTTTGTCTGCATCTGTGTGGAGATTTCAAAATGTCACACTACAGCCAAATCCAGCAGTCGAAGATGCTGATGTTGCAGTATGCCAATAAAACCTATCAATCTATCAGCTCTTGCAGGTCAGAATGTGCTCCAGTCCGCCATAAAAAAAGGGCTCTCGAACACATTCACTGACAAAAAGGTTGTGTATTTGGCAAGGATGCCTTTTTAAATTCAATATAATTCACAGAGTTCAAGGTCAGATTTTATAGACTGAACCTTTTAGTAAATTATGGTATTTGTTTATGAGTGCTGAATGTTATTGTCTGACGAGGTGCAGCATCAGGACGTGTTACAAACCCTTCTGACCTCTGATACGCGGAGGTCCAGAAAGAAAATAGACGGAAATCGCCCTGGTGATCCGGAACAAGAGGAAGTTTTACCACTGAGTGGAAGACTGCCAAAGCCACCTGGGTCATTTGGGTTGACTATAGCAGGGGGCCTTTTATAGGCTGCACATGTGAGGTCACAGTCATGAAGTAAAAGACTTGTCTATTAGTACTTTTTTAAAGAAATGTGCAAATGGGAATACTATTTTAAAAGCTTCCACTCGGTCCCAGAACCACGATTACATAAGCAGCCTTCAGGTACTTACAGTGAAACCGTATGCATTGTCTTATACTGTATAAATAGAAGCTAATTAACTGTAATTCTGAAAATAATGCATTGTAAAATGCCTACGGTGGTGATGGAGATTCTGTAAAAGGGAAACGGAAAGAGAGATGTGATAAGTGATAAGTGTGCAATAAAAACACTACTACAATCTTGTTTCAGTCCAATCTCCTGACCATCCTGCCAACAACATGTCAAGGTAGGTCTGCCTTTTTTCAGTAGGCACTGTAGCATGGCAGGCCCTCATGCAGGAAGAACTTTGTGCATTTCTGCTAAGGCAGAAAAACAAGCACAAGCAGGCTATAAATCATAAGACAAAAGCATGTGCATGCCAGAATGACCTATTTATGGTTTAACTGCTTGATCGCGTATTTTTTCCACATAAGCCTTTGCACGCCTGTTGGCTCAAATGAGCCCACTGTTTAAAACATAGACCTGAAATGCATTCGGAAACTGAGCAGGCTCACACAGAAGTGATTAAAACCTTAGAATACCTCACAAGATGTTCTAAATAAAAGAACCGAAAGGGTAAATAAGGTCAGAGCATAGTCACAAGTTTGGAAGATATGTGATAATTGTCTCAGTCTTCATGTAGTGAAACCTGTTATGGCCTAAGCACAACCACATGAGTGTGCCCTGTTCATAAAAAAATAAAATAAAAACTACTGTATGAGTCATTCTTAAGGCAATAAGTGCAAAATTTGTTATTATGGATAGAGACATTGCATTTCAAGCATTTTTTAACATCATAAGTAACCATATGTGTACTTTGATATTCACTGTTTAGTGCCATCCCAGTACACTCACAGTATCAGTACCACAAAAAGAACTGCCACAACTTATCCCGACATATTGTTATGTTCAGGCTTGTAGCAGGATAAAGATCTCACAAATCCTTTAAGCTGCCATGGATCATTTCCCTGTTCAGAACTACAGCTCATCATTTATGTGCTGCAAGTAGGAAAAGGGGAAACATCTGCAGCTGTTCCTTTTCACTGTGTAGCTACATGAGTTATATTTTGGGTTTCCTTGCTTCCTAAAGGGACTGCTCTAAATACAAGCTGGCACTCATTTCTGTCACAGAGACTAGGGATCACTAGAGCATCTGAAAGGTGTAATGTGATTTATTAAGGATGGGGATCAGTGAATTTTGTACCCAAAATAAGCAACTTGATGCTATTCCACTTTTTAGCCAGAAAGAACTTTTGGTATTGGTATCCAGTTCAAGGACTACAGGAAAGTATTAGTGCTACAGGTAGGAAATGTCAGCATTGCGAGTTCATTTACAGAGTTGACAGGAATATTTATTGGACCACTGTAGCTGCATGCTTGGTAGTCAACATATACAGAATGTATTGACTGATGATCTGTCCAGGCCGATCCAATAAAATAAACCCAATACAGCCCAAACCCCCTGAAAATAATCAATGTTCGCCACCCAGCACCCAGCGCATCACAACCAGTTGTGCATGGAACCCAGCAGGCAAAGAGCCCAAGGCCATTGATCCACCATCCAAACTCCCCAGATCCCAATCCAATTAACACCCATGGAATCTGCTGGACAAACAAGACTCACTGAGACCCGACCCTGCAACCCATAGCACCCAAATGTCCTGGTGCCAGACAACAGAGCACAGACTGAAGGTCCTGTGAAGCCATTCCCCCAGGGGCCAGAGCCACCCCAGTGGCAAAAGGGGAACACGCAACACTGGGCTTAATGTTTCGGGTCTTAATGTTATGGCTGATTGGTGTATTGTGCAAGATTTACAAAGACTAATTACATGAATCATATCATGCTTAAAGACAGAAGAGAAACCAACATATGGAGACCTGTGTGGCCAGTGGTCAGCTTGGTTGATGCATACATCTGTTCTCTGAGGAATTTTGACTGTGGTTGCTCAATAGTTCTGGTCTGGAATTTCCCACATTGAGAACTGGACTCAATATTAACTTATTAACCATAAGACATATAGTTATGTTATATTCAACTTCCAGCTGCCTAACACACACACAGTATGACTGCACAACAATTCCTGCTTTCTGTTAACACTCAAATGAGGATGGGTTCCCTGTTGAGTCTGGTTTCTCTCAAGGTTTCTTCCTGTCGCCATCTCAGGTGTTTCCTTCTCACCGTTGCCCTCGGCTTGCTCATGAGGGACGATCTGATCATTTTGATTCATACACATCTTCTCACATTTCATACACAATTCCAAATTTTCTTTTGATTCTGTAACGCTGCTTAACAAATAAATTGAATTGAATATTTATATATATATAAGCTGTGCCATTGAGAGCTGGGAGGGGCCGGTTCGGCCGATAAGCGAGAGGAGTTGGTCGAGGAATCTTGCAGGAGACGCCGCCCATGCAAGCCCTCTCTGCCCACCTCCAACACTCAGCAGCCTGTGCCTGCATGCCATAAATGTAAAATAAAAGAACACGTCCCATTTAGAAGGACTGTTATTGAAATCCAGTATTTACGGTAAATGTTAACATGGGAAATAGGCAGCGATACATTATACAAATTCAATCTCCTGCCTTGTAGGGATTAGTGTATGGTAATGATAATCCTGTGCATGTATAAAAGTGTTTCCAACATTAGCAGTAGTCTAACTGGTTGAGGTGGTTAGATTAATCCAAAGCTCAGCAAATTCTGAAACACCACACGCTCTCAGGGCAGCATATTAATTCCTTTTCTTCCATCTGTCCTTCTAAAGCCTTTAGCACAGCTTAAAATACACTCCTCCTAATTAGGAAATTTAGTAACGAGGCCATGTTTCTACCTTCAAATAGCTTTGATATCATCTCAGTAAAGGAGTTTTTCTTTTTTTTTCGCTACGGAAATTCTTAATAAGCCCCATGCTCCTTGTTCCACAGGGATAAATGAAGGTAAAATGTCGACTGAGCTCAGCAAGTGCATGTTGTAGTTCCTCTCCGTGGCTCTGGAAACTCTCAGCACTTTGAAACATTCCAAAGGAAACAAGTACAGTATGTAGTGTCATTGGAGCTGAAATCAGTTTGCTTGTTTTATACAACTCACCTAAAAAAAGCATATCTCTGAAAGGCCAATGAGTGAGCATGGTACAGTAAGTAACCCAATAACTTTATTTTTAACCATGCATTGTAAACTAATTGTAATGTAAATGTTTTTTGCCCTGGCAGGTTGGAATAAAAGTCCGATTAGCTAAGCAAACACTTACAGTGCAGATGGGAACATCCTCTCTTAAATGCTAGTCTAGCAGAACTGTGTTGATGGATAACCGGACAAAAATGCTTTTCGGTGCAAAACAATAAAGCCACGATCTCTATCACTAGTTTCGAAAGCAAAATAAAGCACAGCATCATATCCTTAGTCTAACATCCACTCAGATGGATATGAAAGCTAATGCTAGTAATAAACAAAGTTAATGAGTTTCACTGTACCAAACTAAAAGCTGGCTTCTGAATTAAAATCCTAAAAATTGGTCTGCCATTTTTATTAATTTTCAATTCTTATATGTATGAGCAAAAGATCACCCAAAAATCACGTCAACATTAGCAGGATCTGCTATTTCATGCCGGTAAGCAGCTAATCTGCTAGGTGAAGAAGGATGTGAAAGCTAGCTAGTTAGAGTTATAAACAACACATTTCAGAGATGAATGCAACCGAAACATACATTGATCCTAACCCTGAATGCCCCGAACAGGCAAGCTGCTACAGAGACAGACAGGGCCGGTAAAAATGTTATGGATTTTGTATTTGTTTAGACATTTTTTGCTCTGTTCAAGCCCTCTAATGCCTTGGCCCACCAAGATTTTTCCCAGTCTGACTGGCATTTCCAAATTTCTCACACTGTATGATTCGATGTCCCAATGTGTGTGTGCTTATGCCCTAAAATGAGTTTGCCCCCATCCATGATGTACCCTGCCATGTGGGTTCATTATACCCTACCATTGTAACCCTATGGGGTCTAAGCAATTCTGACTCTACAATCACCTGACCACTATAAAGAAATCCTGCATACAGGCAGAATAAACACAGTGCACTTTCCAATATACTGGATGTCAAGATGGGTTTTTTTTTCTTGTGCAAAACGCCCACACTCCTCTCACTCCCAGGGAAGTTATGCCTGATTAGACCTCAGAATGATGTGTTAAAAGCCTGTTCTACAGTGAGCATTAATCTTTCTTCTTGTTAAAATAGGGAGTACACAAACACCTAACAGACATTAATAGGCCCATGTCTTCTCTACATATCTATTACAGTAGCTCTGCGTTGGGGAAGATTTTCACACAGACTGCACTGTTCACCAAAATATTTAAGTTAAATAAATGAACAGTGTGTTATTGAGTAGAGATACAAGGGGCGTTCAAGTTCAACTGGGACTTTCAAGGCAAACTGGGACTGGGGTTTCAGACTGTGCAATGCTCAAAGAAATAAAAAAAAATAATAAATGAATAAAAACAAGAGCTACATCTCAGACACAAAACTGAGCATGTTAAATGTTCATGTGCATGAAAGCACGATTAGAAGAAGACTGAACAAGTGCGGTTTGTTTGGAACGGCTGCCAAAAGAAGGGATGGAGGCTGACAGCTTTTCTGTCTAACCAGTAAATAGACGCACGACTGAGGTTCACAAAACTGCAGTCTGGAACCATGTTCTATGGACAAATGAGGCCAAAGTAGAGTTATTTGGTCTTAATACCAAGCGCTTTGTTTGGGGAAAACCAAACAGATTTTCAGCAGAAAAACCACATACTCACTGTGAAGCATGGTGGAGCTGGCCACCTTACAGTCATTGAGTCGATCAGAGTATATAGTAGGCTATCTTTCCGACAGCTAAAGCTTGGTCGAAAATGGGTCATACAACAATGATCTGATAATCTACATCAGATAATCTGAAAAAATAAAAGAATCAAGGTTTTGAAATGGCCTAGTCAAAGTCCAGACCTCAACCCAATTGAAATGCTGTGGTGCGACCTTAAGAGAGCTGTGCATAAACGAATGCCTCAATGAACTGAAACAATGTTGTAAAAGAGATTGGGCCAAAATTCCTCATTTCTGATATGAGCGAAGTCATACAGAAAATGATTAGTTATTGCTGCTAAAGGTGGATCTGCAAGCTATTGAATCATGATGGTACTGTACTTAGTATTACATGTTTTTTCCTTCTTGGCTTCATTTTTGTTAAATAAATAATGGCACAGTGAAAAAAGCTATATGTTGTTTGTCTGAGGTTATATTCGCCTGATACTAAGTCCCACAATGATGGAAATAAAGAAAAAAAAATAGAGAAACAATCAGATCAAGTGGTTACATGGCAAATATTTACCTACTAAACAGATTATTCTAAAATCAAAATTCACTCCAATCAGGTCCGACTGTTAGAATAAAGGTGCTGACATGATGCATTTTCATTCCAGTTGGGCTGTTATTCCCATTATTGGTGGAATACCATGGCTTATGGAAACACGTTGTCTAGCTCAAAACCATTTCACTAGAGCATTAGTATAATTATCACCCATATAAATAATGAGCTCAGTCACCTTGTGATTCT
Organism: Heterobranchus longifilis; assembly: GCA_028570985.1. NCBI lineage: Eukaryota > Metazoa > Chordata > Actinopteri > Siluriformes > Clariidae > Heterobranchus > Heterobranchus longifilis. Next base: position 1,017,114 of record JAOVVB010000011.1, on the reverse strand, counting down.
GCTTCACTTACAGCTAACACTTCACCATGCTTGTGTTGGTGAGGTAATGTTTATCCAGAAAGAGCTAGCTTCCAGAACACAATTTATAGCACTGAAACCTTGAGTTTAACATTTATTTTGGCAAACTTGATCATTTTTCATTCCTTCCTGACTGCAGTAAATTATCTCAGAGATAGCGAGGACTGTTGACATAAGCACAGTGCTGGAAATAAAATCCGTTCAACCGTGATAATCTCTCGCATATACTCAAATACAACTGGGATATTTTTAAGGACTCATATAACGGAACACAGCAGAACATTCAATAAACTGCGATCCAGTTTAACTTTCCAGAGAGCGTGCTAGGAGTTCGGGTTTGGCACTGCTTTCCTTCTTTCTTTCTTTTTTAATCCTAAAGGAATTCTGACCAAATCCTGCCAAACCTGTTAGTCTTACCAATTCCACCAGCTCCCACAGTTAATATTTTTATTTGTGCCCACAAGCAATCTATTAGTGGTAGAATGTGGTTTAGTTGGTTTCCTCGAAATAGAGTACTGTGAAAAAGTCTTGAGCCACCCCACATTTCATCATATTACATTACATTAAATGATGTAGATTAAATGGAAGAAACGGGAACAAATACTTTACAATAACAGGTTGCAAAGTGCATAAAGATTTTTAAAAGAATCGGTTGCATACTGTATGTACCAATGTCAACAGCAACCTCATTTCCTCTCTCGTCTGTTCCAACCACTCAGCATTCAGCATCAGCTGTATACTAATCACCGACCTGATCATCTGTCATCATCTGTACCTGTTTCTCACCAGTTCATGCCTTAAGGCAAATGAATATAGATCACTGTGTAGCTCAACAAACAAAAAACATTTCTCTGAAACTGGTCAGAGACAGGGACTGGACTGAAAATGAGAGCCAAAAACTTGCCGAGAAAAAGAGAGCCAGAAAAGTTCTTCAGGATTTGGGAACGCCAATTAGCCTAATCTGCATGTCTTTAGACGGTGGGAGGAAACCGGACTACCCGAAGGAAACCCACCAAGCATCGGGAGAGCAGGCAAAGTCCAAACCCCAGATCCCAAACTGATCAAGCACCCATGGGATGTGACAGAAAACACTCCTGATGCAGCTGAAACCACGCAAGAGATCCACTGCCAACGAATGGAGGCTGAATAGCAAATTGTACATTAAAAGCTATTGCATCTACTTATACATCTAAAAAGATGAACTGACTAGATGCAACACCCCCAACTACAGTATGTCAGTGTCATTTCTGGCTGCAAATGATCCAACATCCAAATAATATCTGTCCAGTGTTTGTACTATGTTCCTCTCTTTCCATTAATAAAGGAAGGAAAAGGCAGAGTTGTCATCACTGAGTACACAACAATCAGTGACTGTATATTGTATATCAGTGGACAATATGACCTCATTTATTTTTCCATTGTTCAGTTTCAAACCATTTTGGAGCCGAAGTCTGCGGAGTACTGTAGATATAGTCTATGAGCTAACATTTGCTAAGTACATGCTAGTAAGTATGGACTCTGATGATGTAAATGACAACTTCCGTGGTCCTCACAAAAGTAATAAACAAATAAAATTTCCCCCAAAAAAGATAAAATAATCCAACACTCAAGGGAAAAACATGTACAACCACCTGTACTGTAGCAACAATGCCATGTAGTTAACTTTTCGTGCACAGCTTTCTTAAGAACCCACTACAGCATTTCAAGTGGGAACATTATGGTACAGTATTAAGTAGAGTTTATCTTTGTCTTAATGTCCCAGGCCCTGCAACTGCAAAACAAGTCCAGTTCATCACCCCTCTGCCAACATACTTGACAGCTGCCATGGTGTGTTTATGGTGATACCCTGTGCTTGATTTTTGATAAACGTGATGACCTAACACCTCCACAAGGATATTGTGCGGGAACTTTGGTGATTTGTTCATGTTTTTTTTTTTTTGGACAGAAGCCACTCCTCACAACTCCTGCATTAAAGTGATATGCTTTGTTGTGATATGCTGTAGCTCTTGGGGTTTTCTTTATGACTCTGACCATTAAACTATCTAATTGAGCTGGGATGCCAACTTCAGGGATGACTAGAAACCTCTTCATTTGTAAACATCCTTCTCACTGTACAAAAATGGTAAATATGAAAATGTTTGGACATGGCCTCATAACCCGTCCCAGATTCACGAGCAGCAACAATTGCTTCACTGCAGTCATGGCTGATGTCCTTTCTTATTCTTCTGCTCTTCTGGAGGTCATCATGTGTCTTGATCATGAACTAATCTGGCTGATAATTACTCTATTAATGATTGCGTATGTAGGAAGAGTGTATGTATTATTTTTTTCCCACCTGCTTGCTGAATAATGATTAACCTTTTAAGGACAAATGACTACAGTGTGACATCTGTTGTGTTTTTTGTTGTCACCTGCGGTTATTTTGTTCATTTGTAGATCAGAGTTCGTAAGCTAGATCCTTTTAAATATAATCATATAACTCAACTAAAAGGAAATGAAGTTATCATAAACCAAAACTACTGGGGTGATATAAAGGTTAACGAAACTCACAAATATAATACTGTATATTACTTTTGCCTAAAATGTACATTTGTGAAATTAAATTAGTGAAAGTTTCCGTTTGCTAACTTGGAAATGGGCTGGTTTTAAAATTGTATTACAGCTCGGCACTAGAGGGACTCAGAGAGTCTACATATAGATTTCACTTCGCTTAACCCCTTATTACTGTACAATGTCTGCGTTATCTACAATTTCAGGCTACCATCAGTAGGTCCGTATCTACAGAGTGACCTAAAAGGTAAGTACATAAAATAAGTTGGTCATGGTATTAGCTAGTTGAAACTGAGTGTGTATAATGATTAGGTCTGAAGAAATTTAGCACACAGTAAAGCTGCTGTGGTTTTGCTTGGCTAGGAGAGGACTCAGAGATCTCTCTCTCACACACACACACACACACACACACACGACCCCACCCACATGCAAAAGCGTAATCCACTCTTAAAATGCTGTAAGGTCCCATGATGCATCACTTCCTCCTTTCCATCTCCATTTACCAAATACTAAGCAGCAGCTTAAAGCTTATCCTACCAACCCCCAATCACACACACACGTAACACACCACAAAATTACTTAATGTGAGCAAGGAAATGAATATATGAACATATAATACGAGAAAGAAAACACTGTTAAAAATATTTCTTTAAAAGCCACTGTTCTTGCTGTAACAACCTAATGGAGAAATACTTTAAAAGCATACAGTATAACACGCCAGATAAAAGGCCGACCTGCCAGCTGTACAGTGGACATTAAAGTGTTTACTTGACTGACAGTCAGAAAAGGAAGTTAACACTGTCTAGAGGCTTAATGATCCAGGTCAGTGGGTAGAGACTTGGCAAACGTCTTCTGCTGCAATGAGGCCAGGCTTATGCCCATTTTCTTTCTCTCGCACCACTACTGCCCTCTTCCCATTTGCCAGCCAAACCCAACACTCTTGCTTAGTCAGTCTCTGCCTGTTTAAAGAACATATTTAACATAATGCCTTGCTCTATCACTTTTGGCTACGTTTTTTACTGCCACACAATCACAACTAAGGCAATAAGAGAGGAGGAACAAGCAGTGGATGTGCATTTGGTCAAATGTTCCACTGAGCTCAACATGTGTGACTAAGACTAATGTTAAATTTAGAAAATGACACACTACTATTTCTCTTTCTGCACAGCCACGCCATGGTCCCACAACTGCAAAGCTGTAATTTACATGAGCCTGGGTGTTTGAAAATGTACATTCTCACACACTGGTGAACAGTAACACTGACTGAGTCACTCAGTCACTGTCAGTGTCACATGGTGGTTAAGCTCAGTTGTAGTTAACATAATCTAATGGTCTTCTTTCCTTTCTTTTTTAGTGGGGATGAAAATACAGTTGACTAAGTTACCTTCATTACAGTGTTACAGTACTATTTTGGGAGACTTGTACTTTCCTGCAAGTACAAGGGGCGTTCAAGTCAAACCACTTTTTTTTAAAAGATATTTTCTTTGAGTCGAGATCCGAATTTCATGTTTGTGTTAGACTTCAGATCTCTCTCTCTCTCTCTCTCTCTCTCTCTCTGTAAGTCTATAAAAATAAGCCATTGAAACTTCTCTAGCATTTCAATAATATTTATTGTCAGTTTTCAGTAACTACGTTAAACATGCACAATTTGAACTTTGATGGCCTTGTGTTTTTCCTTGTATTTTTAAGGAATCTTTAATGAATCTTTAGTGCGTCTTAATTTGCAGGTTGTTGGACTGTGGATGAATGTGAAAGGACTCTCACCAGGCTCTCACTTCAGGAAGTTTACATGCCCTGGCCCTGGACTGCTCTGGATATGTTTTCTCAAACAACCCGTGTTTTGTCTTATAGTGCTTCACTTTATAGAGCATCAAATTACTGCTTTTTATTATCGCCATGGTTTCAGAACATATGAGACAAACTGGTTTTAAACTTCATGCAGGAATAATAAACATAC
>JAOVVB010000011.1:987756-1006590 GCA_028570985.1 Heterobranchus longifilis | reverse complement strand
CATGTCTTTGGACTGTGGGAGGAAACCGGAGTACCCGGAGGAAACCCACCAAGCACGGGGAGAACACGCAAACTCCATGCATCCACCTTTTCAAGAGGACATGGAAAAAGTTATTTACTCAGGACCAAAGCAGGGGACCCTAGAACTGTGAGGCGGCGGTGCAAATCACTTGATGCAAAACATCATGTCAGTGTCATCTATATAATACTCATAAGAAATGAAACTGTATTACTCAATAATTCTGTAGAAAAAAGTAAGTTTTTTAGCAGAATAGACAGCAATATTTCTGAGTTCTGTCTTTATCTGTGTAACATCAGGCACAAGCAGAAATTGTACACTTTAGGCTAGCACGCGGATATGATATCATTTAGCCTGCATAAACGCAGCGAACAGCACGTCACGGGTGTGACGCAGGCGGCGTCTGACGTCAGCAGTCTCGCAGCTTCTTTTTAAATGTGGTTTCATTCTTTTCAATACGTATTCAATGCGTTTCCGGCGATCCTTTTAGGCCCTTTTTATTATACGCAGAATGCCTTCTACCTCAAGAGATCAACAATTGAACCGTTTCATTACATTTAATAAGGGAAATCACCCTTAAGCGCGCGCACGTCATGTGGGTCACGCCAACAACAGCGCCCTTTGATGCGATACTGCGAAGAACAGCGTGTTTTTGTCCAGTCCATCAACATAAAGCTCTTCATAGTTTCATATCATATGCATTAAAAGAAAAAGGGAAAAAAAAAAAAAACAAGACAAGAACGACTCAGGGTCAGCGCATTTGTCCCTGTCTCGGGTTTATGTGAGATATGGAGGCTTGGGGCGAACAATAAACGCTGTGGGTTTATAAAGGAAAAGCCGCAATCTCCATCAGGACTGGGTTTGGCAGAGATGCATGTACTGAAATCGGATATTTTGCGCAGTATTACCCTGTTTATCATCACATCATAAGCTTACGTGTCATTTCATTCCACTTACCTCTCGAGCTATCTGGCTCAGAGCATCATCCTCCGCCGACACTTTCTCCCGATTCGGGATTCTCTTCCTCCCCGTCACCTGAGTTCCCATTTCTAACCTAAGCTATGATTGTTTTTAAATTATTATTATTATTATTATATCCAGCTAATATTACACATGTGCGTTACAAATTAAAAGGATTATTATCCAGCGCGCGCTGTCATCTCCTCTAGCTATTTAAACAGAAGTGTGAAGGTTCCACTGGATCCATTTCCCTGTAGTGAGAACGCAGCAGTGTGGCGGCTTTTCTAGCTGATTCCACATAGCACCCGCACAGATTGTTTACACCTCCAACAGGAGCTTGTTGCTCCTCCAAACACGAACAGGTCGTGTCCGAGAAATCACGCAGGATGATGACAACTCGCTAATCCAGTGGATTTACTGTACAACAGCACGCTGGTGACATTGTTCAAAGTGTCACAGATCAGCACACCCCTGAGAACGTCCTCCCGCTGGAAACCTTTATCCGTTCTGTGCAAACAAATAAGGACAACATGTAAAAAAAAAAGTTTTCATTTATTTTATGCGGCACACCAAAAGCCCTAAGGACAGACAAGCAAGCAGATGATGATGATGATGATGATCCATTCGTTCCGGGATTCGGAACCAATCAGATTTCAGTTCCAGCTCCTGGATGATCCTGAACCAATGGCATTCCAGGCAGTGCTGCTGGTTGTGGGCGGGGCTACAAAGAACCCAGCCACTGCCTTTCATCCTGATTGCGTATACTGCAGGAAAATATGACAGTGCAGTTAAACAATATATAGCGTACTCTACATGGCCCAAAAACTTATGAACAGCTGAGCATCACACCAGGGTCATTCTACAGGAAAGGTGGAAATTGGGTCATAAAAATCTCCTGAACTGTATTTTTTCCTTCACACCTCTTTAATAGCAAAAACTTAAAAACTTCATGAATCCACAAATATATAGTTTAATGCATTAAAAAAAATAATACATTTAACAACTGGTGTTACTTCTCTTTCTGGTGCACCAATGACGGTAACACCAGTTTAGAGGAAAATTGTAACTATGTACTAAATGACTATCACTTGCATGTGTAAGGCCACATGGTTTTCACTCACTCACTCGTCTATACCGCTTTATCCTTTATTCAGGGTCACAGGAGGCCTGGAGCCTATCCCAGTAGACTTAGGGCACAGATGGGGTACACCCTGGATAGGGTGCAAATTCATTGCAGGGCACACACACACACACACACTACAGGCAATTCGGGAACGCCATGCACACAGAGACGGAAATCGAGCCTGGCCAGGAACTGAACCCGGACGTGCAAGGCGACAGTGCTAACCACTACACCACCGTGCCGCCACATGATTTTCAGTTATGTCAAAATCAATTAATTATGAGGTGTAATCAGTTTTTCATAACCAATATTTGACAGTTATAATTGTAAAATAAGTAACGAAAATTATGAACTTAAAAGCTTTGCATAAAATTGCAAAGTTAATTCTGGCATTTCTAAACAAATAAAGCAAGACATCTGACATACCTTTTGCATTTGTCCAGTGCTCTTCATCAAGTGGTCTCTGAGTCAGGAGCAAGTTCAAATTGTCAAATGTATTTTGCTATGCTATTTTGCTAAAAATAAATATTGAACATTAAAGTAAGAAAAAGTATTTCATGATTTAAAGGACATACTATATTCTCTGATCATATACAAGTAATGTGTCTGTTATGTTAATTAAAATTATTTTGGCATCAGAAATACTAAGTGACAGCACATAATTTTTGTAAAATGACCGACCCAATAACTGCTGCCGCAAAGCACCCAAATGTCTAGGATGGCCTTGTACTCTATTGCATTACAATTTCCCTTAGCTCTTACTAACTTACCCAAAGGTTTATCAGCCACACCAGACATATTATTTTTATATGAAACAATGAACAACATTAACACACAATGATATTGGATATGACCAAAGAACGACCAAATTAAAAACAGCTGAACATGGACTATATACTGAACGTGAATTAATGAATTATTAATGGTATCAGTAGCCCAAATCAAATATTAATAGCAGGATTTGGAATCAGGGTAGACTAAATTCAATACAATAAAATGTTGCCATGAGTAACTACAACAGTCCCTTCATCCATCTTTAGAAACCTCAGTAGTCCAACTAGTATCGTGGAGGCCAGTGATGAACATTGTATTTATTCATATTTTTCAAAAACGTTTTGGGACCTTTGGACAACATTCACACTCGCAATCACACACTACATGGATTAAATCTAGGAAAACAATTAATCACTATAATTTTTTTCTTTCTGTTACCTAAACAAACAAATGTAAAATATTAGACAAACTGAAGTAAATTGAAATAATTGTTCAATTATTTTGGATACATATGAACACTTCACAATCACTGCTTCTTTGTGATCTTCTGGCCTTACTTACCTAATTTCGTAACATAAATTGCAGTTTCAATTCTTTTCACAAAACAAAGGTGCTCCCTATGACTGTCTGATATATAACCCTTTCTTACTAAATGATACTTTTTCTCTCCATTTTAAAAATCATGGGGTTCCCTCATGCTCCTGATTACTTATACAGCATATAGGCTGAAATTACCCTGCCTATTCCAGTATGACAGTGTCCCTGAGGACAAGACGAAGTGCATAAAGTGGAAAATTTTCCAAGGATGGAATCAAAGAACTCTAATGAGCCCTAACCTCAACCACACTAAAAGACTTTTAGAATGAACTAGACCGCAGGCTGCGCACCAGGCCTTCTCATCTGACATCAGCACCTGACCACATTCTTGTGTCCAAATGGGGGTGAGAAAATCGTCAGTATCCACTAAAATTCACTTTAAGAAATATTAAGCAATAATAATGGCTCCCTGTAAAAACAGTAAAAATGTAAGTAACATTTTATATTCTTTCAGGAGGAGGATAAAATAGTATAAAATACTCTATAAAAGCTATAAAAGCTTAGTTGATGAAAATAATAATAATAATAATAATAATAAGCGAAAGAAGAAGAATCTAGTAAAAAGGTAAATAACTTCAGTAATTCCAGATTCGGGAAAACAACACATTTTAAATCTTAATAATTATTTGCTTCGCTGCAACGAAAAGAAATTGCACAATACATTTTTTTTTTTTTTTTACATTTATTTAAAACTTAATGCTCCAGTATACTGTAGCTGCCTGTTTGACACATGGCGCTTTGCCGCCCTCATGCGTTTATTTAGAAAAATACAGCGTCTTAATCAATATAATGTGTTAAACAGTGTAAATACAGTAGATTAATGTATGTTAGCCTTGGACGTGCTACATCGTAAAACAATTTATCAATCCCTAAAACAGATAACAATACTTTTCTCTCTTAATTTTTACAGTATCACGTATTTATATCACGATTTATAGCTTTCATAAGTGCCTGTATAGGCACAGGCATTAAAGGAAAATCAAATTTTCACAAGTTTTCCCCAACACAATGTAGTTAAATCACGTTTTATAAACTATTTTGCATCGCCTGATCCTTTTGATGTTTATGAGTTCAAAGAGCAAAAGATGAACAAACAGTATAACAATGTATTGCCTGTGATTTCAAAGCACAGCAAATGATGCACAGAGTGTTTTACAGTATGGTTTAATACAGCCTCTCTGAAACAGCATTGTAATTACAAGTAATTATAGTAAGGTCTAAATTCTGATGCATGTTCAACATTAAACTAAATATGGTCCAAATGTAGGTCAGCACTGTGTAATAATTATTCAATAATTAATAGTATAAATACTTTCAAATAATAGATTGTCCACATCTTGCATACTATTAGAAATATTGCATATATATATATATATATATATATATATATATATTATGATGCATCTCAGATATTGTATATATTAACCTGAAATAATTAACATTATGCCTGATATTTCCTATCAAAATGTATACAATGCCAAATGCTGTTATCACTATGTATTCAGTACACTTACACTTACATACATAATTAGTTGTAATTAATACATATTTAAATATTGTGTACTTACTGTTTAATATAATTCTGCCAGGAAGCAACAACTTATGTCTAAATGATAGTGGGATAGGGCTGTCTCAACAGTCAAGGCTCTATGTTACAGATCAGTAGTGTGGGGGTTTCATCCCCCAGCACTTCAAAGCTGCAACTGTTGGGCCCTTGAGCTTGGCCCGGCAGGCACTGTGCTGTAACCCCAGCTTCCTAACAAGCAACTAAGTCCTAACCTGATAAATAAATGAACAACCACATCTTCAACTGGATGTCTGGGCTGTGAACATACTTTAATTAAGTGAAAAAAAGCACACATGGTGGGTTGGTTTTAGGCAGACAATATTTTTATAGCTTTTACACAAGAAACATGAGCTTTGGAGCATCAGAGCCAAAACACATTTTTTATTCTAAAGAAGAAAACATCAATAACTGGTAATAATAAGAGCTAGAATAATGATTATAGAAGCACATGTATTTTTATACATTGCAGGATAAAGTAAAGCAGTGGTGTGAGGAAAATAATTTTTAAGAAGTGCAATTTTTAAGATTTTTTTTTAAAGTACATGTTTAAAAATGTACTTTATTTATGGGCATGTCTTGGAACTTTCTTGTTTTTTGTAGACTTGATGCCTACAAATACAGAAAATAATACACTGTAGTTTAAAATAACAAGAAGATAGTATGATGACACACAATTAAACAAAACATAAAATTATTCTCAATCTTAGACCAAAGGAGTTAAATTCTGAGTATTTATGGTGGGTGTTCAAGTCAAACCAGGATTTGTGATGACATTTCTGGCATTAGACTGATTGGAATTAAAGAAGACTTCAAGTAAGCTACAGTAATTATTATTTGAAAATCAACATGCATTGTGTTGATTCTGTCTGTGGGAACTGTACAAACATTTAGTCAAGATCACCATTTGCACATTTCACAAACTGGGAGTTTTTGCCACATCTCCTGTACAGTCCTGACTCCGGACTTCCTGGGAGGCCAGGGTTTCAGATGTGAAGCAGACATTGTCTGCGTGATGTCCAAGCACTAGTGAAAGGCTGGGATATGTGCATTAGTGTAGCAGGGCATTATATAGATAAATAAAGGTAGTTTTTCTTTTTCTTATAACTGTGTAATGTTATTCTGCACAATCGACGGTCCCGGGTTGACTCGAATGTCCCTCGTAATTACAATTAAAATAATTACAATTTACATAATTATTTTCACATGTCACTGTTGTGTTAAGTGAACATCAGTTTACCTTTTTCTTGGCTTTATCTATTGATGGTCCAGATGCATTAAGAACAGCGATTTTATTCTCAATGTCTGACACCTGACGGGGAAAAAGTACTTCATTTCATTACACTAACAGGAGATGAGGTTAAAAGTGACATTGATAATGTATATATAAATGTATATATATATATATATTTATATAACTTTCATATGTACATATAGTCAACGTGGAGGGTTTATTTCAAAATAGCTTACTTCACTCTCTGTGTTGTGCACTTTGGCAGCAGTTGCTGCAAGCTGATCTTCAAGTTCAGAGAGCTCAGAGTCAGTAAGAAAGCCGGTATAATTATTCTTAGCACGCTGTTCGATTTGCCTTAACTTCTTCTCCATGTCAAATGACTTTCCTGCTGTCAGATAAACCTAAAAGAGAGCAGACAGTGTTGTGGAAATACCAGCCCTGAACTGTTACATCACAAAAGATATAAACAGGATGTAAATTACAGCGATTCTACTTAATAAAATGTTTGTTTCTTACAGCTTTATTCAAGAATTTTAGTTTAATTAACAACTAATCAAGTTCATCAATGTAGAAAAAAAATCCAGTTCTTCGTCTGTGGTTAGTGCTATAGCTAGCTGTGTGCACCTGAATGTGAATAAACCACAAGACTTCAGCATCAACTTGAGGATGCTGTATAAGCCAAGACCTGTTTAAAGGACAGCTTTAATCTACAGTAATTTCCTTTTATGCTAATGCTTGGTTAGACTAGAATTGGATCTGATAGCTAACATAGTTGGCTAAGCAGCAAAACAAATAGGTAATCATTGTTATAACTGTAAATATTGGTTAACAAAAACATATAACAAGACATTTTACTTCTGATTCATTTATTCAATTACAAATTACACTCATAAAAATGCTTCTGGCATTGTGTAGCTTTTACATGAATAGGTCGATATTTCTCAAAGTTTGTAATGTGCTTGATTTTATTTTATTATTCATTTAAGCGTAACAAATTTGTGCCTTTATTTAATAGTATTGATTTTTCATTTTTACATTGTATATTTTAAAAGATTGAAAATTCTTCTCTTAATTAAAATATTTGACATTTAGCAAACTTAAAGTGAATAAATGATGTGTGTTGGCTAAAAGGGTGTAGATGAGTGGTCAGGAGCTCCGGCCCTGCACATTTCAGTTCTCTCAGGACACCTGATGTAACTAATCAGCTAATTAACAACCTCTTCTGAATAGAATTGGATGTGGTATGAGGTCTTACAGAAGCATTGTTGAGGACACTGGTGTAGATGCTTTCTAATCAAGGGTCTCCAAATCCAGTCCTGGAGGGCCAGTGACCAGCACAGTTTGTAATTCACCAACACCTAAACACACCCACTTAACCTAGTAATTAACAGATTAGTTAAATCAGCTGTGTTTGAGAAGAAGAATCACCAAACTGTGTTGGACACTGGCCCTCCAGGACTGGATTTGGAGACCCCTGCTGTAGATGGACTATTTGCCATGTACACAGTTGTGTGTAAAAGTTTGCATACCCTTTAAACAAAACAAAGAATACTTATTAATGTGTGGCAGTCTGGGTTAAACCATTACACATCACTACCAAAAAAAAAAGGTTACGCCAGATTTTTTTTTCTTTAGCAGATGTGTGACTTGTGCTTTTGCTTGTCAGCAGCATTGCTCACATATAGTAGCGAGTTTATGTACATTTGGCTTATAAAAAAAAAAGATTCAAATGTCCACTAGATGGCACACCAGAGCCAAAACATTCCTGTGCCTATGCATAGTTTTGTGTGTATGCTTTGCATTGGAATGTTATTTTTTTGCTGATAGGTGAGGATGTTCATATACAGTATATCTGTACACTCCTGACCAACTGTATGCGGGAACCCCTAGTGGTAGAACAATGTAATAGCTGGTAAACTGACACTTCTGAGCTTCTATACATGTACTGTCCATCATATGAGCATCGTTAGAAAGACCCCAACATAACAATTTTGAGTGTGTGGGGATTAATCAGTCTTTGCCTTTGTGGGCCCTTGTGTTCTTGTGTATACGACTGGCTCTTGTGTATACATCTAGTACTTGTTTTAAGCACACTTTTAGGCAACAGGCATTCAAATTGACACAGTATTTGTTCAGAAACGTGTCAAATAGAAAACATTGCCCTTACATTTAAAAATATTTTTTTAATCTCAAAAATCCACAAGACTGGTGCACAAAAGAGATCTTCAGAAAAATTTAAACACTAATCATAATAATTAAACCAGTTTACATCAGTCGTCAATGCGTGTCTAGAATCTTGAGTACATAAAAACTAAATATTTAAATATTTATATATGTAATCAATAATCTGATTTTAGACACATCATTAAATTGTTGCGCTCTACTGACTCCCTATGTTGGTAATGCACCACAGCAGACATGTAGAGTAAATTTCTGAGGATGGAAATTACAGTGGTGGTCCAAATAACCACAGGACACACATGGTAGCTATCTTGTGCATGTGTATGAGCCAGGCTAATAATATACTCTGACAGCTCAGCTGTAAATATATTTCACCTGAATGATATGACCTCTTCATAATTAGAATATTAGTACAATGTTTGTGGGATGCAAACCGTTGCACAAAAGTGTATCTTTCCATGTGAAAGCTTTAGCATGTCATTACTTCTTATGGGATGCTAGATTTTATTAGGCAGTGCATGTTTTACCTCTCATTTATAAAATTTTACAGAGGAGCTGACCTATATTTGATTTGCAGTATTATTCATTTTATTGTGAAATGGTTAAGGTTTTTTTCCCTACTATTTTTAAGCTGTCTAGATATTTATTCTGTTATTCTTTGGGCTACCAGTTTGTCCTGTGCACACAGTTCAGTATTATAGTGAGTTAAATATGAGTTATGATTGTTTTAAATTCGTTAGTCATGTCATAGGTTTGGAAATTGCACTTTAAATCAAATCGGCCAGATCCTGCATAAGTAAAAGCCCTTTAGCAATGTTAAAGTTTTAACATTATGCAAACTGTTACTACATTGCAACAACTAGAAGCTGTTTTTTTGTAAGAAAATACACTAAAGGTACTACAATAATTATACAAGGGGTTTACTGAAAGTAATGTAAAAGTGGGCATAACTTTTTTTTATTAATTATTTTTTTTAATTAACTGACATAGGTGGTTCAAATTGCACATGGTAGATTAACCATCACCAGCAATGAATTCGCACCATTTCTGAGTTTCTCTGTTGATGGTCTTCAATGCTGGGTTTCCCCTTATTTGAACTTTTTTTAACCTTCGGTGCACATTGCTCTTGTTGATGATGCCATCTTCGTAAACATTCTGTAGCGCAGTGGTAGGCCATCAATTGCGACAAAAAGGGATTTTCAAAGAGCATTCAATAGTTGGGTTCAGCAATGGTGCAATTGCTTGTGATGGAAGAGTTACCCTACAAACGTGCAATTTGAACGACCTATGTCCGTTAGTTACACCAACATATTTTGCATTACTTTTGGTACGGCCTTCGTACAATTATCAGTATACTGTAGTCCAAGTTTAAAAAGACTTTAAGCTTATTTGTTCCCATAATAAAGGTTTACTGTCAAGCTTGCTAACTAGAGTTCAGAAGACTAACTGGACTGAGATGCTTGACATTAATTTGGATCTTACTTTTTGTTTTTCAAAGAATGTTTTACTGCCATGGCCCTGGAAAGGCATCTTTACTATCACTGTAATTAAATGGCTTCCTGTTCCAAGCTGTTACTCCAGCAGGAAGCTGTGGGGAAAAATGGATTATGTCTTTTTTTTTTAAACGTCTATACAGTCAGCTTTAACATTATTCCCTTGTCCTCAGGTAACAATAGAAATGAGAATGTGTGATATGCTTTTTAAAATTAAAAATTTGTTATAGGTTGGATTTCTCTTATGTTGCCCATGAAAGACAAAACATGAAGACAAAGACATTTACGATAACATTTTTGTATCATTTAAAAATTGTAACCCACATTTACTAAGGGTGCTGATAATTCTGGTGCTGGCTATATTGTATATTTTCTAATCTGTACTGCTGAATTAAGACATTTTGATTTTAGGGAGAGTTTTGAAATAAAGTCATCCTTGAATTATAATGATTTTTATTTGTGGAAAATATCTTTTCTTCCATTTAATGAGAACGGTGATTACTCAGTGCATGTGTGTGTGTGTGTGTGTGTGTGTATGTGTATGTGTGTGAGTTCATACTTGCATCAGGATGTCCAAAGATGAAGGGATGACCAGCACTAATCTAGGAAAGTGACCAATCCATCATTTACTCATGAACAGTACCAATCAAATGTTTGGAAACACCTAATTCAATGTTTTTGTTTAGTGATTTATTTTCTACATTGGCATTAGGTAATTATGTAACAACAACAACAGTCAGTTGTTATTTTAAGACACAAAGGTCAGCTGTTTTGGAATAGTTCTTACAAGAACGGTATTGTCAAGTGCATTTGCAAAACCCATGAAGCAACATGAGGAAACTGTCTCTCATGAAGGCCATCCCAGGAAAGCAAGAACAAAAAGTTAATTTCACCTTAGATTAGAGCCGTTATAAAGGTAAAGTAGTAGACACATCTCAATATCAACTGTTGAAAGATTATGGCATATTTTGGACGCTTTCAGCATTTTTTTAATACAATGTAGAAAAAAATGAATAAATTAGTAGAGACAATGGGGTTGGGTGTGTCCAATTTTTTGACTAGTACTGTAAGTTGCTTGCTTTAGCAGGCAGTATATTTCCTCAGAATATCATGTAAACTCAGAAAAGTAGAACAGTAATAAATTTAAGTAAATCAAGGTTTACTTTATTAAACTTTGAGAATTCTTAAGATTGACTATTTAAGACTTTTACACGTCTCCAGTTATTCATTGAGGATTCTAATGCATTAGTTATGTGGAAAAACATTTGACAGCTCACAGGCATTATAAGAAAGAAAATAAAATAAAAAAAAAAGTCTCATTGAAAACTTAAAAATATCCCCGAAGATATATGAGAAATATGGTCAGCCAAACAGAAAAACACAACATAATCATAAGATCCCACTCAGTTCACATGTAGTGATAAGATAAGTTTGTTTAAAAGGTAGTTAGTAATACTGAAACAGCAGTCTCTATAGCCTCTCTTGTCATATATAAATTGAAAAAAAAACAAACAAAATCAATTAATTCATTTCATTCATTCTTGACATGTCCAACTTCTATTCTCTTCTTTTCCATTTTCAGTATTAATCTTTTTCCTGTTCTTGTTCTTTTTCGTTATCCCTTTTGGTTTTCATTTCATCACCCACTTCATCAATTGCACTCTTAATCCTGACACAAAAAGAAAGGAAGCACTGTCAGGCAGTTATTAGGAGACATGATGTGTTCAAAGTGTGATGAAATGTTACACTGTTACTACAGTATGTTCAATTATGTAGGAGCACCAATTCTATCGGCTATTTGCCTGTTGCAATGCACCATAACACCCTGCTTGACTATTCACATTGCCTCTGTGCTAGTGTGATATAGTGCTTCAGGTACAACAGTGTTGCAGGTATTTTAAAATAATTTATGATAAATTAATTCATAAAAAAGAACTGGACAAATCATCCATGATGCCAACGATAGATTTAACATTACACTGTATTTGAATGAACACCGATTTCCAGACCCTCCTACATTTATTGTGGTAAGTTAGCCTACAACGATTTCAGTTAGCTAGTAAGTAATGCATAGCAGACATCTAGCGGTTTTACACCTACATTGAAGCTGCCAAAATAAATCTTTATACCAAGCTGCAAACGTTTATGTCTATTGTAAAGTTAGAGCTCCTCGTGGACATTTGAGGAACTGCACATTTTGGCACTCCCATGTTAGCTTCATTTTTCAGAACTGAAGGTTGCTAAATCAACACATTATATAAGTGTAGCAGAACAAAGACAAAATAGTGAGTGTGTTTAAATTTAAATAGTGTGATTAAAATTTCCAAAGTGCTGAGATGCACACAGGATCACCATTGTGATCATAATGATTACAGCAGCAGATCACACTGTGTTCACACTAGCAAGCGACAAATCAACAAGCGTTTATATTATTTCTATGCTTGTCCACACTATAGAGCCAACATAAGTGACATTTAAATTAAGATCTGTAAATGAGGCATGATGCAGCAAAGTGATACATGATTCGTCAGACTAATCCTATGGCATACATTGTTGGTTGAACATTGCTTCAGTTCCTCATTGTAGCTTTAGTCCATACAATTAGTTCCCTTTTAACTGTGTCATGCACAAATGTTACAGCCGATTTTATACCATATTATTAGTAATACCGTATAACTTCTTAATAAATGTGTATTGAGACGTGGAAGGAAGTAGTAGAGATCACTGGTGCCTCTGGTGATTGTACATAGGTAGCGTGATCTGCTTAAATGCTATAATGACATTACCTTTCCACTGAAACTTTCTCTTCAAGCAAGTTAGCAAAAAGATAAAGGTGCTCCATCGCAGACCGATACTGAAAATTCAACAAACGCAGTGTGAAAACAGGGAGACTGCCGATGTTATACACATCTATAATTACAGCAAGAAAGTAAGATATTCACCTTTGTCTCATGCCAGTTAAAGCACTTTTCTTTGTAGTGCTCAGCAACTTCCTTATATTCCCGGGTTCCGTAGGCTTTGCTCTTTCCATGCAAAATCTTTTCAACTTCTTCAGGGGAGTTTGTGCACTTTGTCACGATTTGATTCATGGATTTTATGACCAGCTCTCTTCCCTAACGAAAGAAATACCCCCAAAAGATTACTAGCATAAAATAAAATGTAAAAAATGTTTGTCCTTTAAAGAAATAGGAAGGAACAGAACTGCCAACAACTGATTGTCAGCCTTTGATGATATTATTCAGATTTTACCATTACAAAGAGACTTTCATGGTGGTTGCATCACACAAAATGATTAAAACTGCACAATTATTGATATGATGAAGGGTTTTACGATGAGATGTTTATTGAACATTTTTAGAGAGGAGTTCAGAGTCAAGGCTAGCAGAGGCAAAATTGCTCTTCATGTTTTCAGAAAGAAAAGCCTTCAGGATGTAGAGCTTTGACATTTCTCATTAAGGTAAAAGGCTGATTGTTTTGTTTTATCACCTTTTAAAGAGACACTTAGAGAGTCTGACTTAGAGCATCATAGCAGGAACTGACACTCAATTTACATACACGTATAATGATAACTACTTAAAAAAATGTATTAGCATTGATGAACTGGTATGGTATAGGAGAAAGAAATTAGTTTGGGGGTGAATTTATAGGAAAACAGGGATCTCAAGCGTGGAAAAGGAAACAAATCATTTGCTTCAGCTACAAGTTACTGCAATCTTAAACATTTATGCACAAGCTAAACACACTACTAACAAATGAATGCAAGGTCTACAGAACTTTGTTGTTTGGTTTTTTTTTGCTGAAGAATTACTGTTTTGTATGATAACTAGTTATTACTGTGCAGTTAAAGCAGATTCTATTAAAATAGGGTTACAACCTATATTATGTTGTTACGGTGTTGGAGGATAATTGCATAATTAATACAATCATTCAATCAATCACATATTACCTGCATAAGGTCAAACCTTTCCTTCTCATATCTTTCTTTTTCCTCAGGGGTTTTTGCAGACTGGATCTTCTTCTGCAAAATCACAAATGCGACATCCTTGTTTGCCACAATGTCTCGAGCCATGACTTGTCTGAGAAACATATCAGAGGAAAAGTGTCACTCTTTTTTTTTCCTCTTTTTACAGCCACACATTATTATAGAATTCAGCACAGCTGGAAGTAAGACTAGAGTTACATTAGTCTATGTTTTTTCTTCCACCAATATGTTCTCGACAGGGTTTTGTTGACGCAGAGCCGATATAGTAGTCACAAGGCCATCCTGTAATGACACAATGCAAGAACTTTACTTTTAACATAACACACTACATGATATATTCAATATGGTGGCCAGGATGTTTAAAGCTGCTGTTTACCCTTCAGCAAGTAACAACGAATGTGTTAACTGTAACCTATGTTTAGAAGAAAAATATTTTAGGTATGTTATTAATTGGCCATTGTGTTGCTTTTATATTACAACAAAAATCAGAACAGACCTCAGAAAGGGTTTTTGTCAAATTGCCAGCACTGAGGTATAACTGGGGTAAAAATATAGAAAGACACTAGGACTGTAATTGGGCACAAATTGTACATACCGCAGGTTTGAAGTCATGGTGTGGTATGTTTTTTGGTACAGTGAGGTAAAAAAAAAAAAAAAGAACAAAAATTTCTTTTCATTTCTTATAATTGTAACTTGTAAACATAAACCTGTATGAACATGTAAGGAATGCACAAAACACACAGATCATTCTTTGTTTAAAAAAAAGAAAAAAAAAAGCTTTACCCACAGTACTGGAGGTAAACTTTAATGGAGTCTTGTCGAAAAGTTTTTTGGGCTTCCTGAATGACTTTTTCAGTCCAGTCCCTGTACCTGAACAGTTTTAGAGTATTAGAGTATTGTCATTTAATTTGACAATTAGTTTACTATAAGTAAATGCACATTGGCTCAAGACTTTTGCACAGGACTGTATGTCTAGGGATTTAGGTGGTAAGTTGTCTAAGAATAGAAACAGCATTATCTATAGCAAATAATGCAAACAATTCTTTAGGAATATTTAAACAATATTTTAAACACCAGCAACACTTTGTCTGCCAAACATGCTGAAGTCAGAAATGATGCAAGTCTGACTGTCAAATTATTGCGGAGGGTGTAATGCTGAATTATGATTTAAATAAACTAACTTCTCAGGTCTCTGAAGTGATACTGTTACAAATCTAGTTAGTTAAATGAGTAAGAAAGACAAATAAAAACACTACTGTTAGCATTTGTAAGAATGTTTTTGTATGCTGTAGCATTACAGTTTTTAAAGGTTTTTAATATTTTTTGTACGGGTTAATAAATATATTCCAGCATGACAATGCACAAACCGAACTACATAAAGTCATAGTCTGCCGAAAATGCAGCGCAAAAATTTGAGTGGCCTGCACAAAGCCCTGACATCATCTATAGATGAGTGTGATGGTCAGGCATGTGTGTGGTGGTAGTGGGAGCAGTGGTCTCTGGGCCAACAATCAAAGTTGGGAGTGCTTTCACTGGGTTCTCATACAACTTTAACATTAAACTGAAGACATTTCTTACTTACACTGCTCTCTCAAGCACCATATTATCTTTAGTTCAAATTTTGTTACATACAATTATAATGTCTACATTTTTGTGGATTAAACATTCAATATTTCCAAACTTAACTTAAAAGTTACTAAATAAATGACATTACAGAAGAGTATTTGCATTTGCAAGTTACCGGAAGTAGTTCTAACCTAACAGCTGTTTTACTTATAAAACTGCACAAATCCATATTAAACAGTACTGACTATTTTCAACAGAGTTTTCACACCAAATATTGACATTATTTATTTTATTACTCTTAATGCTTTTTATAGAAGTTTCTATTATGTTAAAAAAGGCTTCTTTGTACATGTGGAAGAATTTTGCACAATACTGTAAGTAAAACAGCTGTTAGGTTTCACTGAGCATGCTAGAGATTATGAGTTCTTCTGGTAACTTGCTCTTTTTCTATTTTTGTGCAAAACTCAGGAGCTTAGAGGGAGTTTGCAAAGTGTGTGTGCGTTTGTGTCTAGAGTAGCTGGAATAGACTGGCATGCAGGTACTATCCTCACACCTTGTGCATTCCTGGAATAGGCTGCAGATTCACCACATCTACAAAAATCAATCACAATGGAAAATAAAAAAACAACCACTTTTGATTCGTAAATGATATGAATAATGTTGGATTTTAGTCAGCATGTAGGGTTTGGGATGGACTTATTCTGGGTTTTTGATATTGGTTTTTCATTAGGGTGGCACTGTGGCTTAACAGTAAGCACTGTCGCCCTGCACCTCCAGGGTCCGGGTTTGAATCCCACCTTGGGTCTTTTTGCTTGGTGTTTGCATGTTCTCCTCAAGCTTGGTGGGTTTCCTACACGTTCTTGGGTTTCCTTCCACAGGTCAAAGACATGCAGGTTAGGCTAACTGGCATTCCTGTAGTGTGTGAATAAGTGTGTGTGTGTGTGTGCCCCGCGATGGATTGACACACCGTTTAGGGTGTACCTTGCCTCGGACCCTAAGTCTTCTGGGAGAGGATCCAGGCCCCACGCGACCCTATATACAGGATAAAGCGGTATAGATGGTGAATGATTGGGTGAGATTTTTTCATGAATTATTAAGGAGGTGATTTTTATGCAAATCTGGCAACCCTGAGCAGAACCAACATGGCGACATTAATGAGTTGATGTTTGTCTCAAAAAACGCCATTGTTGTTTATTATCAAATAAATAAAATAAGTTTATACTCAGAAAAAAAAAAGGTTAAGCTGAATATGACATCAGGCATGGCGTATACCTATACTGTATAAACCTCTGTCTTATAGTCTCTAATAATTTTATATAAACGTTTACAGAATTTTAAGGAAATTACAGGAAGAACGCTTTAGGAATAACGTTATTAAATCACATGACCAAATCACATGAGGAGTCGCTTCCGTGTTTACTATGCACGAACTATGGCACAACTGTAGCCTAAATAGTGTTTTTGGTTTAACTCAGCCTCCCTAGGTACACACCGCCACATTTGATAAAGTAAAGCGGTTCGGTTTACTAAACAGTGAGTTAGTCAAAACCAGTAAACTGTAATCGTACATACAAATTAAAACAGTTCGTGCTCGGCTTGTAAGTGGCCTTACAGAAAACGCTTTGAGAAAAAAAAACAACATAATAGTATTCTGTAAATACAGGTGTAACCTTATATATATAAACGCCTAGTTATAATGTATGCCATCGTTAACCTACCGTAGCGTGTATACTCACAGAACTCCTCCGTACTGCTCCTGTGTTTAGAAACGAAACGGAAAATAAGCGCGTGCGTGCTTTCATCCAATCGCAGAGCAGCACAGAACACGACGTCATCCCAGACTCCAAAAAGTTGCACGCTTTAATATCTTACATCAAACACTCTTTAGCTTTGATAACAGCGCGCATTCGCTGTGGTTTTTCTTACGTCAACCCTATGCAACGTCACAACATTTATTTCATCCTCTTTCTTGTTGTTTAATCTCACTCAGGGTCTCCAAATTCGCTTATTTTGTTCTGTCTCTGTGTCTTTTCTCCTCTTCACTCAGATTACTGGAAGTATTTACATTAACATACAATATATATAATAAAGTATTTGGCCAAACCTGTTAATTATTGAATTCAGGTATTTTAATCAGACCCCCGTAAATGGCAATCTTAATGCTTCAGCATACCAAGACATCTTGGACAATGCTATGCTTCCAACTTTGTGGCAAAGTTTGAAAGCTTGTGCCCCAATGGACAAAGCAAGAACTCTAAAGACATGGTTTGATGAGTTTGGGTTGGAAAAATTTGACTGGTCCTGATCTCAACCCCATCGAGCACCTTTGAGCTGAACTGGAACGGAGATTGCGAGCTACGACTTCTCGTCCACCATCAGTGTCTGACCTCAAAAATGCTTTTGTTAAAGTTAGTTCATAGATTGTTTGGATAATTTAGATTTTATTTAAGTTGGCAGTGATACAGGCTAGTAACTACAAGTCAAATAAAGAATAACAAAACACAGTTATGGGAGTAAAAACTAGCTTTATTTCTCTATATAATCCCCTGATACACTAATGCATGTATCCTAGTCGTTCATTGCTGCTTCCAACCATGAAGGTAGAAAGTTTTCTCAGTGTGCTGGAGCCATGATCCGATTGCCTGCTTAATGTCTGAAACACTGAAAGAAAGAAAGAAAGAAAGAAAGAAAGAAAGAAAAAGGCAAGTACTAGAGAAAGGAGGGAAAATGAGTCTGCGTTGTAGTTGATACAAGGTATTTATTTTGACATTCACTGTATAGGTCATTTATTCAATATACAAATTATATGTTCATATTTTCTTAGAAGTTTTTCTTTTCTTATTTAAAAATCATATTGCTATAATTTTACTGTCAATCCATAGCCTGCATGCAAAGTGTATACCATTAAGCATATCCACGTTCCCTCTTAATAAAATACATCATATACATAAGAATAAATACATAATACAAATTTCTTCTGAACATTTTACTTGGCATGCTAAAAGTGAGGATTCTGGATTGAGAGCAAACTATATTCAAGAGCCCACTGTCCCGTTACCAGATAAAAAAAATCCTGAAAGAAAAAACCTAGGAAGAAAACACAAACAATTCAGAAGCAAAATAAAAACTGTAATAAAGTGTAATAAACAAAATTTCTTAAAAACCTGTACACTAAACAAACAAATGAACAAAAAAAATTTCAAAAAGAGTGTTTGTAACAGAGGACAGTCACAGAAGTAGATTTGGCAGTAATGTGTAGATTAAACTGAATGACGGGGGCATAAACAGACTATTGCACTTCGAATTTTGGCACATTCAGGCCAGGGCATCAACAAGTATGGC
>JAOVVB010000011.1:950617-960999 GCA_028570985.1 Heterobranchus longifilis | reverse complement strand
AGTCTCTTTTGGTGCACACAGTCACAATCATCCGGAAACTTCTGACTCAACATTTACCATAAGGTAAGGAGGGTAAGCCTTACAGAGGGCTATATCAATGCAAGTTCATATTCAAGAGCCACCACACACTGATGTCTTCAGGCAACAAATGCTGCATTTATAGTATCAAGCCACTCCTGAACTAGAGACAACATCAGAAATGGAATTTGGAAATCAAGGTTACAGAGTCTGCAGAAAAAATGGAGAGGCACAGAATTCAAGTTGCTTGAAGTTTTCACAGTTGGTTGATTGTCATCTGTTGATGTTGGTCCACTGTGCTTTATCAAGTCCAAAGTCAATACAAGGTCTAACATGAAATTTTAGAACAATTCATGCATGCTTCTGCTAAAAAGCTTAATGGATAGGTTGATTTGAACTGAATTTCTTTTTTCAAATGTTGGGCAGTTCTGTATTGTTAATACATGTTTGATGTTGGTCATGTTTGTCTCACGAAATATTCTAATATTTTGGATTTTTGACTTTTGTGAGCTGCAAGCCATAATAATTGATATATATACTGTATATACATACAGGTATACTTATTGCACTTATTTTATCATGGAACTATTGTTTCACAAAGTATGATGGATAAACATAAATTTAAAAACCATAAATGTTGTTGTAAAGTGCTCCAAGAAAGTATGGGTTTGACAAAAGATTTTGCTTTGTGTTAAACCAATGCAACAAATGATCTTCTAGTGAAACTGTACACTGAAGACACAATTATCTCTGGGGAATTTTATTTAGTTGTGTGAGCTTAGTTTTTATGTACTGTACCACACACACACACACACACACACACACACACACACACACACACACAGTTCCTTTCTTTTAAAACATTAGGTTTAGGTTGTGTAAAGGCTTATACATATACTACTGTATATATGTGTGTGTGTGTGTGTGTCATGGTTGTGATGTCAGATCTGAATGTACTGTAAAACCAAACTAGCTGCCCTTTTGTCTGGCAATCTGTCTGTGGTTTTACAGTGACAGTTGTTGTGCACAGGAATGCCACAACATATGAGGTCAAAAACCTTGAAGACAGGTTTATCAGTGTCCCACTGTGGTTATCAGCCATCCAGAGGGAGACAAGGCTGATCCTGGTCAAAGATGACCAAGATTCACCATGTGGACATTTTTTTCTCTTTGGTAGCATAATCAAATAAATATTTGGTAAATTTTGCACAATATATATCCAATATAGATGATGTACTAGTCTTATGTTTGCTAATTTATAGTACAGTATATGAAGGGGTTAAATTGGACCAGGACTGTCGGTATGGTTTTATTAATGTAAGCTTCTTGTTTAAGCTTCTAGTCATTTGCTAACACTTATTGAGGTTCCCATTCCCAAACAATCAGCATAAAACAACATTCAGAGCTAATGCTAGGAGAGCAATATAGGTTCCCAGAGAGGGTTATCAAACATTTAAAAACTTTTGAATTGAAGTATGTTCAAAACCTGACATTCTTACAAGTATATCACTTTCTAAGTAATGATGCTAGCCATAAAATTACTTAAGAAAATCTGACTTGGTATCTTTCTGCTTCATGAGAATCATAATGGGGTGGTCCTGGTATTTTAATCTAAACAATGTCCTCAAAGACCATGTCCCAAACATTGCTTTGAGTTGTGGAGGAAGATAAACTCGCATGCTGGCTCCAAACCTAGGGATTTGTGCTCACGCACTGAGGGAAAGAGATTATATCTATCAGCATCTTATTCACTGATAGTAACGGAACAAGCAGGAGATTAAAGACTGGCAGATTAAAAGAGATTACAAAATCTCTCATCTCATCTAAAGCCTTCTGGAAGAGTGTAAACAGAAGTTTGTCCAAGCAAGGTTCTGAGTTACGGGTATTAGTCACTCACAATAATAGACCTAGTAATAATAGCGCTGTTAGCCTGATGTGATTTCTCAGAGTTAGATAGAGACGAAGCTTTACATTATCTACTTGCCTCTTTCAGTTTAAGGCATTGTGTTTTAGGATTTATTCCTTGGGAGGATTATAGAAACCTTGCCGAGGCTTTCAGGTCCAGTTGCAGCTCATAAAGTTGCAGCTGAAGTTCCGGTGGACATTTATAGTGCTGGTGTCACATAGTAATTTATGCTTTTTTTTTCTTTTGCATGTTTAGGTCTAGTGTTAAGCCAGCATGGTCACTAAAAGTGACAGCCACCATGGTTGTTTTATGGTGTCACTTTAAAAGTGGCTCGGGGTCATCAGAGAATGAATGTGAGGTCTTTGCTCTATCAGGGGTTGAGGTTGGGGTAGTGCACAACCTGTAGTCATGAGACATCGCAAAAAAAAGAAAAAGAAAGAAAGAAAGTAAAGAAAAAAGGACCACATATCTCAGACAATGTTTACATTTTATTTAATACAAGATTTGTGGTAAAACGAAACATGCAACATGAATTTGTATGTATACTGTTCTCATGGTGAAACATAACTTCTTGCTCCCTTGGGTTTCTTAACCTACAATAAATATTATTTTTATTATTAGGGTTTCCCCTTATACTATAAGTGGACAATATACCTACTCTAAATATATAAATATTAAATATTAAGCTAGGCCAGATAGTCACTTAAAACATGGACAATACCACTGCTGATTTTCCACACACATCATTTCATTTCACACTCCATGGCCACCCATACTGCTACCGTTATATCAACATGCCATATCTTTCCCTTTGCACATTCCTTATAATTTATACAGTGTATACATCTCTATTTTATACTTCATTTTATTGTAACTGTATATCGCATATTTGTTGATTTTATATTTTACGTTCTTTTCTAGTGACATTTGCCTCTTCTTATCTTCTTATTCTTTCTCGTCTTTCCTTCTAAGGTCACAAATAGTTGTGTAAGCATTTCAGTGCGTTATACTGCGTATGGTTGTGTATGTGACAAATAAAAATTTGACGTTAAATTTGAATTTAGTAAAATACATTATTTAACTTTCCCTACTAGCAAACGAATGGAGCTGGAATGATGCATCATGTCATATTTAACACTCATAGACATGTTGCAGGGAAAAATTATGCCCAATCAAATGTGTATGCACTTACTGATTGATATTTTCACATTTTAATACATTGCTCTTTTTTGTACAATGCACTTAGCATTCTTGGGACAGGCTCTGGATTCAGCAGGATACAGAAATTCTTGAAGATTATCGAATAAAAAAAAACTAATATAACATGCTTCTCAGACCAGACAGGCTATGTTACTGTGGGATTGTAAAAAAAATCCCCTTTAGATCTTTGGGAAGAGATACAGTGGAATGTGTGGGTTTTATTAAATCTTTCAGTCTCTAAGCTCTCCCAAACACTGTAAAATCTCTCTGATCCCCAAGGTCACGTATAGTCTACAGTAGATACTGTAACTTCCCTAGCAACCATACCAAATACTTTCCCTTATCTATGGAGCACCTGCATCTTTCCAAAAAAAAAAAAAAAAAAAAAGTTTGCTCACATTGGGCCCTTATAGTGTAATCTCAAGAAACAAATATGATTTTAATAAATAAAAATAATAAATGTAATAATAGCTAGAAGTGCTGTATAATGGCTCGCTTGAGGAGTTGGAATTATGTCAGTCATCGTGTAGTTTGACATTTTGGCGAACACTAAATACTGCACCCTAAGGTTCTATTTCTAATATGAACTCTGAGTGTATGATTTGCTTATGTCATTTGAAGGCTAGAAAAAAATTTACAACCAGGAAAATTTAATCCCCCAACTGACCCCCTCACAATGTTTAACTAATACCTGTGAGGATTTTGCTTCATACCTCACACCTTCATTCACATGTGGGTATAACCATATTATAATATTGGTAACACATTAGCAGGTGCCGGTATCTCCTAGCTGTGCATAATCAGAAAAGAGTTTACTGCAATAAGTTGTCCCATAGTTTCCTTTCTTTTCTTTTGAGACTTTTACATGAGCCAAATGCATTCCTTGTGATTCAGATTAGCCGCTGTACTTTTTTCCCATGTCACGCTCAGCCTGTGCTCTGATGGGCAGCCATAGAGTCAGGGATTCTGGAAATACCCATGAAATTACCCCAAGCCATACCCAACTCTTTGTGTTGCTTTACCCTGGTCACTCTCTCTCTCTCTCTCTCTCTCTCTCTCAGAACCGGAGGTCCCAGCAAGTTCCTAATTGAATCTGGATTTTATCCAGCTCACTACAATGCAGGTCAAAACATGCATGCGACGGTTATTCCTTTCGTTATTCCTGCTCCTTATCTCCACATCTATTTGCTTTATGTTTCTTCATGCTCGCCTGCTTTGCTTTTCCAGGACTCCTGTCTCCAATCTTATGTCGGCAAGATATTGTTGTATGGAATGTCTCTGCCAAGGATGACCTCATCTGGATGATAAGATCTACCAGCTTGGTCGCCTTGTGTTCATCAATTGTTCACAAGGAATTTTCATTAGCAAAGTCAGAGATCAAAGGGCACGAGTGGAGGGCCACTAGGCTTACTGCATGAATGAGTGACTAAAAATATTTGCAGCATTTGTTTGGCCTGTGTTTGTGATGGGGTATGGTAAAGGATCTGGAGGAAAAAAAGCTCCTCAAAATGAATAGGACCAATTAGATTTGAAAACATGCTCTGTCTAGGGATACATTAATATTAATATTTCTTTGGCTAAATTCCTCATGTAAGTTAATATACTGTTTATTAACATATAAAACCATTAGCAGGGAATTATTGTAACAAAATCATGGGAAAAATCATGAGAATGCAAAACATTATTTGTGCCTTTTTAAGTAACAAACAGAATTACTCAGCCGAGACTACAAATTTGGCTCTTCCCCAATAACCCAAGATTAGTTCCGAGCTGAACTGCTTTTAATTGAGCTCTGTTTCAGCCTTTGTGGGATTGTAGGTCAATGCAAGGTCAACAGCGCGGCAATTAAACCTTTTAGTTGAGCAGAATGTTGGAGGGAAAAAGAACTTGCATTAAGGATGTATTGCTTCTATGTGACCCACTCACAAGGTACCTCAAAAACACTTCTCTTTGAAGTGTTTACTTGTACTCCTTGATCCTTGCTTTGAAATGAGCTAGAGACGAAGGCACAAAAAAAAAATGTAATAGCAAGGAAAAGCTTTATTGTCTCTGATCGATTCGGAGGTTGTGTGTTTGCTGATTGCAATCTGCTCCACAATGTAGGCCAGGTTGTCTGGGCGGCAGGGGAGCGAGACAGGCGTGTGTTTTCACTGTCCTCTCCCTTCCTGGGCTTTGAGCCGTGCAGACTGGCTCAGTAAACACACCGCACGATGAGCACCCAGAGTTTCTCGCCCGAGTCTTGAGCATTAGTTCAAGCTTTTCTGTCAGGTCTGAATTTGCTCATTTGGGGGCCTTTTGGTAGTTTTTCAAACCAAACAAACTGTCTGTGCATAAAAGTTCTTTCCAAAGATGGACAATTTACAGTTTGTTGTTCAAGCATGAACAAAAAAATTAAGTTCACGCTTTTAGATTTGGTGTTAAGTTGTTGTTGCGACACTTGAATAGCTTGAGAGCTAAAGATTTATGCAGGGCAATACTATCTAAAGCGCTGCAGAGGGGACACCATTTTTTTCCATAGAAAAACACTCTTTTTTCATTTTTTACATTTCTTTCACCTTGTACTATGCTCTTGCAATTAAGTGAAGATTTCACCAACATGTTTAACGGTTCCTACTGACAATTTTTTTTTATATGAAAGGAATAATAAGTAATAAGGACAGAGTGAATTGTTTTAGTCCTCTTATACCAGTGCAGTTCACCAATGCATACTATTTTACATTTATTATTGAATGGCAATTCATGCTGTTTAATGATTTATAGTTGCATTTAATGTTGTGGAACTTCTGAACTTACTTATGCTCTTACTTATGTTATAGAAACACCTGTTAGCTTGGCAGCTTAATTTTTTTCTCGCTTGAAGTATATAAGGCAAGAAATGCAGCTTGGAATATTTACAGATTCCAAGGAGATTAATTGAGCCTTTCAGATTTAAAGTTCTTGTAATGTTGTTTTTTTTGTAACTCAAATCTCTGGTTGTTTCCTTACCATGGCAAGAAAATTGCAACAGACGCTCACACAGTTTAAAGCTAATTATGTCTAAATTATGGATCTCAATTCCATGGATAATGATCTTTGACAAACAAAACAGCAGTTAAATATAAGGGATTCATTGCCAGGTAAGGGATTCACGTCGGGATTGAAACAAAGCCAGGTCACTCCGTGTTAATTTTTAAGTGCAGTCGGCGGTCACGTAAGTTAGCACGCAATCAAGCGATTAATGAAATGAAGGAAATGAGATCAGTGACCTTTTTTGCATTTATTAAGCCCCAAAGCACAATCTAGTCACAAGACAACATGGTTCTACAATATAGGAATGCAACATTGAGTTTATGTTCAATTTGGAGTGCAGTAATTGAGAGAAATATAAGAGTATTAGCTCAAAATTTCCCAGTGAATAACAATTTGTCATGAATCCAAGTTTAATCCATAGGAGACTCTGGTGCATGAAACCCGGTGTGCGTACAACATTGATACATCTCTAATGCTCTCATGAGTACACTCTAGCTTGCATTTAATCATCCTTGGGCTTAAAGCCAAGATACAATCAAAGATTATAGATATGGAATATAGTATGCTATATCCTGTATGCATTAAACCAGTAGTCATACAGAATTAAATCATGACTTTACTTCAAATTGCTTCAAATCAAAATGGATGTTAAGGATTAGAAACATGAATCAAGGAATTCATGAATAAGTGTCCTGGGTTATGGGTCCTATCACGCCTCATCACTCCACAGCTCTACTTTCACTGAACTCGGTGATAGGTTGCTGATTAATAGCATGTAATGAGAGATTGGGTTTCAAATTAAACAAAGTCCAAAAGTAAATCGTCCTTTTTCTGCCGAAAATGGTCACGGTCAGTTTTTATGTTTTAGCCAGGACAGCAGTTTTGGCCATTAGAGCTCTTGACATTGCATTTCCAAAAAAAAAAATAATAATAATAATACATTTATTATTACAGCAGCTGAGCATTGCAGAACTGGAACAGTCTATTTGCACCATTACTTTCTGACGTACAAATGAATATCTGTTTACAAGATCAAGAATTCTGAATGATATTTCTTTAATCATTTAAATAATTTATATATGCTATTTGTCATTCTTTACGTTATTGGGTTCTGCCATAGCTAAAACTCTTGTCATTTAATAATGCTACTCTTCCATGATTTGAAGTTTTCATTTAAAAAACAACAAGCCACCAAAGCAAACAATTAGTGTAGCCACTTAAAATAGTTATTTAGCAGAGGTAACTGAAAATATAGTATGAAATCTGTTCACTCAGTAATTTCCCAACGTTTAGTTGAAATGTAAATAACTTTTTTGGGTCGTGCTCTGGTCAGAAGCTTACCTGTGCAAATATTAAGGATTTGGATCGAGTCAGGTCATGTCTTGGCTTAAAAGGAAAAAAAGAAAATAAACAGACAGTGTGTATTTTCTGTCTTAGCTCATGTTGATGCTCTTCAGCTAAACCCGAACGTGGCACTCCTTGCCATATTTGAGACCGCAGAAATCGAGATGTGTTAAAAAGCCATGTGGGAAGCCTTGGGATCCTACAGGATCATAAACGCATTCATTTAAACAGGGGTCAAATAAGGCCTATTTTTTTTAGCTTGGCCATCAGTAATGTAAAACCTGTGCTGCAAAAAAATGTGCTGCAGTTCCATGTTTCGGTAACAGTAGGTAATACTTTCTGATTACATATGGCAAGCTAGTTAGTTAAGCGCATTAGTCAGTAATGATGGAGAGAAACTAATTACTGTATGATTAACAAATCTCAGAAACTGGTTACCTAACATTTCAGCTATGAGAAGTAGTACACTCTAATTATTCTGGTTGAGAAAATTTATTCTGGTCCCTATTTTCTTTCTATATATCTAACATGTGATGAAATTCTGGGCTCTCCTAGCACTACATGACATTTTTGTGCAATTTATTTTGGTTATGTCAGTGTTTCCACAAAGCTGTCTGGTCCTTTGTCTGAAAAATCCATAAATCCATGCATAATTAATTGTAGGAATTGTTATTTTGTGGCAGCATAGTGGCATAGTGGATAGCACCTTCGGGTCGGTGTGCATGGAGTTTACATGTTCTCCCTGTTCTTTGTTTGTTTTCTTCAGGTGCTCTGGTTTCCTCCCACAATCCAAAGACATGCAAACTGGGCTAATTGAAATTTCCAAATTGCATGTGGTGTGTGAGTAAATGCGTGTGCTTGTCTGTTTTACGATGGATTGGCAATATGTCCAGGGTATACCCCGGCTTCTGCCCATAGTTCCCTGGGATAGACTCCACGCCTCCTGAAACCCTGTACAGGATAAGCTGTATAGAGATAGTTATTTAGTGCACAGTGAGGTCTAGTTACAGCATTGAAGTATGCTGCTACAGTTGCAGCATAGATAATGCATCAGTAGAGTTAAAGCACTGAATTAATATATTAGATTTACAGCACTAAAGTGAGTCACTATAGTTACTGCTTTAAAGTCTGTCTCTATAGTTACTCCATTGAAGCATGTCTCTATGGTTACAGCACTGAAGTGTGTCTCTATAGTTACAGCTTTGAAGTATATTGCACCACTTTGAAGTATTTACTAAACTTTATCTAGCAAAATTCAATTTTTCTTATTTTCTGGTTATTGAACCCATTTGTCAGAGGGGCAGCTACGAATGAAAAAACGAATAACCCAGATGCAAATTTTGCCAACAAAGCTAGTGATTCCTCCTCTCATATTCAAAACCTCAATTCCTACATTCATATCATAATTTATGCATAAAAAAATGAAACAATAATAATTCAAAAGCAAATTTTGTTTTCTGTTTCTGTTCTGTTTATTTATAATTGAGCAAATGCCATCATAATATCGTTTCGTTCAGCTTACAGGAGTCTCAGTTGACTTTGTTGGATTTGTCATAGTAAAAGAAAAAGCCCTCAACCAAGCAGAAAATACAGTACCTTAAACACACATCAAGCATAAAGCAGGTTCCCCCTTTTGATCAAACTGCTAAAGATCCTTTAATGTCCCTCTAAGAAGCAGTGGTGAAGGCAAGGAAAATAAGGAAGTTCCCGGGAGAGATCTGAAAAGTATGCCAGTATGAACATGGTCTTTAACAAGACTCAAGATAAAGCAGTGACTGACAGTGATTGACAGTTTAGTGTCTCCGGTCTGTTTGATATAAGAGAGCACCTATAGAGAAGAATTGAAACGGACTCCTCTATCGACGCGCTGCCTGAGGTCTGGTCCGGATTAAATACAGTAGACTGACAGCTGTGGTTTCTTTCTTTGTGCAGGACTATGGCCCCTGGCCCACCTTATACCAGCAATCTAATATTTACCCAGACTCTCTGAACAAAAGACACAGACGGGGTGGCTCATAGCAGGCTCCATAAACGGCACAAAACAAACACACACTCTGAACTATACTACATGATTTGTGTTTATGTTAGACAAGAACCAGATACAAAAAAAAATGCTGTGTTAGTTAGATATTTGAAATAAAAGTTTATATATATATATATATTTATATTCTTTATATACCACAATTATTTATCAGATATAACAATTATTTATGTATATACGGTAAATAAACAACTGATCATTCATTTTTTCATATCAGTTTTATGGTTACATTTAATGTAGTGACAATCAGTATCAGTATCTGTTATAAAGCACTGACACTGAATGCTCCTTCCAAACACATGAAATAAATAAATTACCCTATTAATGATTATACAACACTTTTTAATCTGTTTATGTGGAATTTCTCGCACATTAGTCCCTGTTTAGATTATTGCAACATTACTAATAATAATAACAAAAAATAATAATAACAGTATAAATGAAGAATAATGTACCAAGCATACAGTAAATCTAAACCTTGCAGCCAGAACTGTCAGAACTGCTGTTATTGAAAAGATAACACATCGTTAGTGGTGTGGTGGTAATTCCATATAAACATTCCAAAACTGATGTTGGATAATAACTATTAACTTGGTTAAATAGTATTTTGGAGTCATTTTAATTAAGGTGTGAACAGTTCTTGGTAGAAGAGTCAGTCTTTCAGATGGGTAACCTTAAGCTCAGAAACCAAAAAAAAAAAATGTTTTAGCTCAGTTTGTGTATAAAAATAGTAAATAAAGCAAACAATGATATTTAAATAAAATGCACACCATTTTGTTCCAAATTCAAATAAAGTGTGTGTGTGTGTGTGTGTGTGTGTGTGTGTGTGTGTGTGTGTGTGTGTGTGTGTGTGTGTGTGTGTGT
>JAOVVB010000011.1:908058-950517 GCA_028570985.1 Heterobranchus longifilis | reverse complement strand
GTGTGTGTGTGTGTGTGTGTGTGTGTGTGTGTGTGTGTGTGTGTGTGTGTGTGTGTGTGTGTGTGTGTGTGAGTTTGTGTGTGTAAAAAAATATGGGTTTTGCATTTTTTGAAAAAAAAAAAAAAGGGCTGAATAACAGTGCGGTTAGTACTCATCGACTGAGCAGAGCTCTCATGCTTGGATTGAAGGTCAATGAAAGACTGGTGTCAGTGTATCCGCTTTATTTCATAGTGTAAGTGTTGGAGGAATGAAAGATCTGTGTGCAGTTGGGTGTGAAGATTAATGGAGTTTGCATGTCTCAGAGTTGGGGGCTTTTAATAGATGCCGTGTGCCATGACAGTTATGAATGAGGATGTGCAAGACCCTATTAGAGTCACGGTATTCATTATGTTCAATGATAACAGATGCATAAGGCTCATTTAGCATAGAGCTGAAGAAAAATAACCATGTTTCCTCTTCTTTTTGACCAGAAATTGTGTGAAAGCCAGAGGTTAGACCATGAAGGAACCTATATAATTCAAAGCAGTTTTTTTCAAATATGTTTTATAAAGGTTGCAAGAACTAGTACAGACCTGTATATAATTGATGTGCTCATGCTATTTTTTCTTTTTTTTCTTTTGACTGCCTCCCAATTAAAGGATTGGTATATTGAATTTGTATTTTTGATCTGTTTTGCACTCATTGCTTGACAAAGCAATATACAAGGGGAAGTTCAATTCTTGTGATAAAAGTTCTTATGAATGAAGGACATAAAACTGATTGACATTTACAGAATACATCAAGAACAATACAGTGATGAGACTCTTAGCAGTAGTAAAACATTTGAATGGTGCAAACATGTTAAAGAAGGCCACACGTCCGTGAATAACGATCTCAGCAAAGATGGCTCTGAGCCCACTGCAGTCATTCCTGTGAACATTCACAAAAACCTGCTTTTCCAGAAGGAGACTGCAAGTTGGATAACAAGAGAGCTCTCTGTCTTCGATCCTGAGTGACTTAAAAGGACATGTTGACACTGAAGGCCAGGATGTCTGATCATGGTTCCAGTGTACAGAGACAACTTTTTGCCTTGGAAAGTGCATTAGAGTGGCAGGGGATTACATAGTTATTATATAATAAAAGTAGTTTTTACTCTCATAACTGTTTTCTGTTATTCTGCACATTAAAATTTTCCGGTTTGACTTAAACGCATGCATTGTATATGCATTTTTTAGCCTCCCTTGTTTGTTTTTTTTTAGCTTCCTTGTTGACTAGTGGCTAGCATTCAGCACTCTTATGTCTGTGGCCTGGGTTTCATTCATGGTCAGGGAACTGGCTTAATTGCACCCAAAGAAAAAAAGCATTATGAGCATTTCAAGAACATATATTATAGTTGTAAAATATGAATAAATGATGTCCTGACTTTGTATTTGCAACATTATGATGGGGCTGTTTGGTCAAGATTAACCCAATGTCAGATAATCAATAAAGACCCAATGTCATTTTTACAAAATAATTCTAACTTTCAAAAACAACCTAATACAAACAGTGTTTCAATGTCCATAATATTGGCAAGAATTGGCATTGCCACCACAGCACAAGCACAGGCATAAGGTGGGGTACTGCCTGGGGAGGGTGCCAATCCATTACAGGGTACACACACTATGGACAATTTGGGAATGCCAAATTGACCTAATCTGCATGTCTTTGGGCTGTGGGAGGAAACCCAGCAAGCACTGGGTTTTCAGCAAGAACATGAGAACTGGACGCACCCAGAGCCGAGGTGGGAATCGAACCCTCAACACTGGAGGTGTGAGACCATATTGCTAACCGTGAAAAATTCCTGTCGGGAAATATCAAAACCTACAAAATGGATTTCTCAGTAAAGTGAAAGGAAAAGAGATTCTGATTTCTGACTCACTACCTTGTGATCTGCTATTACAGTTTTCTCCAGTCTGACTGCAAACGTGCAATATAACTGAATAAAAACCCAGTTGAAGTTGTCACTGAAGAATGTAATGAGGCTGTAATTTGATTCACATGCTCTCTGTGACATGCCACAATTGATTAATGACAAAACCATTAAAATAAAGACACTCAGCCTCTAAAACAAAGATTAAGTCAATAGTTCCCCTCTATTTCACACTAAAGCACATGATATTTACACTATTAATTCTGTTTTTCCTCCTCTGCATGCCAGAAGGTTGAGTTTCTCATGTTTAGGGATTTGGGAAAGTTCTTGGTGAATGAATCAGTGGGATGAATGATATGTACACTATTACACCACTCACCACTCAGATGTTGTATTTGCTCTCTCTCTCCTTCCGTAAGCATGAAGATGAATTAATAAATCATTGTAGTAATTCACAGTGTTTGAATTATGATTGCACATCTGGTCTTCTTAGCCTACATAATCACTATTAAAAACATTTAAGATGGTATGTGGTACTGTACAGCTCAAATAAAATGTAAACTTGAGCATTTTTACTTGTCAGTATACCTGATTCATGTGCATTTATTTGCTTATCCTGATACATCCGGGAAGTAGAGAAAGAGTATTGACTGGTCTACTAGACTTAAAAAGAAATGGTTTTGTTTCAACTGAGGCTTTCTGGTTGCTCACATCTGGTTATTCACAGATTTGCTGTTCCTCAAAGCTCAAGGAAAACATGCATCAAGGTTCCACTGGCACTCGGGTGATGGAACGAATTTCCCCTGGCTGTCGGGAGCATCTGCGTCACTGGCCATCTTCAAACAAAAAACTGAAAACCTACTTTTCATGAACAACTTGCCTGATGTTAATTTAAAAAAATATAAAAAATATATACTATATATACTATTTTCATTATTAAACTAGAAACCCCTATATCTCCTATACTTTTCCTTTATCAGGGTTGAAGCATGATACTGCTCTTGCACCCTGATCTACAGTTTTTTTACTGAGGGTATGCTTCGGCTGGAGATTAAAGAAAAGTATTTCTGTAAGCTCTGATTAAGGACATCCTGCCAATAGCTCTAAATGAATTTACATAAATACATCTTAGTCAGACTTACTGTATATGTAAATATATATGATATACAGTTCCATTAAATTCATATTAATTTAAAATGTGTAAACCATCTCACATGCACATTGAACACTGAGGAAGGAATACACCCTGGATGAGATGCCAATGCTTCACAAAGCGAAATACACAAACACATTCTTACCTAGGAACAGTTTGGATTCATCAGTTTCCCTCTTGGCATGTTTTTGGGTGCGGTTGAGAACAGAGGAGCTGTGAGGCAGCAACACAGTGCAACAACATTCTGTATTACACCACACTGTATTTATTTATTAGTTTTAAAGTACTGTGGTTTCAACTAGATAAGAAAACTGACATTTTATATAAAGTTTCATTTCATTATACATAAACTTGCTACACATTATTTCAGTACACTATAAATTCTATTTGTCATCTTTATTCTTTATTCTATTCTTTAGTTGCTTGTCCTTGTTGTCTTGTCTAGTGGTGTATCTTAATTTCTTCTTTCATTAGTGTGCAAAAGGAGCTATGTAAAATGAATATACATTCAAAACTGAAGTAAAGAACACTAAACATTAAAAATCAATATTCGACATGACCACTGTTTTATGTATTATATAGTACTGTGATATATATACTGTACAGTTTTAAAGAAATTTGCTGTGAGGTTGTTCTAAGTATCTTGGAAAACTTGCAACAGTTCTTGCGCAGATGTTGTCTCTTACTTATGTTTTGCATGTCCCACTCGTACTTTATTATTTCTTTGTGCAAAGTACTGGAAAAGAGGGGAGAACAACATTCATTGAAGCACTTTCAGCAAAAGAAAACTAACATGATGTCATCTTAAACAACCATGTTGTCCATGTTGTGTTTTAAGCTGGCGGCACAGTGGCATAGTGGTTAGCACTGTCATCTTGCCCCACCAGGGTCCAGGTTCGATTCCCATTTCGGGTCTGTGTTGTCATGGAGTTTGCATGTTCACCCAGTGCTTGATGGGTGTAGACGATGACTGAGAGAGTGAGTGTTTTGAGCTTTCATTACTGCTATTAACATGGGCATGAGCTTCTGTCAGGGCTTTGACAGGTTGGTGACTTACCTCACCACTTTGTTCACAGCTAATGTAAACTACAGAACTCATACGATTCCAACACAAGGCCTAATCCCAAATGCCATTCTAACTCCTGAACAGGGGCGTCTACACCCTACTTTTTTCACAGAAGAGTTAGTTAGCTGAGGCTATTCTAAAGCAGAATATGTGGAGATATAAAGAGAAACATATGAGATCTACAAGACTGTACACTACCTCTATTGTTTATTTATCACTCCTTTTGGCTAAATAGTACTTACTGGTAATAATTTAAAACTTCTGTACTTATGCATAAAGAATATTGAATAAGTTATACAGTACATTTAACAGAATACATAAATAATTTATTTAAGTTGTTATTCCTATTATTCTGTTGTTCTTGCTTGCTTTATTTGTTTATTTATATCGAATAACATTTTGGAATCCAAACTGTTTTCACTATCAATGCAGTCATACTGTTGTTGTTGTTGGTCTTTCGGCTGCTCCCGGCAAGGGGTTGCCACAGTGGAATATCCAGTCCGCACTACAACTTGGCACAGGTTTTTACGCCGGATGCCCTCCCTGACGCAGCCCTCCCATTTTATCCGGGCTTGGGACCGGCATTGCATCTGCAGTGGCTGGGGTAATGCAGTCATACTATGAGTTGTATTATGAATGCTGACTGATCTACACCTAAGCTTAAATGTAAAATTCTTCTGTTTTTTTTTCTTAAGTGAAAAAAACTGAGCTGAAATTAAATTTGCAGTGATGAATAACCCATTCATGCTGTTTAATTTAACAATTGTAAGACTATATCTATTGTGATGTCTCGTTACACTGCAAATAGAGCTTTACTTCAAATCCTATTCCTGCATCTCTGTTTCCTGCACCAGACACGGTGTATGAGATCAGTGTTGTCTCACTTTCTGCATTCTGAGAGAAGAAAGAAAAAGAAAAAGGGGATTTCCTTCATCTGAGTAATTTGGATTCATGACAAGGTTTAATGCATTATCCACAAGAGGATATTTTGGAAAAATCTGGTTGTCTTATGAACTATTATTTGTTATGCTGTAACCCACATGTTTTAAGCTTAAATACTTTAAAGCTGAGCTGGAGTAATTAATTGGAAAATGAAGCACAGTGCATCCCCAGCTCTTCTAAGTCAGAGCAAAAGAGCAAGAATATCAAAGTCTACTATTTTTGCCACTAAATAAAGACGATGTGTTTTTCATCGATCAGTCCATGATGCTCCCATCTCTCCATGCATTCAGTATTTAGACAGAGATTGAAGACAGGTCGTGCAACCCCTGTCAGTTAGTGCAGACTTGGGCCTTGTTCTCATCTCACTTTGGCACTTTCTTGGCTCTCTGTATCCTTCATAACTTTGATCTCAGGGTGTCCAGAGTTTCTAGCCAGAATAGGGGCATGTGGGAGACTATTCTAATCACATTTAATCTGGCTTATCTAAATGGAGTAATATATTTAGACCATGGAAAGCAGTAATGGATTATCGCTTGGGGGTATGAAGGAACAGCAAGGCTGAGAGCTAATCAGGCATTTGATGTTTTGCCAGGGTGTAGCTGGCAAAGACATATTTTTCTAGGTGTGGATATTTTGTTTCTCTTCATGGAGATAAATGACATAGAAAAATTCCTGATGTGCGAAAATTGTGCAGACTCTGAAGAGAAAACTGTATGGCAACACTGTCTAATGTATAACTAATAATTAGTTGAAAACATATAATCATATTGTAACACATGCATCGCTACACATTTACAACTGTTCCAGTTCAGGGCTCCAAAAGATCCTCAGATAAGGATGAATGAAGAAAGAATGGTAATTTTGCCAAAAGCACCTTTAACAGGAATGGACAAACCAGTGTGAGCTAGCTTTTGGGCTAGAGGATGTGCTATTACTGTGGTATTAGAGGTGGAGGACAGATGTAGACTCTAGCAAGAAAATCAGAGGTTAAATAAGGGAATTGATCATACAAAAGACCTGAATCTGATTAAAAAGAATGGAGATGAACAAAAAAGTCAAAACACTAAACAGAAAGTGGAGTGAAACACATGGAAACACATAAAAATGTGAGTCCCATAGCCGCAAATTAGGAAGTGCAGGGAAAACCAACAAGAACTCTACTCCTAAAGAATGTCTCAGGTTTTCCATTGTTTGAAACAGGGCAACTACCCCACCATCTCTTGTCAGTTCCTCTGACACTGAGGCTATGATACAGTGCGTGGTAGCGGTTTGACCTTGACCAAAGGTAGGGTGTGGACCATGCAAGACATTATTGGGGCTGGGATGTGAAGTAAGCATGATGCTTCCTAAGCCAGGCAGAGGTGCCAGCACACTGTCCTCGAAGCCAGATGGTGTGACCAGCACGATACCCTCAAAGCCTGGCAGTGAGGTCAGCATTATGTCCTCTCAGCCAGTTGGTGCAACCAATGTCTCACCATGTCTTCAAAGACAGCTGGCGACCGTATCATGGCGTCCTCGATACTGGAAGGTGGGGCAACCGGGACATTTTAAAAGCAGGGGGCATCGTATGGGATGACTCTGGAAAATAATGGGATGACTAGAACAGAATAGCTATTGCAAACAAGGAAGGACCTTTTTTTTGACAGAACATGGCATAATTCATACCTGCCATGAAAGGCCTTCTCTATGACCTCTGCAAATGAGGGCATGGATTAGACTGAAACCTGATGAGGGAGGTCATTTCTTTGCTTCTTCATATTGCTGGGCTGTAGAGCTCACCAGGTTGACTTCTGCAGGCAGTGGAACAGTGAGCTTGGCTTTTGGGGCCACTCAGTTTGATCTCCACGGTGCAGTTTTAAGTAAGACTGTGGAGACCACCAGGTTGTCCTCCCCAGTGGTTTGAGCAGATAGCATGGTTTGGAGCAGACGTATGGGCATTCTCTTCACCCTGGTCATTTTTGCACTTTGTGCCACCATTCCTTGATTGGCACGTGGCACAGGGACCATTTCATCCTGAACACCTGTGCGATCTGTGCTGTTGGCCTTGGTGCTTGGTGCTTGGTGCTGATTGGTGCATGGTATGGGCTATATCTTCACCATCTATATCTTTGTGCTCTATGCAGCCCTTAGCTGGAGCACAGGGTGGGACGCTGTCCAGTCAACTTCCCTTGCTTGCACTGTTTTGAAACAAACAAAGAAAATATTCAGGAGGAGATTGCCTACCACATCCAGAAATTATCTGTCTTGCTTTCTGTCGTGGTATTGGAGGTGGATGCATGACGTAGTCACATAAAATGTTTAATAAGGTCAATTAAAAATCTATTAAATTATCTATTAACAATAATTCTAAATGTTATATAAAAGCTGCTGTATGCATTATTTGTCATATTTTAAAATATTTAAGTGTTTCATAATTAGCTTTTTCTTATAACCTACCTACAGTATACTTAAAGAACTATTTAGAAGTATAACATCTTCACTTTACTGAAAACTATCAGTAAACATGGTAACATGATAACATGGAGTTTGAGCTTCATAAGGCACTATTAGGGATTGTTAAGATGTTTACAAAGAATAATTATGAACTTATAAATAATTCTAGGCACTCTTACAATGATTACTGAATAAGGGCTTCACAGAAAGTATGTGATTACCCAGCTTTGTATGTGTATGTGCATTTGTGTGTGCGTGTCTGTGTGTGTGCATTTGCGTGTGTGTGCACGCATGGCATCAAGGCTTCCTGTTGTCATTTGTTTGACAAGTCTGAATGCCGTACCTCCTGGAATGTAGTGTAGCCACACACCCTTTTTCATTCATATAAGAAAACTGCAGATCCTAAAGGTGCACTGACAACGCAGGGTCGGCTTAGTAGACGCACATTTTGTTTGCCGCTGGCGTCTGTGATCGTGTATCATGTTTACGCATGTGTCTGTGTGTGACAGCGGCTCAAAAGCCTAAGGCCTGGGGTTAAGTCCCAGTGTAGAGAGGAGTGAAGAGTGACAAGCATCAGACCTCCCATACATCAATCTCTTTCTCTCGCCACATTGATGTCTGAACACACACACACACACACACCCACACACACTACCTTCTTCTACTCATCCTTTCTTCTCTCTCTCTTTATCTTTATGTCTTTTACTCTACAGCCGTGTGTCTCTCGGAAGTAGCTGTTCACAAACACACACTGAGAGAAAAGGCCAGGATGATGGCAGCTGATGAAACTGTTGGCCTCGGAGACCGTCAGTCTGCCATCTGTGACCAACTTCAGAGACCCTGCTGCACAAACGACCATTTGGCAGAGAATGCACAGAAAAGACAATAATGTCAGGAGTTCTTAGGGA
Organism: Heterobranchus longifilis; assembly: GCA_028570985.1. Classification (NCBI taxonomy): domain Eukaryota; kingdom Metazoa; phylum Chordata; class Actinopteri; order Siluriformes; family Clariidae; genus Heterobranchus; species Heterobranchus longifilis. Next base: position 942,124 of record JAOVVB010000011.1, on the reverse strand, counting down.
GTCATCTTTGTAGACATTTATACAAAAAGGAAGATTCTCTAAAGGTTCTTTATAGAGTAAAGGGCTTTTTAGCTTGCCAAAAGGGTTCTACTTAGAAACCTACCGTATCTAAAGGAGAAACCCCCTGTTGCAGTGCTCCCCCAGACTAGCTGAACTAAAGAACTCTGGAGCGTACTCGTCGGAACTAGATGGAATCATGTGGTTCGCTTCGTCCAGTTCATAATGTTAGACATGCCACAACTTCTCCCTGACATTTGGTTGACAATGTAGCATGTCACACTTCATGGAGTTTCTAGATAGTGGCAGTTTCGTTCCACATTTTTGTTGCAGCTTTTCATCACTTGTGTAACTATCTCATTTTGGAACTTTTGTTTGTGTCTTAGTAATAGGTTTGGACATAAGAAATGGACGGAATGTCCTAGGATTGAAAAAGGATTTTTTTTGTTCGTAATAAGAATTTAATTACATTCCATTTTCTCTTTGAAGGTTAAATTACTTTATTCGTTTAGTCCTTTATTATTCAAAATATAAAGAGTCAAAAAGATGTCTGCAGTATTCTAGTGTCACTCATTCAATCCATGCCTGCTTCATTCCTTTCTAAAGATCACATACAAAAGATGTTTTATTGACTGCTACTGCCTTTTTCACTCTTGTCCACCAGTTTTCTATTGGGTTTAGGATGGGAGACACTCCAGAAGCTCCAGAAGCTGAATACCTTTCTCACATACACAACTTTTTTACTAGTTTTTCAGTACATTAGTACAACTCTTCATCCAGATAGAGTAGAACTAATTTGTGACTCGAGTTTATAATACATGACATATATTGTCAAGTGGCACCCACTGTAGAAATAAAAAAATCTACATACCCCTCTTTAAGTTGCAGGGTTTTTTTTATGTAAACATAAACCATGTCAGATCTTTTTTAAGCTTTAATATAACATCTAAGTTTTATGCTCCATTACAGCAAGTGATGTCTAAAAACTTTATTGAATTTTTTTTTTTTATCATGTTAAAGAGTGAAAACGATCTTTCATTCTTTTAAATATACACATAAACCTGCAATTTGAACAGGTTGTTTGTGGGCCTTTATATTCATTATACCTTCTGCTTTATAGTATTTACCTTTTTTTCTCTGGAAACATGCTATTCATCACTCAGAAATGCAAAAACCTGTTTTTCTGCTCGACATGTAACGAAAATAAAACAAAATTGTCTCGATCAACTCAACTGTAACACCGATGCTTGGCGTGACCTTTACTCCAAGTGAAATACCTCATGTGCATGCTATCAACTAATAGCACATTTTTTCACTGTTTTGTTGAAAAAAAATCATTCACCCATGATACATTCCTGTGATAACTGCAGTGAGGAAGCAGGTATCTGGTATTCATGCAGATTTTCTCGTAAAAGCCTTTTCACACTCTGTTGCAGATTTGAAGCCTCACGAGAGCGTTCCCCTTTTTTCCTCCTGTACTTTTATCATGATAGATGAGCTCAGGCTGCACTGACGCGCCACACTCGAGGGGAAAAGGACTAAAGGGAAGCGGCGAGTCACATCGTCACCTCTGGCTGCTTCTTTTGTGTGGCCGCCAGACTGCTGCAGGGTGTGTGTTTGCCAGCAGTTAGGCACACTCTCACTCCCCCAATTCCATCATCCATCATGGCTGACTCACACCCCTGCATACACAACATGGGCTTTTCCTTTTAACGCTAATGATATATCATGTGGAATTAGGCCTAGGGTAAAACCTGGCAAAGCTTTACTTATAATTTTACGGTGAGATGATATATTATTATTCATACTATAACGCTCCCACACGTACAATATGCTATTAAACGATCATTAGAGATATTAAACCTGGCATGACTGATGGGCAGCTTGGCCATGATATACAAAAAAAGGAAACAGGAAGGATACTTTACATGGTAAGTTTAAGCACCCAAGACTGTGCGGAAGAGCTTGAAGAACCATGAGAATTTATGAGGAGACAGAAAGACAATATTCATTGACACTGTAGATGTTTAAGTCCATGTGTTGGTGAGACAGACATCTTAAAACCCACTTCATGGAGACGTTTAGTCTGAAGGGCAATGGGAGCCGATAAATCATGGGCTCATTCCGGCTGGTGGGACGCCTGTATTCACAGCATGGGTTCTACACCTGCTTTCACTAAACACAGTCTGAGCCGGACCACAGCACCACAGAGTCAATCCTACCCCTCAGGTTAGCCCTTAAGCTCTTCTGAAACAGACTAAGGCACAGATAAATCTAACCTCTGTGTGCACTTTTTTTTATTTTTTTATTCTACCATAGCACTTTGTAGATCAATTTATGTTAGCTAAATTAATTATGCTTAAATTAATAATAAACCAAAGAATGTAGGGCTGCCTGGTGAAATCACAGGACATTAACTGGAAATTAAAGGAAAATAAAGCACAGGATGTTTTGCTTTAAGGATTTAAACATTTTAATCATGTACTAATATCATTTATAATAAGTATGTGTTCCAAAACTTCAAAATGAAAGCAAAACATATCACGTAGCATGTGTTTTACTTCATCCATAAGGCTGTTTGTGTTACATGTATCTACACTGGACTCTTGTTTCCATTGCTTTGGAGCTGCTTGATTGGTGTGGCATTAGTTCAATACCCGCTGTGTCCCCTGGCAGCTTTTTCGGGTTTTTAAAGTCTGGACTGAACAGCAAGAATTGTTTGAATTACCTTTGAACAAAGTTTAACTAAATGTTCTCCCAGCTAATATTTGTGGACTTACACTTTAAGTACATTCATTATTCTGAGTTATGCACAGCTCTGATTAACATCTTACTTGTACAGCTTTTATCTCCTGTAGGCTTTTTTTGGTTTGCCTCTCATGTCCTGGAGTCCTGGATATATTAAAGCAATTATTTATGTCTCACTGTATTTGCACATCACTTACAGACCAACAGTAATGTTTATGATGCTGCCTCAGTCTAGTTCTCTCTGATCTCAGTGCAGTAAGAAAGTTAGTGCATTTATTACTAAATCTTATTAAATCAAGATAAAATAGCTGACATCTCCAGACTAAGCTGGAATTAATTAAAAAGGTTGTGTAAGCACATTGGCTTGCATGTCTGATGTAGCAAATAAACAATAAGTGAATACCACAAAGAAATTACTCCTATCCTGTTCACAGTCCTATCCATCTCATCTAACCCGATGAATGAGGAAAGACATTACAACACATTGCACTGCACAACAACGAGAAAGAAAAAAAAAAAAACAAGGAAGATCTGTGTTGGAATATCAGTTGAGCAAAACTGCATGTTGTGTAAGAGAATATAAATGTAATGACAGTAATAAAGAGGGAATCAGTACATAAGTAAGTGCAATTGGGCAAAATAAAATGCTGTTCTATAAGGTACAGGTTTGATAACATCACAATGCAGGGGAATAGCAGATTGAGTATTCAGAGTGCCTAGGTGTGGGCACCTAGGCATTGAACCCGGGAATCGAGCCCGGTCTGAAATCGAACCCGGACCCTGAAGGTGCAAGGCGACAGTACTAACCACTACCCCACCGTGCTGCTGGTGTAGTGTTTAGTACTGTCGCCCTGCACCTTCAGGGTCCGGGTTCGATTTCAGACCAGGCTCGATTCCCGTCTCTTTGTGCATGGAGTTTGCATGTTTTCCCCGTGTTTGGTGGGTCTTGGGTTTCCTCCCACAGTCCAAACACCTGCAGATTAGGCTAATTGGCATTTCCAAATTGCCCATAGTGTGTGAATGTGTGTGTGCCCTGGATTGGCAATGGATTGGCACCCAGGGTGTACCCTGCCTCGTGCCCTAAGCCTCCTGGGATAGGCTCCAGGCCCACTGCAACCCTGAATACAGTATAAAGCGGTATAGACAATGAGTGAAACTTAGTGAGTACCTAGGCAGATGAGTCCCAAATTTTCCCGCTTGCAATTTTTTCAGCACTCAGTGCCTTCTTCCTAGGGCACATTTGCTAAAAGCATTTTTAAGCCCAGAACCAATCCAGAGAATTGGTCCCTGGTTCTCATATAAATGTTGGTTTGAGGTTTGCCTAAATAGAATTATGATGCAATCCACTTCACCAACTGTATCAATCATCTGTACTTTTGTGACACTGGGGAAAATGTTTTGGTTATTTATGTGTGAAACCAAACTTCAGTAAGACAGGCTCATTGAATGACCTTTTTTCAAGCCTAGCATTTGACCCACGGTTCAGAAGACATTCTTCAATGTGGAAGAAAATCTGTGATTATGAGCCTGTCCCCCAAATTAAGAGTTTTAGGGCACTATCATACTAGGCACCGTTGGTTTTTTGTCGTCACCAGGAATTATTGCTCCTCCCTTCTTTCTACCCCTAAACATCCCAACCCCCCAGCCCCCGGCCAGGAATCACAACATTATATTTGTCCATACTCTGTTTTTTTTGCATATTTTCACCCTCCACCCATAATTATATAAATAAATATATAAATATCATTGACTATCATTAAATATCATATATGTAAAGGTCATTGACCCTGATTAGCAAGCCGAGGGCGACAGTGGCAAGGAAACACCCTCTGGCAATAGGAAGTAACCTTGAGAGTGTCCAGACTCAACCGGGAACCCATCTTCATTTGGGTGATATCAGATAGCAGGGATGAATTTGCATTTGTCGTACTGTGTGTTAGTTGGATACCACAGAAGATGTGTTTAAGTTCCACTTTAAGAGTCCATTGTTGTTATAAGAGGCTCAGGTACAAATTTGTTTGTAGGAATTTCAGTCCTAAACTATTGAGTGACAGCAGTCACAAGTCATCAGAGAACAGCTGTCTGCATCAGCTGAGTCCCAGACCATCTTCATGGTCAAGTGGAACCGTCCCCAGTCACCACTCGCATACCAAACAGACAACACAGAGCCTTCAACCTGAAATGGTGCACCAGGATGAGTCAGACAGGTTCAGAGGGCAGAGGGGGTCTGGATCACTGGGAGCTCATTTGTAGCTCAACAGAGAGAGAGAAGAGAAAGAGAAAAAAAATCTCTTAAGCTTTTTGCCCTCTCCACCAACGAGGATATAGAGTGTTTAGTACATTTTTTGTACTTTTAACACTGTTAGCAACAATTTTGATAGAGTGAGAAGGGGGGTTGGAGTCAGGATATGATCTGCTGGCAGGTGTAGGGGGTTTGGTGGTTGGTGTTAGGTGTCCACTAACTGCTTGGAGGCATTCAGGTTTTTTATTGCAAAGTTTCAGCACCTGATCTTCACCTCAGTGTGGACAGTGAATAGAAAACCTGTACAGACCCAGTCTCTAGTGCAAGGTCATACAAGCTCAAGTCCAGAGCTCTATCAATACCTACATAAATCTACATACCACAGCTGTCATTATAGGGAGCATTGGTTACAGTGACTAGACCTGTCCTGTTCTTGGTCTAGTCTAACACAAATATCATATTACTTTTACTGACACTGTAGGTGGCTGCTATGATGCTATTTTTATAAATAGACCAAGAAGAACATATTGGCGGAAATGCAGTTCTATGGCACAAAACATCTAACTAGCAGTTTTGTTCCTACCCAGACTACATGTACAAAATGTAAACTAAAATAATAATCAGAATGAACAATGTAAAAAAATCTCATCCATGGAGGCCATACCTCTCAACTTACACGACCTAAATGATCTACTGCCAATGTCTTAGTGCCAGGTATCACAGAATACCTTCATTTTCCTATGTAATGAAAGGGCAGAGATGTTTTAGTGGCACAAAGGGGATCTGCACAACAATAAGCAGATGGTTAATGTTATTGCTGATTAGTGTATGCCAGAGAAGTTTGCATGCATGAAACTTCAATAGTAAGAGAGAATTGAGACGAAAGTGAGAACATGTTTGTATACAGATAATTAGCTACAAATTAACATAGCTTTTCCACAAGCATGCCGAAAGTTAACACTAATGTTGTAATGTTACAGTATTTTACACTGATGAGCATTAATTCGTCTTCAGTAACTTCTCCAACTTGGTCTTGCTCACATTGGATCCAAAGCCCATCCCGTGGAGACTGAGCATGATCCATGAAGACCCTGAACCCATTAACATTCCATTGCAGGAGAACATGCACAAACATTTACACCTAGGGGTTTTTCAGAGATACAGTAGAAGGAAACTGGAGAAACCCACACTGAAGAACAGGCACAGTGAAAAAGGAGCTTTGGGGCAATAAAATTAGCTGTGGAGCCACTGTACTGAGTACAGTCTATGCCATGCAAAACTGTATTAAATCATTTAAAACTTCATATAGAAAAGTTCCTGATTTAACTTTAATAATGAATATTTTATTTATGATTCATTAAACAAATCCCGGTAACATAAATGAGTGTGTTGACTTTTAGAAGGACATTAAATTTTCATTTCAGAAACAGATTTGTATTATTATTATTATTATTATTATTATTATTATTTATTCAATTGAATTAAATTGTAGTTGTGTAACGCTTTTAACAATTGTCATTGTCGCAAAGCAGCTTTACAGAATCAAAAGAAATCATGAAAATTTGTATGAAATGTGTATGCATCAAAATGATCGGATTGTCCCTGATGAGCAAGCCAATGGCGACGGTGGCAAGGAAAAACTCCCTGAGATGGCAATATGAAGAAACCTTGAGATTTATCTGCATTAAATCATAAATGCAGCTGGATGTCAGAACAGGAACAATCAGTATAAATGTTCAGTAAGCTATAAAAGAAGATTTTGCAGGATTGTAGAATGCTCTCCATGGGTCTGTTTAGAATTTAGCACCCATATGTCATCCTCATTAATCTTTTCATCCCTCTTTCCACTCATCTAATCTAGGCAACACTCAGGCAACACAGAGCTTAAGTGTTCCGGCTGATAGCAGGACACAGGGACATGTTCCAATGCCCTGTAGTGTAGTGCTGCTTTTCTGGCAGGATGGAGAGAAAGGCAACAGAAGGAACCAAAAGCGATAGCATGAAGCTAGTCACTCACGCTTGTCTTGGAAAAAGAGACCCATGAATATCATACCCATATGGGATTGTTAAACAGCATGTTCGGGATTTAGTCCGACATTTGTTGTTAGAATAACCTCCACTCTTCTTGGAAAAATAATTTTCTCTAGGCTTTTGGAGCGTGACTGTGAGGATTTGTCAATTCAACGACAAGAGCATCAGTGAAGTCAGGCACTGATATTTGGCAAGAAAACCTGGCAGACTGTCAGCGTGCCATTTGATGTCGAAAGTGATCAGTGGGGTTGAGGTCAGGGCTCTTTGCAAGCCACTCACCTTTTTTCTCAGCAATCTTGGCAAACTATGTTTTTATAAACCATATTGTGAACAGGCATTGTTGTGCTGGAACAAAAAGTGAGCAGCCAGTCAGTTGGAAGTAGAAAAATGAGAAAGAGCAAGGATCTGAGTGACTTTAATAAGCGCAAGATTGTAATAACTAGACAATGGGGTCAGAACATCTTAAAAACAGCAGGTCTTCTAGTGCGTTCCTGGTACAGAGTTGTTAGTACCTTAAAAAGTGGTGTAAGAAAGGACAACCAGTGAACCGGTGACAGGGTCATGGGCACCCAAGACTCACTGGCTAGCCCATCTGTTCTGATCCCACAGAAGAGCTCCTGTAGCACAAATTGCTGAGAAAGTTAACGCTGGCTATGGTAAAAAAGTGTCAGAAGAAACAGTGCATTACAGGTTGCTGCAAATGAGGATGAGGCCACAGAGTACCAATGCTGACCCCTGTCCACCACCAAAAACCCCTACAATGGTTCCTGATCATCACAACTAAACCATGGAGCAGTGGGAAAAGGTGTGTGATAAAACACATTTTCTTTTACATTATGTGGATAGTCAAATGCATATGGGTTGCTTACCTGAGGAAGAGATGGCACCAAAATGCATTATGCAAAGAAGGCAAACCAGTGGTGCAGTTTGATGCCCTGGGCGATGTTCTGTTGGGAAACTTTGGGTCCGTGCATTCATGTGTTTTATGTGGATACCTCTTTAAAAATGAAACGTCTACCCAGTACTATACTTGTTGCAGACCAAATATACCCCTTCATGGCAATCGTATTCCCTAATAGCAGTGGCCTTTTTCAGCAGAACACTGCACCCCGTCACACTGCTAAAATTGTTCAGGAATGGTTTGAGGGGTACAACAAAAAGTTCAGGGTTTTGCTGTGGCCTCAAATTCCCCAAATCTCAATCTGATTAAACATCTGTGGGATGTGTTGGACAAACAAGTCGAATCCATGGAGGCCCAACCCTTGCAATTTATAGGACTTAAAGGATCTACTGCTAACATCTTGTTACCAGATACCACAGCATACCTTCAGAGGTCTCCTGAAGTCTGTGTTTCAACGGGCAATTTTGATTGCACAAGGGAGACCTGCAAAATATTAGGCGGATGGTTTTAATATTATGACTGATTGGTGTATAACAGAAAAGTGTATGTGCATGCAATTACTTTAATCTGTGAGTAACATTAGGGTAAAACTATTTGACTTAAATTGTTAGAAAGAATAGAGAGCACATTAATTTAGCATACATAGTTGGCTAGGAATTATCATAACCTTTCAACAAGCATGTACAAATGTAACAGATATAGTGTTGTAATAGTACATAACACTGCTGATTAGCTTAAAATTGTATTTCGGCATTTGGCAGACTAGTACTAAAATACTGTAAATTGTATTGATTAAGCTTGAAAGAAATCATAAAACACAGAGGCTTTGGTCAAATCTATAGCAAACAGTAATTGATTGTTGAGAACATTGGTGATAAGTGATTGGTATATCATCTTTACAAGATTTTATATATATATACATTCTTCCAATTTGCATGGCCTGTATTTGTATATTGGATCATATATTTGTATATTGCTCTCAATAACCTTGTCATGGGTTCAAAACTAACTCAGATTTTCCAAAGTTTCCATCTTTTAAGCTCTCATCGGCTCTTAAAACAAAAGACAAAACCACTGCAATAAATTTTTGCACTTTGACAATAAATAAAGAAACAGCTTAGGGTTATGCTGACAACAGGGGTGCAAACATTACACATACAGAAACCTTGTTTTAATTATTCTGAATTGTTATATTAAACAGAGCTCTATCTGCCATATACAGAAGAGAAATCTTCATACAGACTGTGTAATAATGCACAAAAGAACATATTGTTAGGACATTTGATCCCTAAATCAACTCATTGTTTTTGCTGAAAACTTTGTATCATTACTCGCATGACACCGTCGTGTCCTTGGGGCTTTCATTTCAGGAAGGACAGAAATCTGTGTAAAGTATCATGACAAATTGTATTACACTCTTCTGTAAAAAAAAAAACAGTGTTTGAAAGGAGGTCAAAGTGCTGATTGATGTTCAGAAAGGTTATTCCACTTCTGGGCTTCAGTTGCACGTCAAAATCATTTGCTAATATATGTAATGTGCTGACAAGCTGGGTATTACAGTAATGCTGTATATGTTCTTTTTAGCCTTGAAGTCAAACCTTTCTTATGGATATCGCTGATTGGTCACCACCAGGTCTGGTACCACTTTAATATCATCAGTTCATTTTTTTTCTTGCACATGTTCTTCGTTAATTTACTTGTGAGTGCTTGTGCATACTTGTATATACTACCCTGTTTGTCCTGTTTTTGTCAATGATTGCTAATCCTGTTTCCTTGGACTGTTTGTTTATTCTGTTTCCTTATTTAAGTATATTTCTTTCCTTTGTTTATGTGTTACCGTTTCTAATTATGTGCTTGTTTGTGTTCTGCCTGGGCTATTGTTCCTGGCAAGAAATATTATTAAAGGTACTTAGTATGTATTCAAGCTGTGTACATGTTGTGTGAAAATGCATTGTGATTCTTGTCCATTCTATACATTCTATTCTGTGTTAAAGCAGGCACTCTATCTGAACCATTAATAGAGCATGGAAGTATAAAAAAAATGACACCCTTTTCAATGTTCCCTTGTCATCCACAACCATACCACGTCTCAAGAGCTTTCTGCTGATCTTAAGTTCCTTGCGTGTGAAAGTAGTGGGCCCCAGGGCAGTAGGGACTAGACTCGACCCTCTTTTCTCCTCCTGACAACAGCAGCACCCCTGCACCTCACTCATCCGCATGGGCCCTGTTTATTATGGCCTGAGAATGGCAGAAAGCAGGAGCTCCAGGCTCTGAGCTTGTAGCCTGGCCTCACATTCATATGCATCAGCACGGCGCAGGTTTGGTTCAAAAAGAAATGGTTTAATGCCGACCAAGGCGCATTTTTCACCTGACAAAGCAAAACTATAGCATCTGCAGGGGGGGATCAGAAAGGCTTTGGCAAGCATCTGCAATCGTTCACAATCAGCACTATGCTAAACGCATTTGTAAAATTCAGATGGGTAAAGTTAGAGCGATGCTCGGAATGGCTAGCAGACTAGCAGTCGTCACGTACCCGATGATTTATTTCGCTTCTGCTTGTTAGATTTCTTAAATAAATATTGTATGTGATTAGTTGACAACAATTCATTGGAAAAGAATTCCAAACATTTCAGTTTTGTAGAAGCCTCTCCAGTCAGCTTATTGTAATGCCAGCTTAAAAAGCATATGTTTAAACAGGAAAATCAATCAGTAGTGGCAGTCTATTATTGGAAGTGATGGGCAAGAGTAATGACTCTCATTTGTTTAGCTTCCTCTGCTTAAATATCGCATGCTGGAAAAACTGGTATTTCTCTGTTCTCGAGCCTTTCTTCTACATACCATGCTTTCAGCCCTTATTTGTATAGCCTAAACACATTGAAAGTCTATACGCAGCTAATGCCATGGTGCAATCTGAACGACGCCAGCAGACTTGTGAAAATAAGCAAGACAGTAAGAATCCTTTCTGCACACATTAGTATAATTCTGGTGGCCAGACCGTGAGGATGTAGCACTCTTGTCAAAATAATCTTCTTTTTTTTTTAAACCACATTCAAGCTACTGAGAAAGCAAACCAAGTTCCTTGACACTGCCCATCTTTGACATCCTCAAAAATTCCTTTTTTGTTTCTTTATTATGTAGCCAGGCTTTAAACCTACAGTACATGTAGTGTACATTTACCTTCTTTTTTTTTTTTCAAAAACCAACTGCAGTACTAAAATAATTTAAACGGGACATTATATCCACATTTTATTTTATGTGAAGGGTAAATATAAAATATACAGAAAAGCCTATCCTTGAGAACATAAAAAGAAAGGCACAGTTTAGTTCTAGAAGCTACACATAATTCTCCTCATGACAAAAATGCATATCATTTTGACAATAGTGTGGTAATTGTGCTGCCTTTTTTCATGTATATGTGTCGAATTTCATCGAGCCCTTCAACAATTCTCCCGCTACCATCTATGGTTTCAAGCCTTTGGCCAGACCTGCATTGTATAGCATATAAGCAGACTTTTTTTGTGAAATAAAGGTGAAATGAAAAATGATCTAGCCTCATTACCAAACAATGAGCGTTAGCGAGAGGCTGTCAAATACTGAGGCCAAACACAGAGAGAAGAACAGTGAATGGGCCATTGTCACTCCCACTGAAGGTGCTATGGACTCACAGGGTGACACCCAGTGTGTGATGCTAATGTTATGATGCACCCCTCCCTCTTTGGCCTACTTAAACTCTCTACATGTGACCCAATCCTGCTGAAAGTGCAGGAGTCTGAAATATCATCCATCTGGTGTCTCTGGATCACTTTCTGCAACATGCAACATTTGTTTACCCAGGGCTGCAATACCTCTGGCCTCGATACAACACATATTTTTGATGTTCACTTATATCTAATGATCTAAAGCTACATTACCTCTAAATACGGTTGATAGCACTGCAATAATTAGACACGGCAATCAACAATCTATTATGAAAAAAGATTTACGGGATTTTAATATACAGAATCATGTTGTAATGTTGGAGCACACAGGCCTCTAGTTCTGCTTACAACACCATTGTGAAGGCCCTCAGGGTGGAAGCAGTGCTGCTACTCTTGCTCCACATATCTCCATGGGCGAAATTGTTTTCAGATCCAACTCTCTTAAGGCAGTTTTTACAAGCCATGAAAAACAGATTGTCTGATTTTACTCCCAACATACAGGCTTCTTGCTTAGATAACAAGAAGCCAAACAGAGTAGTCAGGCCGAATGTGGAGAAGAAGTTTAATGTTGTTTGGCAGTCTTCCTGTGCGCTCTCGTAGACGGAACTTTAAATGATTGTGGCAACAAAAGTGGAGGCAAAAAAAGCAAAACACTGGGAGTTTCACTCCCAAAAAAAATTGCACATTACTTGGTTTAAAGATTGACACATACCGTACATGGTTCTCAAAATTTATATTACATGTGTAAGAATGTATGTTAAAATGAAGAGAAAAAATAAAACAAAGTCACTATAGTGTAATACAATATGTTGTATAAACATTGAAATAATTAATAATAATGATAATTAATAATAATGAATTGAATAATTGATCCTGTGTACCCTGTGATCCTGCCCATATTTGGCAGATATATTAATCTGCTAACAAATATTAATGAGTATGCAAATGTAACGGTCACGTGACAAGGTGTCAAAACAAGATGTTTCGAAAACCCAAACAAGTGAAGACTTTTCCTGGCAGATTCTGTAAAAAGCTTGTGTTTTTTTGTGCGAGTTGGGTCACGTAATCTCAGTTCCATGGAAGGAAGGTTGGGCCTAATTAGCATACCAAAATTACAGGCTGAACAAAACAAATTTTAAAATTTTTTTTTTTTTTTGAAGGAGGCCAAGGCAATAACGGTATCACTTGTCATTTTTATAAATGTTCTTTTTATTTATTGTGTACTTGTATAGTCTGAATCAGTCAAAGCCTATACAAGTAGTAGCATGTTGATGAGACAAACCTTTAAAAAAATAAAAACACCTGAAATAAACATTCAAAAATATTCATATTACATTTCTTAAGATTAATGATAAAAAGAAGTAATAGAAGATCAGTATTAATTCATAATTATAAAGTGTTGTGTGATGTTATTTAAAATTAAATCCTTCTCATGTTGTTTTATGTTATTGGAAAAAGGAATAGTCATTAGATCAGGCCTTGAGCAAACCAAATGCTAATAGTAAAGCTGTTAATACTAGCATATTTATTGTTTCTCACCTTCTTATTGGGGAAAAACTTTTTAAATGCCCAATGATATTTGTTTTTTTATTTATAAGCCACATTTCATTCATATGAATAATCGACTATTTATATACCCTGCTTTGATTGCAGCCTCAATAGTAGAAAAGTAGTCAAGTCTCTTTTTGCAGAAATATATCACATCTAACAATACACAACACACAAAGAAGGATTTTAGGTCAGGCCAATAAATGTTACTGCTGCCTGTCTTTGATGTGAACTTTTTTTTCTCAGTGGTTCGGGCATACTTTTGTGTCTCCTTGGTGAACCCAGGCCAATGGTCAAGAGATGAGGTCATGACCATGGTAATAAATCACTGTACTCATACGCACAAGTACTTTCTAGCTGTGGTCACCTATGACTTCATCTTGGTAAAATTAGCACTACCCTAAACTCATAGAACATGACAGCAGGATTGGTTGCCGCCTAAGAATAAGACATCCTGCATCATTTATGTGGCTGGGTTATTGCTAGATCATTCTGAAGCGGTACACACACAGGCATACACGCCCGGCGGTGAGAAAATAAGCAAAGCACACTCTCATCATCGTAATAAATGAATACATCGTGAAAGGAGGTTCTGTCCTGAAGCTTCACCCAAACACCACCCACAGCCTTTCACACGCACACACACACACGCTTCATAACACTAACACTCCAAAGATCCATCTTTTCAAAGTAATGGCAGATAGTGACTTTACCCCCAGGACCCAGAAAAAGCCATCTTTGTGGGGGTAATTTAGCATTTTCGGCAGTTGTAAAAAAAAAAAAAAAAAAAAAGAGAAAAAAGAAATAAATAAAGTGATTGTCAGTTTTATTTTGTCACATACAAAGCCCTGGAAGTCTTGTGTGCTAATTGACAGACTGCTTGTGTTGTTATATTAAGGCTAGCACTTATCTTTGAATCTACAAGTGCTTTTGCAATTTCTGCATATTACTTAATCCATAGATTTCTGTGATAAGATTCAAATTAAACTCTACCCAAAATAATGATTACATCATCAAGCGCTATGTAAGACATGCTCACCATAACAGTTTACGTAATATGTATTGTCTGCATACGGTATATGACTTAATGGTGCAAAAATAAATAAATAAATAAATAAATAAATAAAACCCTTGAATTTTTACAAATAAATGTATATATTTCAAAAGATTTAGATTTTAACTTGTTGAAAAAATAATATTAGTGGTTTGGAATGTTCTGTTTTCATGCAGCAGATACAAGAGGTGAATAAACTACTTTAATTCTTTATTGGTCCTATATGACAACCCTGCGGCTATTCTAGTTGGCTAAAAAGGAAATACTACTAATCCATTTACATTTAAGCACTACTCTGTTTTAATTTATGCACTGCGTTGTAGGAAAACTATATGTTACAGGTTTTTGCAGGTTGCAACAAGTTTAAAAGATGCTTTGTTCTGTTTTTAATATCTGCATGTGTATGTATTTCTCTGTATTTAGCTTTAAATTGAACTTAAGGGGATTGCCAGATGGTTATTTCCTATACATATGAGTAAAGGATGAAAAATGGAATGTTGCACCAAGTTATACAGTATGTTTATGGATAAACTAAGACCTCGTTCTCTTTTGGGGAGTTTCCAATTGGGAGGTGACGGTAATCATGCCTCACACAGACAGTGTAATTTGCCGTGCACTTGGAGCCACAGTGATGAGGAGGGAGAAAGAGGGTCTCTTTGAAAAGCACTACTGATTCCAGGAACACCTGGATCCTTTTCATAACTACAAAGCAGGAAGACAGAAAAAAGAAGCCCTGGTACTGATTAACCAGCCACTCCTCCTTCAGTCTGCCACCGAAGGCGAATGTACAAAGAGCAAAAGGCGCGTACACACGCACACAAAGAGACATATGCATGCAGGCATATGAATTATCTTCACTAGATCAGTAAAGATGTCTGCTCTCCTTCAGGCCCACCATATGGATTCATTTTACACCGAAAAAAGGCTTGTAAATATTAAGCAAACTAACTGTAACTTAACTGCTATGGCCGATACCAGTATTTGGCATTGTAGTTTTATGATACCTACTAAATGATACCTACTAAAAGTAACAGTTATTACAAAATGTCAGTAAGGATTCATCTGCAGTGTCTTAAGTGATATCGAAACAGCTTTTTATTTTCAGCAAGAGCCGCATAACAGTGCCTATTTCATCCTTAGCGTCTGTGCCTGTTTTGGACCATTCGTGACATTTAATAGTAATAAATATTCACATTTTAAGTAGAAATGTGGTGTTAAGTAGCACGAACAGGTTGATGACACACACAAATGTATTGCTGAAATTTTGTTTGGAAGTTGTGGGGTTTGCTGTTTATAGTACAATGGAGCAGTGAGTAAATGCTGGAGCTGGTTTACACTGCGATCAAAATAAGATTAAAAAAAAAAAAATACTGCTAAACTGTGAAGCTACAAATGGATTTGCAATCATTTTTTTTTCCTGTGACAAGATACAAATTAAACTACATCTCTACTCCAAATAATTAATCAATTATTAAACTATATGTAATATGTGATCAACCTAACAGATTTTAATTCAATTATATATTTGCTTATTTTTGTTTATTTATTTGAGTAAATGAAACAAACACATTCGCAATTTTAAGAATTCCTTTTTTATTTCAATAGTACATTTTAACTTCAAAACACTGAACATACACACTGATGAATATATAAATATTCCTTAGTATTTACAAAGCATACATCTATCTAAAAAAGTATATCTGGTTTCTACAGCTGGATTTATACCATAACACATCCAAGCAATTCAGTCATTCCTTGACAATTTCTCTTTATGAGAATTTGGACATGTCCCCTTCTGCTCACCATGCTTTGGCTCTTTTTGTGTCCCTCCTTATTAACTCTGTCTTGGTTCATTGGCTAAACACTTGTGATGCCACGATAGACAGCCTAAAGGTGGTCGTAAGGTACAGATAAACGGAGACGGGGTCAGCCTCGAGGTCAGAAAGGGCCCTGAGGCTTTGTGTGTTCTCTGAGCGTCTCTTCTGGGGAAGCAGATTTGGACTGACCCCTATAACCTTATACGCTTGACCAGTCAAAGCCCAAGCTTACTGGCTTACCCTTCAACTCGGTACAAGTGCTTCTGTCATTACATCTCTCAAAATAATTTGAATTTACCAAAAAAAAAAAAAAATAATAAAAAAAATTATAATAATAATACAATTCTACGGTATATACAGATGTACAGTATATCCTGAACAAATACAATATTCTATAGTCCCTTACAAAGCATATGCAGTTTCAGGAGAAGCAGTTTAAGAGATCTTTCTCTTTGGAACAGTCCCATATGTGTCTCAACCCAATACAGAGGGTCAGCAGAGTTTACAGCTAAGTCAGTTAGCAATTTCTTCAGAGGAAATTTCCTCACAGAGGGCCCTGGCTCTCAACAGCGGAGTATTCAGTCTCAGAGGCACGAGTCACGTCAATGAGCTTGGCCAGGCCGCTTTTGGTGGAGTACTTAAAGATGAAGGCCTTCATGAGGTCATAGCGGTAGTTGCGATTGATGAAGTTGTACACGACTGGGTTGACGCAGCAGTGTAGCAGTGACAGGCACTGTGTTACATGCAGTGCCACGTACAGCGCATTCTCTAGTGTGCAACTTAATGGTAGCTCGTTGAGCAGCGCCAGAGTGTCCAGAAGAAGTGTGCCATGGTAGGGCAGCCAGCACACCAAAAAGACCACTATGTAGGTGAAGACAAGGCGTCGGCTTGCATGGCGCTCCTCGTCCGCCGAGGAGCTGATCACCCTGGCCAGGAGGGCATAGAAAACAGCAATAACAGGGAAGGGAATGGCAAAACCAAGAACAATGAAACTCAGTTGGACACCTACAGTCCATTCATGCAACTTCTCAGGTGGGTACACTGACTTGCACACGGTTAAATCTGAGTGCGTGGACTTGACCGCTTGGAGGAAGTAAGTATCAGGCAGAGCGGCAAATAGTGCCAACACCCATATGGCCACACAGATGACCTGCCTTATCCACTTTCTCTTGCTGTGTCCAGGGGAATCACCGAAACGAGCCACTGTGAGATAGCGGTCCACACTCATGCAAGTAAGAAAGAAGATGCTGCTGAAGAGGTTGACACTGAAGATGAGATGTGTGATCTTACACATGGCATCACCGAACGGCCAGTGGCCATGCTGAAGAAGTGAGCTGATAGATATTGGCAGTGTCGCCACTACACAGAGGTCAGCAATGGCCAGGTTGAGGATGTACAAGTGTGTCTCGTGGCGCTCACGGCTGGAGCGAATGTTCACCCACACCACCAGTGTGTTAGCGGCCAGGCCGATGATGAAGATGAACACGTAGAGGACGGAGAGGGAGTAGAGCATGGCATTTTGGCTGAAGGTACTTTGGCACACCATCGTCTCCACTCGAGAGCCGTTCTCCTCCAGGAAGGAGAAGTTCTGATCTCTCAACATGTCCAGAAAGTCCGTCAGTTCATTCATGTTGACACTCATGGTGATTCTTCTCACCAGGAACTCTTGATCCTGTAATGCAAAACATCCACTTGTGAGTTATGAAGGGCTAGCAAGGAATATACACCAAGTCCCAAAAAATTACTGGGAAGTCAGAAAAATGCACAACAAAAGCATGTTTATTTTTAAGAACAGCATGTATAACCTAAAACATCTCACACATGCCGGGTCCCGTGTCGGAGGCCAGCACCTCATGTGGTTTAAAGGAATTTTTTTAGCTTTATACATAACAGGGAGCCATTTCCAGGGAACAGGGAGGGTTACTGAGCTGTTTGTAATCTATCAATAGCAAGGCCGACCACTCAAAAGGGATCAAAAAGGGGGATTATCAAGGCTGATATTTTCAGCCTAATGCATCTGAAAGCAATCGTCAAACGAAATGCAACCGACAGGAAGAATGCTTAAGATTGGAGATCCCTCTTCTCTAACACTTTTATCAGTATCAACAGCCCTATCACACACAGTCCATTAGGAAAAAACTGAAAGAACTGATAACAACATAGCTCCACAAATAATACAGGGTCAAAACTCATGCATACAGAAGATGCTAACTGGATTATAACTAAGCCTACTATGACAGTTTTATAGCTAAAATCTACAGCCTATGAATTCCACAGGAGCTTAGATATAAATAAATTCCTTACACCAAAATTGTTGAAAACATATCAGATATCCATCCTCAATGAGAGCTGTGCATTAAATATTTAAGAGAAATGTGACAAAAAACTGAGTTCTCTACTTCTAAAAAGCATCAGAATGACAAAGAGAAATGAAAAGAAAGAGGCAAAGAGGCAATATTACTCAGAAAGTGAAATATTGTGTCAGATATGGGAATGTTCAGCAAGAGATCTGCACTGGATTTAGGACAGACAGAGAATGAGGCAAAGCAGAATCCTGAAAAATATATTCTATAAAACCTACACCACTGTCTTTAACAGTGTTTCATAAAGAACAGCATACAACTGAGCAAAGCCGATCAAAAAGTGTTTTTCAAAACCTATATCATGTGCATTAAGGACAAGAATCTTAAACCTCACCAAGACGGCACCTCAATCTGTGACTTACAAAGAATTTAAAACAAAGCGATAGCTTCCAAACGGACGACTAGTGTATGTGTGTGGCGCACAGCTGAAGAGCCATTGACTGATATAATCTGTTTAAGCTTGTTTAGGCTCATTCCATACCAGCCGGCTGTTTTGAGCAAGAAACTGCGTTAGCACTTAACTTTAATGCCATTAAGAGAAATGTGAGAGGCGATGCAGCTGCTCTTAATGCACAGCGACATGACTACTGATCCCACCAAATCACAGCAGCAGCAACAGAGCCAGTAGCCTTTATAGATCTCCTCTGTAATTATCGGTGGAGGGAGACAATGTGCGCAATGCCAAGCTCCGACCTGGCTCATCAGGTGCAATAAAACATGGTGGTCTATGAATGCTCCCCCACCCACCTTGTTGTAAATCTGTTGTGTTTACACTTCTCAGATACAGTGGGTGCCCTTACCTGAACCCCCAGCCCTTGAGGCACAAAGAGATCCCTGTGTGGACACAGCAACTCTCGCCTCGATCCCCCTCCCCACCCTTGTCTCTGTCTCTCTCTCTCTCTCTCTCTCCGTCTCTCTCTCACTCTAAGTCTCTCTCCTTAAGCTCACTGAAACTCTGCATTGTTTCTCTTAAACAAGTTAACGCATTCGGCTCCACATGGGGAAGGAATGGTCAGTGGACCTTAGAGGCACTCAGATTGAGAATGGGAGTGACACTGTGTAGAGATGCCAGATGAAAATGAAAGAAAAACAGAACCGTGAAAGGAACAGCACCAGAGCAAATGTAACACATTTTAAAACAAGTTTGCACTGCACATAATTTTGCCTAATGTTTTATATAAAAAAACAAAACAGAAATGAGAGGTGTTGGCAGTTAAAAATGCTTACAAAAGTAAATGTATATTGTTATCACTGCACGATGTGACAGTGAATGAAAAGTCACAGCATCCCAACATTGCACAGCAGAAAAGATGTACAGAAAAACAGAGGAGGTTAAGTTAATACACATCTAAGGACATCAATTATAACAACCCCCAAAAATACATTGTAAAACTGGATTTTAAAAATAGTCTCTTGTACCTTTAACCTGAATGTGTACAGGTTACTAGAGTTTGACAAATGTGGAAACAAGTGACTAGAGCTTGCAAAATGTCTAAACAGGTTACTGAAGTTTGATAAATGAGTAAACAAGTTACTAAAGTTCACAAAATGTGTAAACACGTCACTGAAGCTCACAAATGCATTATTCGTAATAAAGTGAAATCACTGAAAACACAGGGTATTCCGAATTGGGTAGAATAGTAATCCGTTTCAGTATGTGACGGGTTTAAAATGTTAAAAAAAAAACAAAAAAAAAAACATCGTCACCACTTACACGCCCTGGGACCGAATCATCTGCGCGTGCAGAGTTTCTTCAGCCAAAATTTCGACTTAGAAGCGAGCACGAGCGTTTAAAGTCACACTGAAGTGACCAAATAAACAGAAAAGCAGAGCTCAATCCTTACGTTATTGGTATCGATCTCGGGGATTCCGCAGATCCGCTCGTGTCGTAATCCTGCAGAGTCACAGGTCTGGCTGAAGCACAGAAGGCACTGAGAGAGAGAGAGAGAGAGAGAGAGAAGGGGGGATAGTCTCGCGTACTGGAGCGCGTTAATATACGCGGAGGAGAGCAGGAACGCCTCCCACACGCACAACCGAGGAACTGAACTGGAGAAACTGGAGTTTCTGTTCAACTAAACAATAATGAGAACGGACGTGCGACACGTCGGATTTCCCTACACACCAATATAAACACTTCATACAGTTCAAAGAGCGCTGCGACATTACGGAAAAGAAGTGCATAAAGAGCTTTCAGGCGCAATCACCATGAATTGAATTTCCATTAAAACAAAAAAAAGTCAGCACCTGGATCTCTCTTAGATCCATAAAACTTTTCTAGCCTACGTTTCATTTATACAGGCTAAAAAGGGCAGTTCTTTAAACATTATGTTTTTTTTTTATGTAAGCAAAGTGTTTCATGATACATGAATGATGTATGAGCTCGAATAAAGTAGGTTGTTGTGATGGTTTAAAAGTTGGTACATTAGCTATCTGGGGGATATGTCTACATTTACTATTTCATTTTATTGGTTATGACCCAAAAAAGTAACTGCTAAAATAGAATGTAATAGTTTGTTTTCACCATTCTTGTTCACTGTCTATTTTTATAGTTGTGATTGTTTTTATTTATTGATTGGTTGATTGATTGATTATTATCATTATTATTATTGTTGTTGTTGTTTGAAAAATATGATTATTTATATTCAGATTTTTAATATCCCTTCACAATTCTTGTCTTTGCAGAACCCTGCACACTAAAACCCAGTGCTAAATATTTTTATTAATCATGCATTAATCATGCATACACATTCATTCATTTTCTATACTGCTTATCCTGAACTGGGTTGCAGAAAGACTGGAGCCTATCTCAGTTACACTACAGGCAATTTAGGAACACTAACAAGACTACTCTGCATGTCTTTGTACTGTGGAATGACAAAAGCCACCATATAGAGGGAGAACATGCAAACTCCATGCATACAGACCCTAGGCAGGAATCGAACTCTTGTCCATAGAGGTGGGCCACCGTGTTATCCACTATGTCATTATATTTTTATGTTTACAGTTTGTTATGAGTTCTTATATATTTATTTACTATAACCTATAATGTAGTGGTTTATGTTTTATAATTTATTACAATAACTAACTTTCAACTTTTAGCGATCTTGTTAATACTCCATCTGCGTTACAGTTTAATACTCTCCATCATTTTGCTCAGAAAATCCCCAGTGATTAATAAACTTTTCACCAGTGGTTACATAACTACTAATCCATTTAATCTATGCAAAGTGTTTGTTTTTATACAGCTAGTTTGATATAAAAGATTATGCTGTTAATTCAACACTGCATTTTGCTGTAAGAAAAATCTTTAATCCACACTATGTTTCATTAATAATGGTGGGAGATTTTTCTCAGTTTTTGTAGTTTTTCCTGTTGTGAGTTTAATTTAGCATATATCCTCTTGCCAGTGGCTCATTCTCTTCTAGACAAGAGGCTTAATATAGGCACAAGAGCATTTCACCTGTTGCTGTTGAATAAGACGTGTTCAGCTGGCCCCAAGTCTATTGATTTAAGGTTGCATGCTGACTCGAGGCCACTGCATATTGTGGTGCAAACACAGAAATGGCAAGTTTTATATAGCTAACTAAAATCAATTGAGTGAATTTCAGTTGGGGAAGCAGCAAACTGTGAAGTTAAAGCACAAATAAAGTTATTTTATACTTTTTTTAGGTTTAACCTAGACACAACACCAAATCTGTTTCAGATTCCTCAACCTATTACACATGCTTCAATTATTCCTTTGAGATTATGCTCTATAGAAAATCAGGTCCAAAAATTGGGCTTTAACCAAAAAGTTTTTCATTCAGCAATCAGGACAGATCCAAATGCATTCAGTCAGTGCCAGCATTTTCTTTAATGAGGAAGGAGGTAGATCAATAGGCCTTGAGTGCGTAAATAAATGCACAGCATTAAGAAACACCTGACCAAACAATACACACATATTTCCTGTTCATTTGGAGCAAATTGCAGCCGAACAGGGGAAATGCACATGTGGACGGATTCAGGACCTGCTACAGGGAATTTCCAGTTTAACAGTTCCCACAGATTATTTAATAAAAACAGATGACATTAAATAGGTTCAGAACAACAATAATAAGCCATTTCTGTCCATTATTAAAAAGCATGAGGATGAAAACTTTTGACTAAAGAAGTGAGCAGGCCGGTGAACACATGTTTTAACCACATTTGGTTTCTGTTAGGGGTCCTGTATGGTCAAAAATGTCAAAATGAAAGATTGTTAGGGATGTAAATATTTTTCCCCCATTATTAAGCTATTTATCAGGCCCCATTTAGGTAGACATTCCTGACTTTGGTGAAATTTCTGAGATGTCTGCTGTCCCCATGACCTATATTTGGAATTATCCAAGTATGTGGATTATCCAAATGTGTCTATAATGTTACATTTGCTTTCTAAATGATGAAATAAATGGCATTGTGGTAAAGGATGACAGATCATGTAAAGTGTTTAATCTGTATAAATAAATAGAATAATAAATAAATAAATAAATAAATAAATAAATAAATAAATAGTTATATTTCCATGCAGGGGGCCCAAGAAAAAGTTGAATTCTGACAAACAATGCTAAATGGGTTTCAGCCAGGCTTCCCTTACGTGAATGAACCCACATGCCTTAACATATGATTATGTTTTCCCGAGTGATTATATGAGAAATGTGTGAAGGTAGAGAACTTCCGAAAGTGCAGTACATTTCACGCCCTGAAATTGTACATGCGAACTCAAGTAAACACATTACATTATGTGAACAATATGTGTCCACGTGTTGAAAAAAATTTATTTATGCAAGAAGCTGCACTACATAGGCTGAATGAGCATGTGCGTATTCTGTAAAATGTGCAAAAAGGGGCACGTGCGAATTTTCTGTGAAGTTGCACTACACCTGCTACCGTGTATGAAAGTACAAGCAGAGTGCTAGAACTGCAAAGGGACAAATACGTTACAAATTGAGCTTGATAATCAGAAAAACAAACCATTGTGGGTTAAAAATGTGGAATACTGTTTCTTTTGCGTTGGCTTGAGAACCTCGTAGTTCATTTGAATACAAAGAGCAAACGAACTGCGCAGGTTTACAGCTTGCTGACAGAAGTATTACCACATCGCGTTTTCGCGTTTTTATCCGTCGATAAGATAAGATGATCCGAAAATATCTTAAAAAGATAGCATCTTTGATTAAGGTGCCTTTTCGGTACATAATTTAATGAGTATTGTGTTCTGTGTTCTATCAGCTCTGTGTAGCTGAGCGCATTCTGTGCTAAGCGCGTCTCCAGCTGCGCGCGCGGTTACAGTCAACAGACTTTGATCTCGTCGCCATGGTAGCGGCGCGAGGCGTCGAGCAAACTACCCGGAGCGCGAGGAAGGAGAAAGTCAGCTGTTTGATTAATCATGGCGGGTGCTTTAATATAAGTTTTTACTTTAATTAAATCTGACATGAACTCGTGTTTTTCTGTTTCCTGTTTGGATTTGGAAACAAATAACGCACTCGTGATTACTTGCTCAGGCTCTGTCAGTGAAGCGCACTGACTTGTGGAAAAGTGAACTGATCACACTGGAGGATGTCACACAGGTACGACGGTTCCTTCCTGACCTATATAATGCATATGATACCAAATTCATGCATTGCTTTGACAAACAATATAAATCAATGTTAATGCATAACACTTTGTGGAGTGTTAAAAGAGCATGAATATTTTAACCTGTATAATGCTGATAAAGTGCCTAAAATCCCTGCATGCAATATAACCTATACCCTGTAAGTATAGCTTAAATAATGGACATTTTTACACCAACCTCGTGTGTAAATACAGGGTGCATGGAAACTAATGTGCACTCTGCAACCCTGAGAAAGAATAAGATGTGTTTGTGTGTGGGTGTTGGTGTGTGTGGGTGGGGGGTGTAGTTAACATTGTATTCCAGTTCCTATAGCAAATAACAAATTATGTCTCCAACGCCTTTCCCACAGTATATGGGTTAAGTATGGTCAGTTAAGTCCTGTGGCTGAACTACGTATCAACACACACATTAAGACACCTGTGCAAATGTACTGTAGGGTCCTTGAATGGCGCCTCACAGATCACTTTATCAGAAAAGTTGTATCTCGTCTCCCTGGCACTGTTGTTAGCATATTATCTCTCACTGCTGCTGTAGACTGTCGACTGCTTCGTCCAGCTGTTTTGTTGCCAGCAAAGACAGAGAGGGAGATTCCCTCCCAGTTTTATTGTAAATGTTGCTTTAGAAGCATCCTCACAACCTCCAGCTACAGCTGCCTCCCAGCCCCCCACACACACACTCCCACTCAGTGATGTGTCTCCTTTGACTTGGTCACTCCTACAACCAATGGCGCTTGACAGTGGTTTTGCCCACACTGTATGGCCCGATCAGAATACGAAAAGAAGCTAGTTTCACCCTTGTTCTGAACCCTTTGAGAGATGCACAAAAGGGACTCCCACACACAGGAGGGTTGAAAGAGGGCAAAGAGGCCATCTATTAGAGCAGTGTGTATTCTATTTAAAAGATTGAAATGAAAGACATGCAAAACAAGGGTTTTATACATAGTCCAATAACACAATTTAATTATTAGCTCACACTCTTATTAGCTAGCATGTCATGTTATATTCTCATGTAATCAAGATTGAATTTGTGGAAAAAATACGTCCTGAGTGTACTGACACTACAATTGAACCATCAATAAGCTCCCACAGGGCAGGTGATTTAGAGAGGTGTTGTTAGAGACTTTAATAGGTAATAAAATCTAACCTGCTTCTGTTTAAAGGGCTGTAATTGTCTTGTGCAAGGTGTAGAAAAAAACGAGAGGAGCCAGGAAGGTTTCACATTCCCAGGGACACTCCTGAGAATATAAGTTTTCAGTTTAATCTCACAGTTACAGCGAGTTTATTATACATTGGTTTATTATTAGTGCTATACAAATCCAGTACCTGAATATACTGACAAGACATTTCAAATAGAAAAAAACACAGTTTAGGTGTTGGTTGTTGCATGTGTATTTGGCCATGGACTTTTTAAAATCATGATGACTATACAAGAGCCTTTATGGTTTGTTCTACTATCCTCATTATTTGTGGGAATAAAGTATTGAAAATTTATATCTGACTGTTCTATTGTAAACTGAGAGGGAACCTTTAATTAAAGAGAAATTCTAAAATTGCAGATTTATCAGATTGATGTGGATTAGCATTTCAAAGACTTTTATTGCTCTTTTGTGCTCAGCTCTTATGGCAGAATGTGGGCTGATGCCCAGGGGGCCTTGCAGGATCTCCTGCAAGATGAAATGCCCCCGTTGCTGCCTCGTCCTCAAAAGGATCGCTTTCAGATCTTTCAGACTCTGGCCACTTTCTACCTGCGCTACCTCCAGATCTTCCGGGGATTGGAGGCAGCCTATGACCAGCTTGTTCATCCCCAGAAGAGACGTGTGGTGCGTCACGTCCTGGAAGGAGTCATGGGGAGATTGGTGGAGCTGAAGAATGAGATGGTGGAGCTAGAGTACTCTGAGTTTCACTACTTTGACGACGTGCTACAGGACCTAAAGATGACACCCGTGAGTGCATGTGTACACAATATCATGCAGAAACTTGAACAGCGTAAAGGATATTTGCACCTTTTGTAACACCACTTTCCCTGTTCAGAAAGTGTTAATAACAAGTTAGAGTTCCAATTAGTCCATGTGCTAATTTGCATATGAATTGACCAGGATTTCTCTATTTGCTTCACACATTAAATGAGTTTCACTGTAGAAAGAACAACTCCTGAATGAACAGTGTCCAGTGTAAATCTTAACGCTATTCAAATTTAAATTGTAAATCTCAAAACTATTCAACAATATTATAGCTTCCGAAAAGACCCTACACTAGACTGTAGTACTGTGAGTGTGTTTTTATTTTTTATTTGAATGATTATAGAGTAAGCCAAGAAAGATTAAGACATGAGTCATATTTGAAATCAATTTAAACACCACTTATCAATACTTTTAGTTTACAGCTTTGTCTAAAAAATCCCTCTTTGTCAAAGAAAACTACTACTTAATAAATTCAATCCCTTTTAAACGGGTTTTAATTTAGCAGAAAGGTAAGTGGGGTCGCATGACCCACACCAGCAATTCTTTGCAGATTTCCACCGACTGGGCTGATTCCCATGTAGAGCTTTGATCTAAATTAAATCTTTTGTGCTTTTCACAGGAGGACTTGGAGATTCCCATCCCACGGTATTTTGTGAGGGAAAGGTTGAAAGCACTGAAAGAAAGAGAGAAAATGCTGGCTCATATTCTGGCTGAAAAGGAAGACATAGAACAGGAACCTGTGCGTATTAAACACTTTATTAAACTTTTTAATTTTTCAGGTTAAAATCCTTTTAATAAAAGGTGGTATGATTCATTAATAAAATGCTTGAATGCTTGCAAAAATAGCATGAATTGTTAATACAGTGCTGTGAAAACTTGTCCCACCTTTTTTCCTCGATATTTGCATATTTATAACACTAATACTAATTCTTATAGATTCTCATACAAAAATATAATACAAGAAAAGGAGAACATGGAAGAACACAATTTACAGTGTTTAAATGCTCATTCCATTTATTAAACCATTATGGAACAACTAAATCACCCATATTTGTAAACAAAAATTGCCCCCTTTATGTTAATAATTGGTTTAGGAGCAACAATTACAACCGAACACTATAAGCAGAAATCAGTCTGGAGGATTAATGCACCTCTTCTTTGCTAAATTGCTTTCATTCATTCACATTGAAGTGGTTTATATATGAACTGCTCATTTACGTTCCTGCCTCTTCATCTTTAAACTGAGTTTAAATCAGGACACTGACTAGAAACAGTGGTGTTTGTTTCTTATAAGAAGTGAACTTGCTCTTGTGTGTCGAATCATTGTCTTGCTGCATACCTCAGTTGTGACTTGAATTCAGCTCAAGGATGGATGCCCAAGCATTTTCTTATAAGATTTTCTGGTAGAGAGCAGAATTCATAGTTCAGTCAACTGTGGCAAATCACCCAAGCCCTGAAGCAGCAAGCCATCTTAACACTGTCACCATCATGTTAGACTATTGGTATGATGTTCTTATTGTGGAATGTTGTGTTAGCTTTACACCAGATGTAATTCACCAAGTCCATCTTTCCACCCATCAGTCCAAAAAACATCTTCCAACAGCATGATCAATTCCAGTACATTTTTATCCAATCAGAAACAGCACATATTGTGCTTCTTGTTGAGATATTTTACTTACATGATACTTTACATTGATGTAAAGGTTTTTGCTGGGTGTGTCTACCCATTTAGTTAATTTGTTGATTCAGGCACTAGAGGGGCAAATACTATTTCACAATGGGCCAGATGGTATAAAAAAAAATTCAAAATGTTTAAAAATATATAGTATAGAGAATGAGTGAGTGTACCCAAGATGAAGATTGGTCGTATTTATTTATTTCTACTGCATTGTTTAGAGTAATGCAACTGAATCAATTTAACACTGATAAATATTTAAACAGAATTTAAGATCTAAAACTGCATAAATAAAAATGCCATAAATTACCCCTTTTTGGCAGAAAAAAAAACAGTGACTAGGAGCAACAGCCCTTTCTATGATGTTATATTATGTGTGTCTGGAATGGCAGGTACACAGCATGACTGTGGAGAGGGCAGTGCTCTTGCTGCAGGTGAGTGAACGTGCGCGACAGGGACGCCTCAGAGCTCGTTTTATGAAGGAGATCCGAGATGAGGAGAGGAAGAATAAGCGTAGCGTGATCGGCAGCACACTGGACCCCCATCTCTCAGCCACTCTCATACAAAAGGTACTACTGGAGATATCATAGCATATTACAACAAGAATTTATTACAATACAATTACTCTTCTTCCTTGCTCCTGCACATGAAACATGATCAAATGTTTTTAAAAGGAGCCCATAGAAACATACAAATTATTACAGCATTTAACGTATGCAAGTACCATAATATGTGCATAGACACTATATTTATTTTATGTGAAAATAGTTATAAGCAGATAATATTATGCCCTAAGAAACATGAGATTGTGTTATGGGGTGTTACCATTTCATAAACCTTAATTAATAATAAATAACTAGTTAGGCATTTTCTTTTCAAAATGGAGATCTACACTACACCATTTTACTTATGAAATAAAATATAAGGTTTGTTTAAGTCAAACCAGGACTCGACAGGCAAACTTGCAGAAGAGATGCATTTTCTTGTGGGAACTATATACACACAATCATTCACAAACACCACTTGCACGTTACAGGAATTCAGCTAGGAGTTATTGTCACATCCTCTGTACAGTGCTGACTTCACCGTAAGCCATTTCCACATTTTTGGGCCATTAAAGGAGTTTCTGGGAGGCCAGTGTTTCAAACCTGAAGCAGGAAGTATGATCATGGCTCTGACATACTGGGCAAAATTTCTACCTTGATGACTAGTGAAACACTGGGATAAGTACATAAGTGTAGCAGGAGGTTATATAGAAAAATAAAGTTGTTTTTACTCTCATAACTGTCTTCTGTTATTCGGCACGATCAAAAGTCCCAGTCTTGAACGCCCCTCATGCAAGATGCTGTGTTGGTATGGGAAAATAATCTATTTTATTTCTTTATTCCTCTTATACCACAGCAATTCCTCAAGTTTAATTTTTCATTCATTATTAAACAGCACATTATACTTTTTAATTGCTTTTTGGTTACATTTAATTGTGTAGAACACCTTCACGACAAGTTCATTCTTGTTTTACTTATGCTATATGAGCTGTTTCTCTTCAAGGTAATAAGTCAAAAAGGACTGCTTGTCATGCTACATAGAAACCAGAAAGCACAAAGTCCTCTGTCCTGAAAACTTCCCCATGGCAGAAAGCATGCCATAAAGCAATTGCTACAAAGCTCTGACGCTCGAGACTCCTCCCATAAATGTCAAATGAATATTACCTTAAAGACCTTCGATGTGTGCATGATCTATTACATATTTTACAGTATGTTATTAGGCTTTAGGATTAGGCAAATACACTGTACAGGTAAATAGTTGTTATGGAAACTATTGTATTAGAACACATTAATCATAATACTGCTTTAGGCTCCCACCTTATTAATATTCTGTACCCATTCTATTCAGCAATACAGAAATCCCAAAATTATACCATGTATAAATACTTTCGTCATTTATGTTATACAAAATTGACTAAATGAGAGGAAATATCAAGAAATATGTAACTCAGTATGTGCTACATAATCCCCAGATTAATGATTGTTAAAATGTATATAGCCAGGAAAATGTTTTGACAGTTTTACACTACTTATGATATCTTTAAAAGCCTTGTGTTAGGTATAAGTGCTGATTTATTAAAGGCAATGGTACTTACAAATGATCGAACAAGAAACCTCCATGTATCTGTGGGTTATGATTAGACGTTTATAGGTACCATTCCATGCACATAACTGTCATAACTTTGTTTTCCTGCACAAACGAATATGCAAAAAAAAATCTTTAAGTATTTATAATGTCTAATTAAATTGGCCTTTAACTGCACTGTGTTTTATTATGTTCCCTGTGCACTCATAAAAAAATCATAATACTCATAAAAGGGTCAGTCAAGCTAGACACAAATGGTACTTTCATGCACAGGGAGAGAGTATTACTGTAGCTCAACCTGACCATGAACTCACATGATGTCCATCTGTCCTGTCATCACTGCTCACTGGCTTTGCAGTGCCAAATCTACTCAACAGGGATTATGGATTTCATGCAATCACTCCCATAGCATAAAAGATACATGGCCGATTCATGCGCATGGATTATGGTTCTTTTGTTACCATAGAAAAGATTAGCACCTAAACCTAGACAGAGAGACAGAAAGTGGTCCAGGATTTTAGGCATAATCTTTCACTGTTCTAATCATGTAATCTGAGTCAAGATGCTTTGACGTGTCTCCCAAAGCATGTGTCCTTCAGACCCTGAACATAATGTTTAGCAGATAGTCATAAAGAGATAGTAGATATGATTGAAGAGCTCTATGCATTCGTGCCGTTGCGTGAGAAGCCTACAAAGCAGCGTGTGACGGAACTGCTTTTTCAACAAAACACCATAGCTTTCTTTTATCTCTCATGGCGGCTGCTACATATTTAAAGTTTGAGGCACCTTAGTCAGCGTTGTATGTATTTGCTCCAGTGCTGGTAGTATATGCAAAGTGATTTACTGGCTTTAGAAAGCCTAATCTCCACACTGTTTGCCTTCTCATTCTCTTCTGTTTGTGCTCTGAAATCCTGGAGACGTAATCTCTTTTATCCAGCCAGCCTTAATTATTGGGTTGGCATCATCGTTGCCCTCACGCAGACGGAGGAAACTCTTTAGGATAAATGCAATTCCTTTCCTCTGTCTATAAGCCAAAAGCTAAATCATGGGATTACATGTCTTGATGCTGAAGACAGGACAGAATGGCTTTGCTCTGATTGTTAGTGTTTTTGATTACACAATAATCATGACATATTGCATTCCTTTGCACTAAAACTGAATGCTGGTAAGTGTTACTCAATAACATAACACAAATGCTGACGTGTCCTTTGTTCAAAAACTGTTTGTCATGTTGGCATCTGTCTCCAGAGCCCCCGGCTCTTTCTCATTCAGGTACTCTAGTAATCTAAGACGTGTGTATTGTGACTGTGCTTCTCCATAGACATGGCGGGGATACAGGGAGAGGAAGAGAACCAAGAAAGAACGTCTGGAGGAAATGATATTTTTGGGAATGGTTGGTAGCAGGAAGCACTGCCAATGTACTGTTTATGAAAAGCATTTCCTTTTTTTCTGATAGATTATAGCTGTTTTACTTGTCAAAGGAAATTTAAGTCATCAACACCATTTTGAATGGCTAGTAGTCAGAAGCCAAGGTAAAAACAGTTAAAATAATTTCATCACTCATTTAACGGGCCTTATCTTTTATTGAGAATCAATTGTAGAACAAGACCAATATAGAGTCAATATGGTTTGTATTTCAACTATTTAATGAAAATTTAGCTGTATGCATATGAGCCTTACTGAATTTACATCATTATTCCCAGATAGACCCCCAACTGCCAACACCCAGTCGTGCTCAGCAGCGAGCGAAGCATGTAGAAAGCAACAGGCATCAGGTGCAGGAACAGCATGAAGCAGAGTACCAGCAGGCCCTGATCACCATCAAGGAGTCTGTTCGCTTAGTAGATGGACCGGACATAAAGGAAACACTCCAGGACCAGATTCGCCAATGGTTCCTTGAATGCCGGTAAAATCGCTGCTTAAAATTGAGCAAGTATTATACAGTATATATCAAGATTTTACTCAGAGCAACACTTGACTTGACTTTTTCTGTTTTATAAAAATCGCTTAATCATTAGTAACAATGGTATCCTGGTTAGGGTTGTTGTGGACCCACAGCATATCCTGAGAACTGTGGGTGAGGTGGGCATACACCCTGAACAGGATGCCTGTTCATCACAGGAAATCATGCACACGTACATATTTACACATTTATTCACACCTAGAGGAAATTTTTACTTAGTCATGTTTTTGGGAAATTAACTGAGTGGAAAATCACATAAACAGCGAAAACATGTATGTACTGTGAAGCTCTGAAGGTGGCAGGTTTACCATCTGTACCTCACACTACCCAGTGTGTAGTAATTTACAGTTATTATTGTTGGTCCTGTGGGACAACACTGCTCTAGTGTCCTTGGTTTGATGTCTATGGTTTGCCTCCAGATTTTCTAATAATTACGTACAACCTCCCAAACACATACTATCAGAGGAATTGATTATTTTAAACTGTCTCTAGGAGAAAGGAGTGTCTCCTTTCAGTTACTGGATTTAGGTTTAGGTTTGTATTTAGGTGTAGACATATCATTCATTACAATTAGTATAATTAATAATCATTGTGTCAATGAAAAGTCCACACAAGGATAACATAGAAACAGAAAAAGAAACAGGATACTATGTGGAACCACAATGTATTCATACTGGGCACCCATTGTTCCCAGGATATGATCCATCCACCTGACCCTGATCATGATAAAGCAGTTTCTGGGGTCAAATAAATAGGGAGCTGTCCTCCCTAGAGACTCCCTGGAGACTCCCATGCAGTATTACATGACTATTGAATATAGTACAGTATAATTTCAATTCATAAGAGAGTGATTGAAAAATTGATTATAAGTAGCCATAGTAGCCTTCAATCAATGTGACCCTCTCAGAATCTGGAATAGGCTAGTATTTATGTGTAATTGATTCTAACATAGACATGGACAATTTTAGTATGAAATAGAAAAGTATTAGAGTTATGAGAGAATCATCTTGCAAGCCTATTTCTACACCCACTATTTTTTTTAAACTGATTTCCGATCAATTATATCTGATGGGATAAATTATAATTGATAATTAATTTATGATTGCTCCTCTGATTAATCTTGAATTTTAGATCAATGCATCATTCTTGTTAAATTCCTACATACATCATACAAAAATCATACTATAGTATACACTGAAATTGCTCTAATGGTTTATTGTTAACTGTTAATGCTTTAGTATTTCCATAGCTGTGCATATCTAATAATCTGTTGTCCCATATCCTCTTAGCCCCGTCTCCTTTAGCTAATCCACTAATTTGTTCGCTTGCTCCAATACTCTTTAATCACAAGAGATTTGCCTTCCGTCCCTGACAGTCCCGGCCGTGCATTATCTTGCTCCAATTGTGTTGTGCATTCCTCACTTGTTTTGTCTTTTTGCTCCGAGGCTGGAATGTAATCCAAAGTGGCGGCAGTCTCATTTAGCCTTTATGCAAGGATAAGGCTTGTGCTTGGTCAGCTCGTGTGGGCAGTTCAATGCTGTGCCGAACTGATTAGTGCATTCCAGGCTGATTTACAACCAGCCACTGAATGTTGTTGCCCATTAGTGCAAAGACTAAGGTCATAAGTCATCTTCATTGGACCCCACAGGGAAGCTTGCTCTTTGTGGGCCTTTCGCAGCACACTGTCCACAGTGACCTTTTTTGGACTTGAAGCGCTTATACAATATATGTGTGACACTAGGTCAGGTGAAGCATGTTGGTTTTCAGGCATTGATGCAGTGAGATGAAGTAAAACTGTTTGGCAGATGGAGGACTACTGAAAACTTGGCCTTCAGGAACCTAATGGCAAAAAATGGATAAGGAAAGGTTTAGGGCATGAAGTATGTACAAGTCACCAGTGTACAAGGTGTCATCAATCACCATTCCAGAAATTATAGTAGCTAGAAGCAGATCATGGCTGAACAACTGTTGGCTTAATTTCTGATCAGTAACAGACAAATATTTGAGTTCCTGGAAAATGTTATTCATAACTAATAGTGTTTATGTTTCTAAAAGTTTGAGTTCATTATGTAAGCTATAAAACACAATGGAGCATGCGACAAAGTTGATTATTTTCCAATAACAACATGCTTCAAGTGTTTATTCTTTTTATATCACTGAAATTTGCTAACATCATAATTTTCCATCCTCTGTTTTCACTCTCTCTTGCAAAAAAGGTCATATATTGAGAAACTTACAGTGGCTTGCAAAAGTATTCGGCCCCCTTGAACTTTTCCACATTTTGTCACATTACAGCCACAAACATGAATC
>JAOVVB010000011.1:889418-907600 GCA_028570985.1 Heterobranchus longifilis | reverse complement strand
TTCATGTTTGTGGCTGTAATGTGACAAAATGTGGAAAAGTTCAAGGGGGCCGAATACTTTTGCAAGCCACTGTAAAATGATCTCATCTGTCCTGGAGGTAAAATTATAGATTTACCCCTGACTGTTACAAAGTGCCAACTCTGGATGCAATGCATCTTTCATGTGAAGTTTTCACCATCAATGAACTAACCATTACTGTGGAGCCAATATTAGAATAAGAACAACATATCAATATAAATTTGCAACTAACCTTTTGCACGTGACGCTGGTAAGTAACCCGCCCACTTCTGGGTAGCAAAAGGGGCATACTTATTGGATGCCACAGCCCAAACCTATACAACAACACTGGTCTTAAATGTTCCTGATGCTTCCTATAGCTATACGTAGCTATCCACCCAGCCAAACTGAGCAAACAGGTCCACATGGTGGGACCTGTTTGCAGATGGCAGGACCTTACACAGGGTGAGGCTCGCTTTTTTTTAAATTATGATTATGATGAAACATTAGTCAAAGTACATGCCTGCTTAGCTGGAGTTTGTCAAGATTATATTGTTTGATTACATGTCAAAAGAAATATACACTGTCACCTGGATAATTCCATCCCTACACTACAGCACAGTGGTGGTAGTCTCATGCTCTGGGAATGTGTTTCAGCAGTGGGTATTGGAAAGCTTGGTGGTTTAGAGAAAGGTAAACAAATCAAATACCGGAGACATTATTGAGGAAATCCTGCTCAAGAGAACTCAAGACCAGAATGGGGTAAAAAGTTTAATGTTAAACATGACAGAATTGCCAAATGCCCCAACCAGAGGCTGACTGAGTATCTCTGGTAAGAACGGGAAATAAGGTGGTACACTGAGGCTTTCCATTCTAGCTGAATGCTCAGAAGTAATTCTGCAAAAGAGCACTGGGAGACATCCCCAAATGTAGATATACTATATTCATGATTATCTAAGGATATCATTTTCTGCCAAGGTCATTTATAAAGTAATGAGTCAAGGGTTTATTAATGTGATATTTGAGTTTTGAATTCTCTAATAAATTCAAAATCTATTAGGTAGACTGCTACATAATTGATAAGGAAGCAGGAATGTAACATAAAAGGAGAAAATAAAAGACTTTTGAATACTTTCTGAATGACCTGTATATTCACAAGTCAGTATTCCAAGGATGTTATATACATACATTTCACTTTCATTTTAAATACACCTAATGGTGTTCGTGTTTAACTTGTAGCTATCTGGTACTGTACATTTAATTAAACTGTATTGTTCACATACTGCTTGCAAGACTCGAATCAATAAACCAGAAATAGATTGTGATCACTTGACTTTTTGTAAAAATGAATGCAGTTATTGATCCAGTCACTGCAGGCCAAAGCACATTTATATGTCCTCCAGCTGTGACCCTGCTCTCAGTATGTGGTATGAACTGCGGCCAGTCTGCTTCTGATTAATTTAAGGAGAAGTGAGAGCCGCGACTGACATTTTAAGCTCACTACTCTAAACCTGATGGAGATCCCCAGAGAACCACAGTTGGATCTGGCTAATGTAACCCCATCATGTGAGAGGTTTCCAGTTCCAATATGCCCGAGTCGCCCTTGTTCCTAGTTCTTGAGAACTGTTTTATTGATTCACAAGAAAGTGGAGAAGGTAAACCAGTATTCTTCAATCAGAGAAATATTTTGGTTAATTTTATTAAAGAATATGTATAACGGAGGGATAATCAGAAGGAACCTGTCTTTACAAATAGGAATGAATAATTAAAATGATCAGTTGCAGGCTATTGCATATGATGTTGATATTGAACATTGGCATGCTCTCTGAGACAAAAAACTTTGCTGTCTTTTGGGTATATGGCTGTCTTCCTGAAAAGGGGCCCAAGATAAAAATCGGGGGTTAATTACATTACTTATACTGAGTGCTGGGATTTATTTTTCCTGTGATTTTCTAGGGGTCCTGGGAGTTAATAGAAGCTAATTAGATGAGGCCTTTTGTATTTTTGTAATTAGCATGGTCACTTGGAGGTTACAGTTTATCTTGTATATAATGAATGGTTTTAATGAAACTGGGAGAAAAAAATCTTTGTTTGTGAGACTGAATAAAGGTTTTTGCTTAGTGTTTCTTAACTAGATAACACATTAACACCTGATCTCTGTTCTGTGATGCAGAGATGCCACCGGAAGGTTTCCTGATTTCCCAAGCAGTGAGGATGGAGGCTCAGCTTCCATATTTGCACAGAAGACACCGGAGGAGGTTTCACACATAAAATTACCATCTCTATAGCAAGAGGACTCAATATGAGCTCTGAAAAGCTATCATTTAATGCTATTCAGTTCTTCTATGTAGTGTGATATACTGTACAGTAGGATAACAAATATTTATATTAATTTTTATGATTATGTGCATTAATCATTCTCCAAAGGATGGGTATAATACAAATCTTTTTTTTAATGCATTACTTCCTGTTCAGGTTGCAGCTGAGCTTGCTGCTAAACAACAAGAGAATGAGAAGAAGTCCAAGGGGAAGAAAGACAAAAATGCTGTAAAGGACAAGAGGAAAGACAAGAAGGGGAAGACTAAAGGCAAAGGCGGGAAAGCTGATACTGCGGTAAGGACATGAACTGATGAAAATGCTGAAAATGAAAAGAATATGAACGCTTGAGAAATATGACCGGTTATGGCTCCATATTCATATCCAGTTTGATGCTGCCTCTTCGGAGCATGCATAAATGATAAATGTCTTTGGTGGTCATGACAAAATGAGCAGTCAGGAATTCCCAAAGGCCAAATCACACAGCTGGCATTCACATGCTCAATGGGAGAGCATTTACTTTTCCCCTTTTTATAATGCTTTTCCCAAAGTCTTCTTTCATCTCCCTAGTAACCTCACTGGCTCGAATGATTTGATTTCAAGTGAACTCAAGTCCTCTTTTACTTCTTCCTTTTACACCAGAAGGTTAATGTGTGTTGAAGTGAAGTGAACTTATTGTGGGAACAGTTTATATATCATTAAGTTAATAGGATATGTAGTGTACAATTGACCATGTAGTACACTGCTCAGAGGCAGCTACAAGTTCAAAGATAACATAGGCGTGACTTTCCTGTTGTTTCTTTTATCGTAGTGCACTCAGGTATGACGAATTGTTACCTAGGTTTTCCTTAATACAATCCCAGCTGTGTACGAAGCGGAACACAAATACTATGTTGTACTCTCACGCACAGCTAAAGGCACATAAAATACCAAACTCGAAGGAAAGAATGTTAATGCTTTAGCCTGAGGCTAGGATGAAGGATGGCGAGGATGTTTATTCTAAAGGCTGCGCACGCCTGTCTCAGGAAATATCTCTGATTCGAACAAGGCGTGTCTCCAGTGTCCTGCTCTGTCCCGATAACCTGTCACCCTGTTCATTCTTAACGCTTTCCTCAATAAATTTTGCAAGGCCTTTTGAACAAGGACACACTTGGCGCTTCTAATTGTTTTTCCAGTTGGGACCTTTTTTTTTACAGTAGAGAGCAAAGTTTATATTATATAAGGTTTATTAAAGAAATTTAATGTTAGTGCAAAACACAAATTTAATTTTACACCGAAAAGAACAATACCTACATTTTATATAAACTCTCAGTTCTTGTTTTATAGCCCATATTTGCACCGCACACGTTTTCTTTTTAAATTCTTTGTTTTGTAACTGTGTCACTATTGTTTGCTTCATAGCCCATCCAAAAAAATTCCAGTATAATTTTTCCATGTTAACAAATATGACTGATCTCTCCAGCTTCTACTGGCAGCCTGTGCATTCATCTGCAAACTCTTGTTCCAATTTGGACATTTTATTTTTTCCTGAAGCCACTTTTCACACAATCCAAACATTTTTAGTGCTTGAAATCCTTTCTTGCACATCTACAAGTGTTCATTCTTGGAGCGCTGAATCTGTACTGTTGCTCTAATCCTGGTAGTGCCTAAATGCAAAGCAGTCAAGCATTGTAAATACCCACTCACCGTGATTGCCGTCTGCAGTTATAGAATAGAACCATTGTTCCGGCTCTTGTTAATAAGAGCACCTGCTATTCTCGTTACGGAACTGAGCTACTGATACCTGCAGCAGACTGATGTGAAAGGTCAGATTTAAGCCTCTTCAAAAAAGACCACTTCCTGCTGAAATATGAGTGGGTCATTAGAGGGAATTTTTCTCAAAGCTCTTATAAAGTTAGTTTTGGTTTTTAGTGCATCTAAAAGACTGAGGCTGTGTAGACCTTAAGTGTGGTGATATATTACTGAAAACTACGTGGGTACAGCTCCAGTGCTTAAATGGGAGCAACTGAGTCTAATAAAAACAGCAAAAACGAGAGAACATAAAAGTTTGTCCAGACAGGGTTTAGGCAATATTTGCTACTCTTAACAAGCTGTCTGGTTTATTTAATTAAACCTGAACCAGTAATTCGTTTCTTTTTTTGTTGTTTTTTTTTTTTTTGCTTGCTAACCGAGCTCTATTCCTCTATAGTAAAGCCTGCTAGATCCATAAGGAAATGCCCTGCCTCACGCCTTGACCACATCCATATATTACTAGAATGTATTAAAGAGCACTTAAGATTCTTCAGTATTTCCAGACAGATTTCTGTCTCTATTGGGGCCCATTAACTACTAATGGAGAAGTGTGTTTAAAAGCAGACCTGTCATAAAACAAAGTATATCAGGATGCTTTATTTCTTGTGAAAACACAACGCTGCTCCTGAACGGACATATGCTCCAAAACCTGACTCTGTGCAACCCGCAAAACAAACATTATTAGTAGAGTATGAGGATAGTGATTACATTTTAATGTGCGACCCCCAACTGAGGGAAGGAAAACATGGGCAGTTGTAAATCATGCTCACAGTATAGCGCCCTGCTCCCCTACCAGTGATCGACATCATTAACCCAGTGACTCTGGGTATCACAACGCACTAGAGAATTTTGCACCCTGACTTTGATCTCTGCTCTTTTCAGCAGAAATATCCATAACTCAGCTTGAAATGCCCCTGATAACTCTCAAAGGCCCGCTCTATTTCCAAAGTTAGGTTTCAGCACACCACGCATGGGGTAATGGGTGAAAATGGCCAAAATACAGAGAGCGATTGTGTGTTTTCCAGGAGGAGGAGGAGGGATGGAAGATGAGCCCCAGTAACTTTCTGCCAACTGTTGTTGAAGGAACTAAGATATACAGAGGTGAGTGATGGAAAAGGTGTAATACAGTTTTATGTATGTTACAATTTTCCAATGTACTGTACTTGTTTTCATTTGAGAAATTCATATACACCTTTTTAAGTAACATCTTCCCTGAAGTTAAACTCACTGGTCGTTTTATCATGTCTAAATACGTACAGTACCTCTCCAGTAAGTGTTATAATCACTGTATGTATGACAATAAATAATCCCTCATCCATCAAATCAGAGGAAACACCAAAATACAAACAGTGAAAAGATATGATATCAATGTCGTAGTCTCTGTGGTATTTTTTTGGTATTGCATCAGGGATCCTGTTGAAAAATTCAGCTTGGTGTGAGCAGCTGCCAAAACACAGACCGACCAGGCCAAGCCAGTAGAACGGAAACAGTTTCTGAATTGTTACAACATCTACAACACAGTATAAAAGTTATTCTAAATAAAAAAAATAACACCACAGAAAGGCAATTTAAAAATATCAAATAATTACTCATCAATTTATTAATAAGGAAGCAGGAACATAACTTATCACCTGGTTATAAGTTTGACCAGTTCAGTCTGTCTTGGCAGCAGTGTTGTAGTGTTACTGGGATTTTCCTAGCCACTTTATTAGACATACCAACCCTGTTTTTTATAGACAATTTTTTCCAAACACTGTAGGCGTTAATCGTTTTTTTAGGTCTTTGTCAGTGACGGTTTCTCACCAAAGCCGTGCAAGATGGATTTTTTTTTTTAAGAGACTGTTCGAGGCCTGGGATTAAGGTGACCAAAAATAACAGCAGCACTGCTATGTCTGATACACTCATACCAATGCAAAACATGTCCATATCAGTGGCACTATTGTGCTGAGAATGGTGTACCACCCAAATAACTACTCAGCTGTCCACTGAACAACAGGGGTGAAGGGTGACTGACACATGGTAAGTAGTAACAGATGGGCCACCATCAGTAAACTGCGTACTAGCAATTTAAATCAATATTGTCAACTGTCCGGTTCTCTGATGGCCTAGTTGCTAGCATGCGGTGCTCACAGTGTCACGGCTTGGGTTTGATTTTCAGTCTGAGAAACTGACCGCTGAGGGGTTGTACAAGTAATACTAAGCCAGGAGAAATCGGGGATGTTGCATCAGGACATCTAGCATAAAATTTGTGCCACATCTCATAAACAGACGGGGAGCTGCTAAAAAAAAAAGGTCAACAACTTGTTGAAGTTTCCATCGTGTGGAAGCAACCACTGCCCTTTTTGTAATTAGTCAATTAATGTCAGTGATAATTGCTGATCAGCGGTTTCATCTGCATTATACACTCACATTTACAGTATGGTACCATTTTAAAGCTAACATCCTAGAACAAGGACAGAAAGCAAATAAAATTTGTTTACTTCACAATTATGTACGAAACTGGTTAAAGCAGAACTTCTCATGCCGCTATTGTGGAAGTTTTTTTTTTTTTTTACTATATTTGATTTTACTAATTGAACCTCACAGGTGTGAAATTTTTTTTTTAGTGTAACTTATTTGTGGATTATGTATGAAGACAGAGTCACAGATTTAGGGTAAGCTAAGTTGCCCCTTGGGCAAGGGGGGATCAGGTAGTTGAGGCTCTGAGTTGCTGTTCAGAGGGTCAGGGGTTCGAGCCCATTTGCTGTTGGGCCCTTAGGCAAGGATCTTAACCCTATGCCCTTATAAAACCACTCCACCAGGTTTTTATATCAGTATTCAGTATTAGGTCAGGATTATATGAGCAAGACGTCTCTAAGGTGACTTATTTGTGAGGACAATTGTGCCTAAACTGGAATATAGTACAGTTCTGATGGAATAACTGATGTTTTTCAGTGGTGGGGGAAAGGAGCAATCCAGATCATTCTCTCACCTGTTTAAAGCTTCTGTCACTCATTGATTCTCCCTCTTGTCTGCCTTTCAGAGATAAATGCTAGCCATAGCACTTAGATGCCATGACTGGAGTCTGTATCTCATCACACTGATACTGAGTGCAGTCATTTATCAGAAAACACCTTTTTGCTTAACTCACACACAAGTGTTATATCTTCTGGGAATAATATCTTATTTAGAAAAACTTTAGTGTAAAGTTCACAGAAATACAATAAAGGAGTATCACATTGAAGAATATCTGGTTCCAGATGTTATTGTACATGAGAGGTGTAACTATCTATACAACTGTTTTTGTCTCAGAAAAAATCTTTAGTTCCCTGCTGATTCAACTACACACCATCAGCTGC
The DNA here is from genome assembly GCA_028570985.1 of Heterobranchus longifilis. Lineage (NCBI taxonomy): Eukaryota > Metazoa > Chordata > Actinopteri > Siluriformes > Clariidae > Heterobranchus > Heterobranchus longifilis. The sequence goes on along the minus strand of JAOVVB010000011.1, from coordinate 900,158 downwards.
ATAAACTTCTTGCTGTTTGGCCAAACGCCTAATTAAAATGCCTGGGCCCCGGGGTTCTTTTTCTACGACCCATATAGGTGTGTCTTTGTCAGACAGCCAGAGACTTTCTGTGGTACGGTGAATGAAAAATCAATATGCCTACCACCCAACCCCTTGACAGCATGAACGTGTTTCTGCAACGAAGCGCTACATTCTGTTTGACTTTAGCAGGAAGTGAGTATCCCAGGTCGTGCTTCTGAAACCCAATGATCCGTGCTGACAGGGGAGAGAGCTGGACCTCCACAAATCTCATGTGCAAGTGTGTGTGTACATGAATGTGTCAATGGGGAGCAATTGGCGCAGCAGTCAGAGGAAAGTCAGAGTTTAATCAAAACCAAATCACAATCCACTAAGTTTCTCACTTCATGGATACTTACAGCATTTCTGAAAAGTAAGCCCTACCTTCTGGTCCCAGGGCTCTGGATATCTCTAAAGCCCAGAAAGTTTACTGTTAATTCAGAAATATCCATAACAAGATTTCAGCCTGTCATGTGTTATCATGGTTAGAATGTGAAAGGTTCTGAGTTCAAGCTTTCTTATCATAGAACAGCTCATTTATCTTCTCCAAGTCTGTCTATCAGAAGATCGAGGGTTAGGTTGAGGCCCTGTTTTGGGTCAGCCATCATCTCCTCCTTTTTCTCCTTTCCTCTCCTCCCTTTCCTTCCTTAGAACTGCAATCCATCTATTCTTGCTTTAATCCCCCTACTCACCTGTGGACCCGTAGATCTGGACACAACAGATCTATGACACAGACATAATTGACACAATATGTTTTTTGCATTTTTCTGATTTAGACTTGTAGAACAGCTTATGAATCACAGATTGAAATCAATTAACATTATAAAAATCAGGTAGGATCACTTTACTTTACAAGAAAGTCGTAATAGTTTATTCATGTGGTTAAGGTTACACTTTTTGTGCATGAACACATGTGTGTCTGTGAATCTAAAAGTCAAGAATGATGCCATGAGGCACATGACCGCACAGCTGCACAGCATCTGCCTCTTTCGCTGTCATCACTGTTGGCTAAGTTAATAGAGATTTAGATGGGCATAGATGAGTGTTCTAGGGTGAGGGGTTTCAACAGCTCTGGTGAAAATGGTCGAAACCTTCTTTGATGTGGTCATCGATGCTTTGTCTTTATTTGGGACAGAATATTTATGTATGTAGGGGAGGCAAAGCAGCAGTTAGGTAGAATGGAAAACCCACAACAGAATGTGTGAAATGAGCACATGCATCAACATATGCTCATTTCACTCATTCTGTGATATAACTAGAAAAATTAATATAAATCCAATATATCACAGTGTGGATATTTTTTATCATTATGCGGTTTTAACATTCAATCTTCATAAAATAAATCAGTCTCTGGCATTCAGTAACCACAAACAAACACTAATGAAAAGTTAAAGAGGCTCTTTAACATTTTAAATTTAAGCTTCCTCTTAAATTCTAATTTAGAACCGGATACTTTAACCAAAATGGCTTATGGCACTGCCTGCAAAATTCCCCTCTTTATTCATCTAGAGGAAAAAGTGCCCCAAAGTTTATTCTTTTTAAAATAGTTTTTTTATTCTTTTTATACCATAGAACTTTGTAACTAATTTATAATTATGTTTAATGTTGAACATCTGTGGAACAAGTACATTTCTCTTGATAAAGCACAAGGTAGAAATGCATTTATTTTTGGAAAACAAAGTAGTGTGTTCCAATCCCACTATGACATTGCACTTATGCCATTGTGATTTGCTTATGGTTACAACAGACAAGTTAGTTCCTGTTCTTAAGTTTTACCAAAATGATTAGTTTTGAGATTTAAAGAGGAATTTATGTATTTATTTCCTGTTTTTTGCATCTATATTTGTTAAACAACTTAGATCATGGCACTCTTAGAGCTGACCATCCAATTTTTAGGTGAGCAAAAGTATAGGAACAGATAGTCTCAAAGTAGATTAACATAAAATAACACTTTGGCAATATTTGTTTGCTTTTCCCTTGCTTGGAGGAACTGCACTAAAACATTCTTCTTTTGAGATGCTTTCCTAGCCTTGTACTGCAGCTTTCATTATTTGTTCATTTTTAGGGTTTTCTCCCTTCAGCCCTCTCCTCAGCAGGGGAAATGCATGCCCAGTTGGGTTAAGGTCTGGTGATTAACTTAATCAGACTGAAACCTCCTATTTTTTCCCATGATAATGTCCTTTATCATGTTTACTGTCTGTTTTGAGTCATTATCTTGCTGCCTGATGAAGTTCTGCTCAATTAGATTGGATGTTTTCTCTATAAATTGGCAGACATAATGTTTCTGTAGACTTCTGAATGAACTCTGCTGCAATTACAACATCAATAATGATAGGTGAACCCAATCCAGAAGCAGCCACCCGAGCCCATGCCACTGTCAAAAAATGGTAAAATGTTCCAAGCTGTTTAACACAACTAGATGCAAATATTTGTACATGAAATCAGAAAATCCGTTGTTTCATATTCATGTTTTGATTTCAACCCAAATGTCTTCAGTATATAGTGGAAACTAAATATAGTACAGTAAAAACTATAAACTCTCTCTCTCTCTGAGCCTAATATTGACACAGCTTTTTTTGTACTGAGAAAGCCACAAATGATTAATATAAAATCCACTACATCAACAATTATTTTAGCAAAATACTTTGGTAAGCAACAACCCTTTTTAAATTAATTTGTCATTAGTCTCTGCGATGGATTGGTACCCTGTCCAGGGTATATCCTGCCTCGTGCCCTAAGTCTCCTGGGATAGGCTCCAGGCCCCCCATTACCCTGAATACAGGATAAAGGGTTATAGAAGATGAGTGAGTGAGTGAGTGAGTGAGTGAGTGAGTGAGTGAGTGTCATTAGATGCTACATCGTCTGTATAAGTCCCTGTGTAGGAGATGTTACTATAGAAACAATACCTTTACTATAATACAGTGGAACCTTGGATTGCGAGAAACGTTTTGCAAGATGATAAAATTTTTGAAATAAATTTTAACTTGATAAAGGAGCGAAGTCTTGACATACAAGTATTATGTATGCGCTTTGTCTGCCAGTGACACATGATCACAACTGAGCCAATGGTTTTTCTCTCTCGCACACGCTGTGGGCTTGTGGGTAATCGTCTCTCATGCTCAGTCTAAGTGCATGTAACTCGTATAGTCAAAATCTGTGCGCGCTTGTACTGTTTGAACATTGTGATCATGTGTGCACGCGTGAAGCATTTTTTTATTTTGTGTCCAAGTGTAGGGAGACTGTAGCAGTGCGGGGGATTATTTTGTTTAACGACATTACAACATCACATTTCCACGAAATCCTCAAAAGGAGGCAAAAGCCATGATTCTTTTCAAAGGTTAAGTATATATTTGGGTTGTGGAATGAATCATCTGAGTGTCTATTATTTCTTATGGGGAAATTCACTTTGATATACAAGCACGCTTCTGGAACAAATTAAGCTCGCAATCCAAAGTTTAACTGTATTAGAACAAGCACATAAGTATTAAACTTCATGTTACTGACAGGACAAGCTGTGTTGTAGTGTGCTGTGGTATAGTAGAACATTAATAAACATTGAACTTTTTTGTTCAATAAATACCCATTAAATCATTTTAATAATTAATAAACATTGAAATTTTGGCACATACTTTCAGGACACTTAATGTTTACATATAATTTTATGTAAAATTATTAGACATTGAATTAATAAATGTGCTTCTGCTTGAAGTAAGTGGCATTCATTGGCCTTTCAGAATTTGTTTTCTTTTTTTTACATGGAATGTTTTTGCCTAGAGGAAATCAAAAATCGGTTAATTTTACTGTGACTTTCTAGTTCAATGGATAATGTGAATGTGTACAGACCTCTGTCCCAACCTCAGTGGGTGAGCACAAATGGCCATATCAGTAACACTATTTAGATTGTCCAAACTATGCTAACATTGGCATACAGCACAGAATTATGTGTGGTAGGAGCAAACGATTTGCTAAATTTGTTTAAAATTGCTTAGAATCACAATACAAGTACCTTTACATTGTGATAATATCATACACCGGGTGATCCCTAGTGCTTCCCATTCTTGATAAACAGCCTGAATGATGACTGTCACTGCCCAGCCTGTTTGACTGTTGTCAAAACATAGAAAATAAATCTTTTGTGTTCTTTTTCTTTAGAAATTTTAAATCAAACCCATTTAATTTCAAGTTTAAACCTTTAAAAAATTACTATAGTTCCTATAATATATTCAGATCCAATTTCAACATGTCTGTAGAATACTTCCACTTCAGGGTGACAGCTAGCAACCAGGGGGGATGATGTGTATCAGGTGCATCCTCCAAGGCATATAACACAAGCTGACCACATCTTTTTAAACTGCTGCTTATATAAGATCAGAGGTCAATATAACACTTGCCTCACCTCGGATTAAAAGTTCCATCTCATGGATGATTGGGGATTTTCTGTTGAGGCACATCGACTGCCAAAAGATTTGAACCCAAAGTTCAAAACGGTTTACAATCAATACAATGGGCCAAAAATGGCAACTGTTAAGTTGTTAAACCAAAAGATATTTTATTGGTATGTCCAATACACATTCACTTTATAACACCCCGACACCACGTCATGCCGTTTTCTGTTTCTTGAGAACACCGCCTGAAGCCTAACCCTGTCAATCAATGTGAAGTGTAAGTATACAGTAAGTACCTTTTGTTAAATATTTTTACATTTAAAAGCTGTTAAAGTGTTAACTTCTCTATGGTTTAATTTACTGCACCAGTCATTACATCTTTGATGCTAAATAGCTAGATAGATTAACATTAGTTGGTTAGCTTATGTTGCTTCTAGCTGCTAGCGTGCTCAAACCCTTTTCTCATTCATGACTAACCTGTGTTGTCATTTATTTTGTTCAGCTCCTTTATGACCACACTCAGTCATAAAGTTAGCTAGCTTTAATTGCTTCACAACAATTGCAATAACAGAAAAAGATCAAGTACGAAACATTAACAGGTGTGACAAAAGCTTCACAAGCTGCCCAGCTCCCCCAACCATATGGCACACTCTGGTGTAGGAGAGTGTGTAAAGATGTGTGTGTATGTGTGTGTGTGTGTGTGTCTATGACCGTGAGTACAGAAAGAGAAGGTACCATGCATTTATGTGTGCATGCAAGTGTCAGAAAAGCAGCTCTGTGTTTTGTAGGAAGTAATTATCTGCCCGGGCAGAGCCACTTCATTTGTTTCTATTACAATTTCCCTCTACGTGTTACCTGACGCAACCCTGGGAGCACAGGGGTACATTCTTGGAGAATGAAGCTAAGATTTATAATGAAAAGCAGACTATTGAGCTCACCTCGCAAACCTTAATCACGGTATAGCCACAATGAGTTCCAGCTCTCGACTCTCGACTTATAACTGCAATTCTCAATGCTCATTAGCTCTGCTGCCCTCTTTAAGGGTTTCATGAGAGGTCGACTAGAAGAAGTGACTCTACACTAATATGATGTTGACATTGCTCAAGCTGTAAAATGTCTGCATGGGATGTCTGATGCCAAGACTAAAAAAACTGAGTAATTTACTTGAGGTTAATTGTGGACTAGCCTTAATGCCTTTCCAAAACCCACCATAGAATGTAATTAATCAGTTATTTTCTGTAGTTAATCTCCCGAAAGACAGGATTATTAATTTTTCCAAAAAAAAAACAAAAAAACAGCAGCATTTAAAGACAAGTTGCACATCTGGTGCGTCTAAGTAGTGATTAAAACTAAGCAGCCTGGCTGCGAGGACTCCCCGGATCTAGAGCCTCAGCTCTGTTTTATCAGCTGTCAGTAATTGGGATGTTATTATTCGACGGGTTTGTTTAGTTGAAGTGGACCAGAAAGGTGAACTCTGTATTTACCCAGATACACAACATCAGACAGGAGGCTGCCTTGTCCCCTCACTGGGGACAATCTGACACTTTGGTTCTGGATCGCTGGCAATGATGATAAGGAAACCGTACATACTGTACGATGAGAAGGAGGACAATTGTCTGGGCTTGTTGGAAGTTTTCCCATTTCTCATCTCTCTCCCTCTATCTCTGTCAAGATTCATGTGTAATATCTGGAGCCATCGCTGTTTATGACATCTTCATGCCAATATCACAATTTTTCTACAAATAAGCAGACTAAATTCTAGATAGTATCTTTTCCCCTCTGCCCTCTTTGTCTCACTTTTTATCTTTCCGGGTGATCTGCAACATGGAGAACTCCCTTCCTGTCCATTGACATCATGATGCTCTGGCCTGACGTAAGTCCCGATTTCAAACCCAGACCGGAAGGGCTTGTACCTTCGGAACATCTCTAAACCAGACGCTTTTTTTTTTCCTATCCACTAAATGACTCAAAACCAAAAAAAAAGGTTGCATCATTCCCAAAACAAAAGAGATGAAAGTGACGAGATCTATCACCATATGCTCACTGGCATACTAATGGCACATTAAGGATAAGCCAAATGATGAGTGAGGCAGGGCACTATAGATCAAAACAGCAGTGCAAACACCAAGCACACTCCAATCCTCGAGTGTCTTTCAGCCTGTACCCAGGTGGTCAGTGGTGGATCGACTCTACACACTCAGGGTCCAGTTTGCACATTTGTGTGTGGTCCTCTATGTGCCAAGTTATCAGTCTATGTAGCATCAGTTCATCAATTGTCCATCTAGCATGAAATTCACAGATGGTGTCACGTTTTGGAACACTGTCAGCCGTGGCTCTGCCTCTCCCTCTGTATCCTTTCACGGTTTTGGACTGAGTTCAGCAAATCCCCCTGAAAAAGCTGTCTGTTTTCAGTATCCTGAGTTCTATGTCTTTTTTAAACAAACAGGCTGGTCTGCATGAATGCACCCCACTGAAGCGCTAAGGTAATTATATAGATCAGATTGCCTGGGGATGTTTGGAAATTGTGACCTCAAAAAGCAAGGCTTGTGGAGGACAGGTTGACCTCTGACCCAGGCAGGGGATCCAATTTCAAAAGTCTAATGCTTATTTTTAGTTTTCACTGCCACAAGCTTCAGTGATGCCCTTCAACTCTCTGCAAAATCTGATAAGATATAGTTGTCAGTCATGTAGGTATGCCTATAACTCTTAAACCATTTTTTTTTTACCACAAAATCTTTAAGACGCATTGGAGCAGATTTTAAAGAACATCATACACATTTATGAACTGACAGTCGAAGCTTTGTTGGGAAAATACTGTAAACGCAAAAATGATGCTTAGGTCATTTTGACCTAAAGGTGTTAAAGTCAAACAAAAATATATTTGTAGTGCCTGACACATGACCTTGAGTGCATATTTTAATTCCCAGCTGTGCATGCACACCTGGCTTCAGAAGGATTTTATATTTTTTCCAATAAATATTATTTGTATCACTAGCACACTGTTTGGCCAAAAAAGCTTCACACTCTAATATTTTATTGGACTGCATTTTACTTTAGTTGCAGTGTGCATTTGCCACAGCAGGTTTCCATAACCTTATGCACATCACAACATTTATTTCCATCCGGAGTTGCATTGAGTTGCATTGATTTTTGGCCAAGATCTTTTATTGATGATGGGAAAGTCTAACCACTCCATAAAGTCCTCTCCAGCACATCCCAAAGACTTGGGAAAGGTTAAGGTCAGGATTCTGTGGAGGCCAAATCAAGTTCCACACTAAGGTCATTCAGTACATTCCAGTTATCAGCTGACGCTATTGTATTGCCACATAACGTTGCTGAGCCTAGACCTGACCAACTGAAGTAACCCCAGATTATAACTCTTGTACAGTGGGTCCCTTCTTAACCTGATGCACCCTCTGGAATAGGGGCAATCTGGACTCTACAGACCACATGACCTTTTTTCATTGCTCCAAAGTCTAATCTTTATGCTCCCTAGCAAACTGAAGACTTTTTTTCTTATTAGTCTTATTAACAGCAGTTTTCCTATGGCCACACAGCTGTTTGGTGCAAATCCGGTGAGTTGTCATCACATTGCGTGTGTGGAAATGTTCTTACTTTCACTATTAAATATAGCTATAAATTCTGCTGTTTATTCTTTTCTGACTCAACCTCACCAAGCGTTTACAGTGGGTGATTTTCATTCAAGGTCAATCATAATGTTTTCCAACCACATTTATTCCACTCTTGTTGGTTTGCCACTATCCATTCCAGGTTTTAAAAAAGCATCATTGCATCAATTCCAGTAATTTCTGCAATCACCTTAGTTGTTTTCCTTGTTTGATCCAACCCTTCTGAAACACGGTAACATGTTTTGCACAACTACAGTATGTGATAGTGATTTTTAAATCTTCTTTCTGTTACAGCATTAAAAAGTGACTTAAAATAAACTAGTCATTCCAGTAACACATAAACAAAGGGCTAACACAGTTCTATTCAATCATGAGAAAACATCTGGCACAGCTTTAGTCTGTGAATGGGTGAATTATATTGTATCATTACGATCATGTTTGCAACAGTTTCACTGGATACTAGCAGAGTTTTATAAAAACAAAGATGTTAAATGCACAGTCAGTTATCCGAAGTTGTTGATTAATTTAAACTAGATGAGAACAATGCGGTTTAGAATGAGCATTAATATAAACGTGTGATCTGAATTATAGCCGTGCTGCTGTTCACACCTTTTGCCCCAATCAGAATCAAGAATACAACAGCCCTGTGGTGTGATTAGCATTGAAAGAGTGTCAGCGCTTTGTGACAAGCTGAGGTAAAGCAGTAGCTTACATGGGAAGGTCTTCAGGATAGAGGGTTTTCTGTTTCTCAGGAACATGAAAGCTGTGGTGTTTGTCTAGTTACTTCCAAGAGAAAGAAAAAAAATGAACGCAAACAACTGTTTACCTCTGGTATAAAGTAAGTACTTTAGAATGTACTGCAACTTCATGATGGTACTGTAAGAGTGGCAAACCTGCACCAACCCATGGCTCACTTTTTCCCCTTCATGTTTTATTCCTTGCTTACATGTAAATGTAAGCAATTTTTTTTTTTTATGAGGCTCCATAAAAAAAGCTTCTTTTTCAGCTGTCCTCAAAAGCTTTGAGTCAGTCAGTCTCTGCCCGTATCTGCCTGGCACACGGTCCTATCCTGGAAGAGGAAGTGCACGGAAATGAACTTCCTGTCAGGATATGGCGCATGAGAGTGCGACACTGAGGACAATCACCTTCAAAATTCTCACCCGGGCAACAGCACCTGTGCTTCCTCTGTTAGAAATCCAAACCGGAATATTACAAAAATAAATGAATCAATGAAAAACAGAAACCAGCAGTGCCATGATTATTTTTATATGCTTCATTTTAGAGTTTTACTGCTTGTGTTTTGAATGTGTTCGATCCTGACACTTATTATTTTAGTTTGTTTTGCCTTCTACAGTATTTCCTTATTTTCTGTGTCTTTGTGTGGTGTGTGTGTGTGTGTGTGTGTGTGTGTGTGTGTGTGTGTGTGTGTGTGTGTGTGCGTGTGTTGCAGAGGTTTGGCGGGCACGAGATGAAGGCCAGAACTTCCACCAGCATTTTGATCCTGAGCTGGTGCGAGAGGAGAAAAGAATGGAGGTGGAATCAGAGGTCAGAGTTCAGGTAAGAGTTAGGAAGGTTTTCTAAAACTTCAGAATACATTCTGTTCTCAAACCTTAGAGTTTTAGGTATGCCTCATAAAGCTTTACTAAGGAAAAAAAATCCAAAATGGCACCAACGATTTCAGGAGACAAAGAAACCTAGGAGGAAAAAAAAAATCCATTAGAAAAAATGGAAATACCATTTTTGTATTGGAAATACCAATTCCTCAAACAACATGAGCTACACACTGCTCTTCACAGTAGTATGCAGTATCACAAAAATGACAAGCTCCCAGACTGAAGAATCACCTCTATTGTGGATAAAGATAGAAATGATGCAATGATGTGGTTGAGACGAGCTTAAAGGCAAACAAGAACTGTTTTAGCTTTAATTACGGAACAGGAGTACAGTGTGCAATAAAGAGTAATTGGATAATCAACCTAAATAGCTAAAGAGTTCATTTTCACTTTTACTTTCTCAACTTTAAATACAATTGAGTTTTAAAACGACTGAGGTAAGTGCAAAATAACTTTTGCACAGTAATATAATATAATAAAACTTACACAAAATTAACCACAGAATAAAATATACAGAACACAAAACACTTTAAATTTTATTTCTATATTGCTTAGGCAGTTTCTGATTTCCTCTGTTGTTTCCTTCGGCTTTAATGCTCAATGCTCCCTCTGCATGATACATTTGGTAAAGACTGAGAGACCATGAAAAATGCAGATAGTTAAAGGTCACATATATTACATATTATAAAGAATACAATTAAATGCAACCCTGGCATGTTTCAGTATCTGCAGCTTTAAATGAATTTTCCTTAAAAGTCTTTACCTAGCCAGTCAAAAGTTGTCATGTTTGAGACGTTATTGTTTCTGACGAACAGAATAAAGGGGAAAAATCAGTGTATGTAAGAGCTAATTGACCAAGACATCCTCACTATTCAACCTAATCCTTCATAGGCCTTAAAACTCAGAGCATTTTAGCCAAGTTTTGTTTTGCTTTTGTTTTTTTTTTGTTTTTTTTTTATAAATATACATATATAGTGGTCAGGGGTAGCTCAGTGGTTAAGGCATTGGACTACGGTTCGGAAGATCGCAGGTTCAAACCCCACAACCACCAAGTTG